>VXBX01006887.1:1295895-1367384 GCA_013400415.1 Scytalopus superciliaris
GCGCCGCCGCTCGCACCGCATCCCGGGCAGCGCCTGCCTCCGTGGGGCAGGTCAGGGAGGGACGGAGCGGCCCCCCCGCCCCTTCCCGCCCGTGCCCGGAGCGTGTGTGTGTGCGCGCTGATTACTGTAATTTTGAGGGTGATGTTGCAACGGGGCAGAGTGTGCGGGGCGGCCCGTGCTGAACTTTATAACGCTCCCGCGTGTCAGCCGCCCTCGATATTGCGTCCATAAAGGGGTCAGCGGGAGCGCCGGCCGGCCTCGCTGCCCTCGCCGCCTCCCTCCTGCCTGTGGGCCGCCCGGCCAGGAAGGGAAGTTATTCGGGACTGCAGCAGCGGCCGGGAGCGGGAGCGGGAGCCCAGCCGCAGCCTCCGCGCCGCCGCGCCGCGCCCGGGGGCCCGGCACGCAGCGAGATGAGGGGCAAAGAGGAGAAGTCGTCGCTGAAAGGTGGGTTTCACCGCTCCACCCTGACAGCAGGAAAACTGTTCTCCGCGGGGAAAATAACCCCTCCAGCAGCGGGGTCGCCCCGCAGCGGGGCATCCCGGAGGCTGCGTGCGGGGTGCCGCCGAGTCAGCGCTTGGCACGAACGGAGGCCAGGTGATTTGGCAGCGGAGGCTTGCGAAAACACCGACCCACAGCGGGGGCGAGGGCAGTGTGTAGCCGGCTGGAGAGGGGGCGCTTGCAGGCAGCGTGGGGGCCCGCGGCTTAGCGGGGAGGAGGGCAGTGGGTGTCAGCCCCTGGCAAGCTGAGCAGAAGAGCGTGCAGGTTGTGCCGACGCTGGGAGCCGGTCTCTTCTGCGCTCAGCTGGCAGGACCGTGCGGGGGGCTCCGTCGTAGAGCTCGGAGGGAGATGCCAGGAGGCCAGCAAGCACGGGATGGGAACTCCTGTGACCCTCCAAACTGCGGGTGGTTTTTAACAGCAGCCTAAGGGGCAGAGGAAACTGGCTGTTGCAATCTATTAAGTCTCTTGGGGGGCTTTTTTATTTTGTTGTGTTTTTTTTTTCCCCTTTTTTCTTTTTTTGTTCTCCACTTACATTAACGGAGAGTGGTAGTTTCTCCCTGCAACAGAGCGAGGAAAGCAACAAGTGGGAGAACGTAAAGCCCTGCCAGCCGCAGCCCACATTTCCTTGCTGTCCCGTCACCCCATCCTTCCCTGGCGCCAGCTCCCTTCCACTTCCCCGCACCGGGACGGCGGGGCCGGACAAGGCCCCCCTGCTCCGGGAAGGACACCGGAGGCTCAGAGTGGAGCCGGCAATCATCCCTTTTTCCTCTTTCCCTATAAGACCTTTGCAGCGCCTTTTAAAGACCTGTGCCCACCTAGCGGGCGGTCTTTCTCTACTCCGGGTCATCCGTCTTGTTCAGGGTTGAGCTGCAGCCTTTGACGGCTGCTGTGGTGGGGTGCTTGCCATCTGCCCCCCCCCGCCCCGAGGCGGAGGGCACAGGTAGCTGCCAAGGGATGCCGCCCAGCGGCCGGCGGTGGTTTTGGGGAGAGGCAGCAGCAACGGGTGCAAAAAAAACCAAAAAACAGCAACAACAACAACAAAAAACCACAACCCCCCCCCCCAAAAAAAAAAAAAAAAACAAAAAAAACCAGAGTAAAATACGGGCTCCAACCGGGGGGAGGATGAGGGCAGGTTGCAGCTGGAGCTGCTGGCCGCAGCCCAGCGCCCTTCGCTCAGACAGCGAGGCGCAACACGCGCATGAATAGCGTCCTGTCGGATGGAAAGTTCCAGCCGCCTGCATGGCTCGGGAGCCCGGCACCCCCGGCCGCGCCTGACCCCTGCCAGGGCTGCGAGCGGGGATGCGCCCCGGCGGGGAGACTGGAGGGGAGGCCGTGGGACCCCTCGCCGTGCCTTCCCGCGCCCCCCGGGAGGGAGAGGGTGGCCGGCTGCGTCCTTTAACCTTGGGCTTAGTGCATGCACCAGCGCTCCTGACGTGCCCCCGGTGCCCCCGCAAGTAAGCGACTGAGCCATTAAATCCTGGGCACACGATGTTCCCAAATGGCCGTGTACAGTAGAAACAAAATCTGCGGAGCGGGGCTGTTGCCCTTTTTTTTTTTTCTTTTCTTTTTTGTCCCTGCTACTGCACTTGTCCAGCCCTCGGTCATCTCCTCACCTTTTCTAGAAGCAGATCTTTGCGCTCTCTTCCAAGTTCAGGGGACGGTTTTTTCCCCCCGTTGTTTCCCTTTTTGGCATTAACAAAGAATTTTTTTTTTTTATTTTCCCTATCAGTAATGTCCCAGCGAGGACCAGGGCAGTGCACAGAAGGAACATTTGTTTGTTTTATTGAAAACCGGGCAGGAAATTTTGTTCTTCTGAGTCACTGCAGCTCCTTCAAGGAAACGTCAGCGTCCCTTATCGCCGCTCACCCCGGGCGGCGGGACCGGGAGCGGATGCAGGCTGCGGGGTGGGGGGGGGACACCCACACTTTAGGAAGAGGTGCTTTTCCAGGACAGAGCCAGATTTCGACTTTATATAACCGCAAAAATAAGTGGGGCCCGGATACAAAAAAATCCCAACCAAACAAACAAACAAAAAAAAAAAGCCAGAACGGGGGTAAGAGGGAGAAAGAGATGGTATTACGGGAGTTTGCTGTCAAAGAACAAAAAATTGATACGTTTCCCTGTGTATGCTCTGCACGGTGAGGGTGCTCTGGGGGGGAAGGCGGTCCCCCTGAGGGTTGCAAGTAAGGTGGGGTGGTGGCAAAAGCAGCGACGGTTGTCTTCCACCCCCCTCCCTCCCCTTTCGACGTCCTCGGAGGCCACCAGTGGCCGTCCCCCAAGGACGTCGAGGGGGAGCGATCGTCGCTGCTCCGCCCCGGTCCCGCCCATCTCCGCTGCCTCTTAAATGCCGTCGGGTGCTGCGCCAAGTCAGTGCGGTGCTGGGAGCTGGTCGTAGCATACAATTGCTGTTTATCCCCCTCACTTCATAATGACCGTGAAAGCAGCCGAGGCGTCTGGTCCTACCTTGACTTACTCGAAGATGAGGGGGATGGTGGCCATCCTCATCGGTGAGCGGCGGAGGGCTTCTTCGAGGATGCTCAAGGGGCTGTGATTTTTCTGTCAGGGTAGCTTAATGATTTTGTTTTTTGTTTCCCTGTTCTTTATAGCTTTCATGAAGCAGAGAAGAATGGGACTAAACGACTTCATTCAGAAGATAGCCACCAACTCCTATGCATGCAAACAGTAAGTATCAGAAATTTCGGGCGGATTTCTATCACAAATATCACTACGTATCGCGATATCTAGTTTAAAAATAATGCTTGTTTACTGTAATGCCCCCGGCATGACTGTTATGGAAGAGTTAATTGGTCTTGTTGAGGTATTACTCACTTCGCAACGATCTTTGCGGGCGAGGTTTGGGACAAATAAGTCAGAGGAGATTACTACGGGCTCGTCCCTATTTTGTAATGTATTTAGAGTATAAGTAAATTTATTTGGAATTTACTTTCCCTCCATTAATTTGCTCTTAAAATCGAATAGATTGTTTTGGTTGCCTTCTGTAGTAGCCGCAACCAAAACTTCTCGTTTGCGGTACGTGCTTGCCCTCTGGCGGAAAGATCTGCCTGCTGCGCCTGGTAACTCTCCTAATCATGTATGCTCTTATCCTTGCAGTCCTGAAGTTCAGTCTATCTTGAAAATCTCCCAGCCTCAAGAGCCTGAACTTATGAATGCTAATCCTTCTCCTCCGGTAAGTAGATTTTACTCAGTGAGACATATTTAGAACATCAAGTCGGCCAGTAATAGAAGTGTAGCAAAATTAGCATCATGCGTACTACTTTAGTTGAGCTCACAGCACAGTGATGTAAATGGGAAATCCTAATCAGGTTAGACTGAAACGTCTAGTGTTCCAAACATGGAGAAGAAATTTTAAAAAACTATTAGTTTTTACGTCATTATGAAATGTGGCTAAGACTTCAGCAAGAATTTATCAGCAAGCTATGGATGTTCTTAGACTTATTAGGCAGTTTAAGATATCTGGTAGAGGTCAGTGGTAAAGTTTTAGTGTCAAGAAATGTGCTGATCTTCATTTTGAAGGTCACTTTATTTATATTTTTTAAAAAGACATTGTTGAGACTCTCACCACTGAACTGTTTTAATAAATATGGTTTCTTGTCTATTTTTCTAGCCCAGTCCTTCACAGCAGATCAATCTTGGCCCATCATCCAATCCACATGCCAAGCCATCAGACTTTCATTTCTTAAAAGTGATTGGAAAAGGCAGTTTTGGGAAGGTAAACTTAACTTTTTTTTTCCATTGTAATTTGGTTACTCTTCAGTAATCAATTCTATGTAATACCGGATACTGGGGTTTCATGCTGGCTTTGGTGACTGGTGGTCATTTAAACCAAACCTGAGTACCTCCCAGTGACTGGCTTCCTGCGTAGCTGCAGGGAGAGGGAGCAGGGATGCTGCATTTGAATGAGTCATAAAACAGCCAGGGAGTGCAGTGCACTGATGCTGGGGAAAATACATATACTTTGCTTTTAGAAGGGAAAGAAACTAGACATATAATCTTTGGGCTAGATTACTCTGGCAGAGTGGTAACAGTGCTAGGCATTTTCAGTAAAGGGCTTGCACACTGAACCAGAAGGATGTTGCAGTGCTCAGCAGTTAAAATAAAGGCTTGTTGCCATTTGTGTTTACAAGTTTTGTATTTCAGTATTGCTCAGTTCTGGGGTTTTGTGCACTTTCAGGTCCTCCTTGCACGGCATAAGGCAGAAGAGCAGTTCTATGCTGTTAAAGTCCTGCAGAAAAAAGCAATCCTGAAGAAGAAGGAGGTAAGCTGGCCTTCATGATGCCATTGCAATGTCCATCAAATACATTTTAACCACTGTTACTAAGCAAGTGTACTAAACAAATGATTTCCTGTGTTTTCAGGAGAAGCACATTATGTCAGAGCGCAATGTCTTGCTGAAAAATGTGAAACACCCCTTCCTGGTCGGGCTTCACTTTTCCTTCCAAACGGCAGACAAATTGTATTTTGTCTTGGACTACATCAATGGTGGAGAGGTAAGCAGTCAGAAAATTGAATGGTGTTTCCTATCATGTGCATCGTGGTAGGGTAGGCATTTTCACCCTTCCTTTTAAATAAAAAAGGGGAAAAGTCATGGGGGAGAAGTTAGTAGATTGAATGTTTCTGCCTGCCAAGTTTTGAACTACCAAAGGATCGTTAGGCCATTTCCTGCTATTGTTCTCCCTCACTATATATGTTGAGTCTAATTAAGGGCATTGTTAACAGGCTTTGGCACCGTTTACACAACTTTGTTCTCTCTGTCTCCTGTAGTTGTTCTACCATCTCCAGAGGGAGCGTTGCTTCCTGGAGCCGAGAGCCCGATTTTATGCTGCTGAAATTGCCAGTGCACTGGGCTATCTGCACTCCCTGAACATTGTTTATCGGTAAGCAGCCTTGCTCAGTTTGTACCAAGTGCTTTGTTGAATAACCATTGAAAAGTTGATCTCAGTATGAGCTCAGAATTGCTTTCAATATTTTGCAGTGGCTTAGTGAAGTTTTGTAAACAGTTGCACCTAAATATTCTCACTACACCCCCTCTTATGACCACCTGTCTTCTTTCATCTCTTCCTGCAGAGACTTGAAGCCAGAGAACATCCTGCTCGATTCACAGGGGCACATTGTCTTGACTGACTTTGGACTCTGCAAAGAAAATATAGAGCACAATGGCACAACCTCCACCTTCTGCGGCACGCCAGAGGTACAGCCAGCCCTCAGTCTTCCCACTTACAGGGCAACAGCAAGTGCTCTTTCTCATCAGTGAAAACTGGTACCCGCCATGTATATGTAGAGCTGCTTAGATGAGCTGGGAGCATTATGGGGCTTGTAATATAAGGTTGCCAGTGAGGATGTGTAGGACACATAGAGTTTGTTGAGCAGGAGCAGGGCTCTCAAGCCATCTCCCTGTTTATAAAGATCTTGTAACTTTAGATACTGTTGGGATTCAGTAAGCTGCTTTTCAAGAATGGAGAGGCTTTCCTAATTGTAAAGATGACTTTGACTAACACAGCTCTTTTTCCCTTCTTTTACACAGTATCTTGCTCCTGAAGTTCTGCATAAGCAGCCCTATGACCGGACTGTGGACTGGTGGTGCCTTGGAGCTGTCCTGTATGAGATGCTTTATGGCTTGGTAAGCAAAGAATCCTTCATAGACAGATCAAACTCTCTTTCTCATCCTTTCCCCACAAGAAACCCTGTGCCTGCCTGTCCACCCTCATTAACTTCTCCTTTCCCTTTCCCACAGCCGCCGTTCTACAGCAGGAACACAGCAGAAATGTACGACAATATCTTGAACAAACCCTTGCAGCTGAAACCAAATATTACCAACTCAGCCAGACATCTTCTGGAAGGCCTCTTGCAGAAGGACAGGACAAAGAGGCTTGGCGCCAAGGAGGACTTCGTAAGTGCAAACTGGCCAGCACCTGCAGGCAGTGCGGGAGGATGACTAGGCCCATACTGTTTACATTAACTCGGGTCTGAATGAATCTATTTGTCTCTCTGTAACAGATGGAGATTAAGAATCACATCTTCTTCTCCCCAATTAACTGGGATGATCTCATTAATAAGAAGATTACACCCCCTTTTAACCCAAATGTGGTACGTATCATTTCTAATTATAGAATGCATGGAGAGTGTCTTTTCCCCCCTTGGCTTTGTGGGGTGCCCAGACACCCAGGGCAAATGGCTGGATGTCGCTGTATTTGGGGAACAGAGCTTTTCCTTCCCCTGTGTCTGTCGAAATAAGGTTAAAAATAAGCGGTAACTGACTAATTGCTAATGGTCAATCTAAATTTAGTGGGTTGTTTTGGTACCTCACACGCTTCATTTTTTTGCATGGCAATTTTAAAACAATCCCTAGTATCCCCCTTTTACCAAAGGGAAAGGTAAGGTATAGTGAACAAACAGCTTCCCAAGGGCAGAGTTACATTTGATGTGTCAGATGCTAACATCTGAAGAGAGGGATCTGGTTATGGAGGTTGTTCCTTTCATTTTTCTGTGCATTTTGTAAGCTACATTTAATAGTGTCCTGCCTTGCAAACCCACTGTGTGGCATGTTTGCATTTGGCTTCTGTTGCATGAGTTTAATTGGAGTGCAGCAAACTTAAGTGGAATCATCTTGTTTTTAGTGAGACAATATGCAGCAGGATACAAAAACCAAAAGGTCAAACTTGAAATTGTCAAAGGCTGTTAAACAGTGGGCCTGAGGTGACAACACTGTGAGTCTCTACCCAAGGGTACTTGTCTCCATATTGAATTGACCTGTGCACTCACAAAACGTTTAGGTCTAAATTCCTTTTCTGCCCTTTCCACAGAGCGGCCCCAGTGACCTGCGGCACTTTGATCCAGAGTTTACAGATGAGCCAGTCCCCAACTCTATTGGCCAGTCCCCAGACAGCATCCTCATCACCGCCAGCGTCAAAGAAGCTGCTGAGGCTTTTTTGGGCTTCTCGTATGCCCCACCTGTGGACTCTTTCTTGTGAACATTTTTCTTTCTTTCTTTTTTAATAATAATAACAACTATTATTTTTATTTTTTGTTTGGCCTTCTGGTGGAACTGCCAGTTGACCAGTCATCTTGAAAGAGAATTTGCACATTTCCACCATGGCAGCTTTGCAGCCTTAATTTCAACTACACTGTTTGCTGGAAGCTTTTTTGAAGAGCACATCACTCTCTAAATGAGCTTTACAGGCTTTTCATTTTCATTTGTTCTTCCCCCAAAGTGGTGCTGTCTCCTTGGGAAAGAAAAACCAGAGTGACTGCTGCCATAGACTCCTACAGCAGATCGTAGGAGTAAGAACAAGCTGTTTTGAAATTGTGCTCGAAAAGCCTTGCCTGAAGATCTATCTGAACGTGATAAGGATTTTTTGAAATGTGCCTTTTTTTCTGATGAGATCTTGTGAGCTCCAAAGCTTTCCTTGTTGCAGAGTGTGTTTCTCAGTTCATTTATGTGGGTTTACTATGTGAACAAATGGTATGCGTGTGGTCGTGTACTACAGATGGACTTAGTTTAAAGCATCAGTGTGACACTTGCAGGATACCACAATGTGGGGCATTGTTTGTTTCTTCCATATTTGGAAGATAAATTAAGTGTAATTTTTAAATTTCTTTTGTAAATCTATAGTCAACTAAAATTATTGAAATGGGCTCACAATTACTTGTATCCAAATGCTTGAAGAAAGCATTGCTGCTATGAAAAAAGACTTCTATTTTTAGAAAGGGTTTTTATGGACCAAAATGCCCCAGCTGCAGTCAGTCAAAGCTGTTGGTTTCTTTTTTTTTTCCTTTTTCATTTTTTTTCTCTCTTAGTTTAAAAGATATCATCTGTAAAATGGGCATTATTTATGGTTTTGGGGTTTGAGGGATTTTCATTCCTGATTGTATGTATTGTAAAAAAAAAATCTGTACATTCAGTTGTAACTCTAGATGTATATTTAAACTCACAGACTTACTTGTAATGTATACCATCACTGTAATGTAATATAATTAACATGGTTATATGTATCATATTTTTTTGTGACCAAACCCATTGGTTTGCAGTAAAATCCTGAAAAATACTTCCATAAACTCTGTCTTAATTTTAAAACCAAAGGTTTTAGCTAGCTTAAAAAAAAATTAGCAAAAAAAAAAAAAGATAATTTTTGCTTAGGTGTGTGATGGTTATTCCATCAATTTGCACCCATAGAAGTTTTACCATGGATACAACTTGGCAAAGTACTTGGTCTTCTAACTGGGGCTGTTAGAGTGGGTGTGTATCAATGTGGATACATGGTATAAATGCTCACACTTCCTCTAAATGAGTTTCGCTGCCTCTAGCAAAGTGAAGATACTGCTCTCTGGTGTGGACAAAGTATAACTACACTTGAATTAAGTCCGTTACCAAAACGGGAGCTAGTTTAGCACTGGTTATGCTGCAGATGTATGCTAGAAGCAGGTTGTCATGAGGTTGATGGAAACAGTCCCTACCTGCATGTTTATTCTGGAGCATCAAACATTGCTGCTGTGATACGGGGCAGTGGACTGCATCCCGAGTTTACCAGTGTTCCAAAATCTGTATTCAGGAGGGGGGTTTCACCATATGATCACATGCTTGCAGATGGGGTAACACTGACTATTCATCTAAAACTGAGCAGTTAAACAGTTTTATTACTGAGTACTACTACCCGGTGGCCTTCAAAGGGACTTTCAGCCAAGAAGAAAGATAACCACTTCTCAGATGATCCCATTCAGTTTCTTTTGTGTGGTGATGGATGGCTTTCTTCTCTTCGGGACTGGGCACCTTATTTAACAGCTCCCATTATCCACTAGGTACTGCCGTTGGTGGTCTTAGCAATTCTGAGAATCAAGATAGGGAGTTGCTGAGAGAAGCTGGACAGTCAACTGTTAACTCGGGCTGCTGTGATAACAGCAGTGTAAGCAAATCTCTAATAGGGGTGGTATTTCTGTTCATTACATTTCTGAGATAAAAGCATGCAGTAATTTTCCATCTCTTATTATCTGCTGGATGTAGGAACAGAAAAACGTGCATGGCTTCAGTTATAAATTTCGTCTGGGAGACCACACTCAGAGCTGAAAATGCTAATTTATAGCAGTCAAGAAACCTCTCTCAGATCACGTTAGTATCTGAAAGGGATGCAGCCACCTCCCCCTCAAACTCCCAACAAGATCCCAAATTCATGCATTCAACAACTGAAAAGTGTACTGACAGCCTTTGCAAAGGCTTACACTGCTGTGTTCCTGGAACATCTTTTGTGCTGATGACTTGTAGGCTAGAGATGTTAAAATATGTAATACTAATTTGTCTCTCTAGAAAATGAAACTGTATTTGCTAAGCAGTGTAGTTGTGCAATACTCATTATCTTTGCCTCACATTTCCCAGGCAGGAGCAAGATGCTACATGCAGATAACACAAGCAGAGAATTGCAGCCCTAGGGTAAAAAAACATTAAATACTGGCCGGCATTTTCAAGAAAAAACCCCACTGGAATCATTAATAATGAAGAAATATGAAGCTTCATTGACTCATAGGTGTACATCAGGTGCTTTTCATCTTTGCCAAGATGAAGGGTATTATTTTAATGGGCTACTTTTAAAAAAACAATGTCTCGTAATTTTAACTGTTCTACCATGCGTAGGTTCATTATGCAGCTCCTGCTTTCTGCAAAAGTCTGCAACTGCTAGCAATGAATATTCAACACATGCTACCTTGACTATTTGGTGTAGAAAGGGGGAAAAAGTTGTCCATGATTTTAATCTGCCTGATTTTGATGTATTACAGTCATGCCTGTAGGGAGAGAGTCTATGGAAGTCAGCTGGGTTTTGAGGTTGTTTGTTTGTTTGTAATTTTGTTCGTTTTATGGAATTCCGTGTCTGTAAGGTCTATGTTCTCTTTAAAAAAAAGTCACTGGACTGAGAGGCAAAGGGCTAGTACCCCTGAAATTGCAGCTGACATAGATCTTATGTGTTATTTTGACTAAGAGCTGGATCTGTGGTTTTATTTCACCCATTTGTAACATGTAAGTAACCATCCACAATTTCTGCTGGTGGTAGTATTGCAACTGCGACCAGCTTGGGTAGCTTTACTCAGCAGAATGGTCAATTCAACAAAACTTTAAACACCTGTTATATTGTATTCCATATGGTAAGCATGCCTGGGCTCTCATATGCCCCTTATATGGAGTGTACTGATAATACATGCTTAAACATTTAAACATGTAAATGCAGACATCTTGTATGGTTTAGTCTGTATTACTTATCTCTGTTACCAGAAGCCATGTACTGTTTCATAGGCATTATGAAGGTAGGAGAGGCTTCTTAGTGACTGTTTTTCTTGTGCTTCTTATAGTCAACATGCTGGAGGACAGTCTGGATCACAAACAAGTTAAGTAGGTGATAGCTGTCTCTCCCCCCCAACGTCCTTAAAAAGTAGTCTATGCCCACCCTCTGTGCACTTCTCATAAAGAGCCTGGAGAAATTAGTGAAAAAAACCAAGACTTTTGTATAGCCGTGCACTTTCAGTGAAACATTTCTACAGGGAGCTGATAAAAATGTGAGAGGCTGCTCAGAAAAGAGGCTTGGCTAGTGGTCCTAACTGGGCATCTTATCTGGGGTACCTAAAGGTAGAGATGAATCCGGGTCCATCTGGACTGGTCTAAGAAGTGAAATGAAATACTGCACAACATTGTGCTCCCGTTGAACTGCAGTTTCAAATCTACAGGTGTTTATGTGATACCATGTGGCAGACATACCAGCAGAGCTAGTAAGCTGGCTTACAGTAAAGATGGTTTTGGACACTGCCCTCATTTACAATTTCTGCTACAAAGACCAACATAAAAAGATTGGGCTAAAATTTCCATGCTGTCTAGAACTGATTATGTAAAGTTTCTGTGAAAATGGTTCCAAAACTTTCAAAAAAAATGAGGGGTGAAAAAAAGGAGAAAAGCTTGCTATTTGGAGAAGAAAACCTCAAACAGTTAATACAGACATGTACTGCATTTGTGTTTTGAGTCAGGCACAATTTGTCCAGCAGATTGCTTTAGTGTCAGGTCAGGCTCTGAACGAAAGTTCTCTCCTTTGAGAGACTGCAATTTGGTAGCTTGTGACTTTCCTGTACAGGTAAAGGCACTGCGGTGACAGCGTATAGTGGTTATGCGTATCTATTTGTTCACCTGCAGTCGTGTGAAGTGAGTTTTCCAACTTTGGACGTTTGCAAGCCCCAAAGAGAGCAGGGGCCTCGGGAATTCCCTCCTGCTCCACGTACTGGAGCAAAAGAAAAGAGGAAAGCAAAGCGTGGAGAGCTCTGTGCGGGCCCCCGAGCGGGGCCGCTCCCGCCGCGCTGCCCGCGCCGACGGTGACACCCGGTGGTGGCCGCCGGGCAGCGCTCGGCTCCCGCTGGGCAGGGGAGGCTCTGGGGGGCTGTCAGAACCCGGGAACAGGAGGGCACGGGGGATGGGGCGCACCTGCTGCACCTCTATGAGCCATTGGTTTAAATTGCTACTAACTGAGGGGCAGGAGCGATGTCACAGCTCCAGTTCCTCTTCCAGACAGGCATCAACCCCTGTTGACAGAGGGGTTTCATTCCTGAAGCTTTGCTGGCCTCACTCAGCCCAGGCTTCCTTTTGTCACATGCAGTCTTCTCTGTGACACCCCCGTCTGGACTCTCCTGCCTCCGAGAGCCACCCAGCTAACACAGGAGTTCCCTCCAGATTACTTTGTGGTGCATAGATTGCCAAGTGCTACAGTGGGTGCTGCCTCTCCATCTCCTCCAGCAGGCACCATGCAAGAACAACATTGGGACTGTGTCCATGGCTTCTTCAGCAGTTCCTTGTTTGGAAACATTGGACTGTTTAGGAAATGGTCCACAACCTTGGCCTGTTTATTCAGTAAGGATCTGTTCACTGAATTATCTCTTCCTGGGCAGGAGGATGTGGTGAGGAACTCCGTACTCTGTGGATGGTCTCTCACATGTTGATGAGGAGGAGATATCCCACAGTTCAGGCCATCTTTTATGAATGTAATATATGAAGCACACAAATAAGTGGTTTATAGGATAAGGCCTAAGTCTTCTTAGACTGTATTCTACTTTCTCAGTGCTTGTAAACATCCTTCCCTCTGCACTTTAGAGTCTATTCTTATGATTGTTCTCTAATGGTTTGGTACTGAGATTTTCTACGCTGGTGTAGAAAATCTATATACCTACTTCTGAAATCTATAGAAATCTGTCTTTAATTTTGTAAAGATATAATATTCTTTATAATCTACTGGCAAGTAGAAATCTGGTACAGTCCTATATATCTTCAAAAGTGCATTTTAAGTCAGTCAGTTACCATTTTTACTTTTCTCTGGGAAATGTGTCTCTTTACAGTGACTTTCCAGGTACCCAGAAGGAGCAAGTGATTTCATTTGTCTTAAACAGAGATGTTGGGCACTCTGGAGGGGATGGTTTACTTCCATTGACTATAAACAGAGTTTTCACTGACTCAAAAATGCAGTTGCTTAAAACAGATTCATCCTTCCCCTCAGATGATTATTCAGCATGTGCATATTTTGCTCACTATTGATGTGTACTTAGCAGATCACATTGCAGGCACATGGGATTGATATCAAAAGATGTAGAAATAACTGGAAATCATGCAGTACACTAGGGAGTTGAAGTATTTTACCTCTGCAGATGCTGATAAGCCCTGCAAGCAATTAAAAACATTTACCAGAGAAAAACTGTATTTGTTTAAAACACTGCTGCAAGACAGTAGAAGGCTTAATAGATATGACAACTAGCATACTTCCAAAGCATGGATTTTTGAATTATAGTTTACAGATGACTAGTGATATACTGCTCCTTATTTGGTGATTACTAAAAAGAAGTATTTCAGCAATGGACAACAAAGAGATGAGAAGAACAAGCAGCCTATAAAATGAGTACTGCTGGAGAAAAAATATGAAAAGCACAAAAAAAAAAAGTTTTAGTATTTCTAAAACACCTATCATTTTGGATATCTGCCCTGAAATACGCATGATATATTAGCAATTATTAACATGGCATTGCACCTTTTGGCATGTTGCCATCACACAAAGTATCATGACAGGTAATGGTAAAGAGCTGCAAATTGATAAGATGCTGGGACACTCCATTAGAAAATAATTTCCAGAAAAGTAGTTCTTGTGTGAAACAGTGCCAAAATCTACAGAGAGCTATACTAAATCATGTTAACCTCTAAACCATTTTTTCATATAACATGAGAGCATCATTAGTGGAACCATTCAGCTGGCATAAATCAAACCAAACATTTGATGAGGGCCTGTTACCATCTGGGTCAAAAATAATTCACCAACTGTTCATGCTAAAATACTGTGGTTAGTCACTCTGTGCCAGGTTTTAGAGCCTTAAAACAGACAAAGCCCACAACATATTCACTGCACAGGGACTATTTACAGGAATAAAAGTTAATGCTGGTGAGTACCTGTTGTGTGTATTGTAGCTCTTGTCGATACATTCAGATGAGTATTTTTCATATAAGCACAGAAAAATGGTTTGGGTTGGAAGGCACCTTAAAGATACTCTAGTCCCAACCCCCCTGCCATGAGCAGGGACACCTCCCACTGGACCAGGTTGCTCAAAGCCCATCCAATCTGGCCTTGAACACTTCCAGGGATGGAGCATCCACAGCTTCTCTGGGAAACCAGTTCCAGCATCTTACTGCCCTCATAGTAAAGAGTTGTATATTTACTGTTTTCCTTCATTCCATTCTAACTATGCAACTTCTCTTGCAATACACAGGCCAAACATACAATATCTGTTGGTTTCCACATCACCTTGGTTGGAACAGCCTGGTAAGAAAGATATAACAGTGCTTGTGAATTCCCTCCCTTGCCTTAAGGAGCCATTGCTTATCAGCTGAGGTGCCTTCTGTCCCTGCCACAGGCTGCAAAGTAAAAATTACAGGGCCAAGCTACCTAAGTGCTCTTTTACTCCACAGCTGGGCTAGACCAACAGTGCTGATATGTTTCCACAGACCACTGAGCCAAAATAGCTGTTCATTTAACCAAGACAGAAGGGTCCCATAACCTCTGCCTCTCTGTCCTGCCTTGGGGCTGGCACAGAATAAGGGTCCAGCACAAAGGTGGAATTGGAAAGATATAAAAGGGAGCAGAACCTCATCATTTTGGCAAAAGCGAGATTTTAATTTGGCTCAGCACTCTCACATATGCATTAAAGCCATTGATGGTCACCCATATAGGCTATGGAAAATCAATCCTTTTGAGTCAAGTGATTGCAACTGGAAGTTACAGGTGGTGACTCAAAGCTGCAAGTGGGTTGTTAGCTGTTGGCAACGGGACCTTTGTTATTGTTTTGCTTGTGTACAACTCCAGGTATCAGGGCCCAAGGCTATGGCCCACAGCAGCCATGTTCCAGCATGCACTTGCAATGTTCATGGATCATGCAACATTTTGAAATGGTTCCTATGTTTCAGCTATAGTGTTCACATGAAGGCTCTGAGAGAAGCAGTATCATCTTCCAGATAAGCATAAATTGAGTCCAGATAATCTTCTCTTAAATATGTACATGCATCCTAGTTTTAATTATTCTCATTACATAGTCAGGTCTCCAGTCATTTTAGAAATCCAGGAATACTCATCTTAAGTGTCTGAATGCAGTTCACATATTTTAACTTGGTAAGTTTGATAAATATAATTTGCTAAAATTATTTTGGAAATATAATTGATTGTGAATTAAGAAAAAAACAGAGAGAGCTTGATTCTCACCTCTATCTCATTTTGGTTCTAGCACAACAAGGTTAAATCTTCTGAAATTAGTCTGACCTTTCTGTGCAATTAAAAAAAAAAATAGTCCCATAACTGCCTGAAAATTACAATCAGGTTTTTATAGTGAAAATAATTTTTGACAATATATCCTTACTGTTTTCTGTTGGGAACAATTTAACATAACAGTTCTAAATTAGATAAATTGCAAATATTTACCAAGTGTGAGGAATGCAAAGATGTTATTTGCATCTATCCTCTAGCATTTTATGGATGTACATGAACCAAATAGTGACTATTTTTCCCACGTGTAGCCAGGTATAAGTGACTTCATTTCAGCTAAACTCTTTCATCTGTTGCAACAAATACACCTTTATGTTATCATGTCATCCTGTAAGTCCTCTTCAAGTAAAAAAGAAGAAAAAAAAAAAGCTCTGCATCAGTTCTGGAACTGCCTTTTTGAAGATACTATTTAAAACCAGAAATCAATACCCTTCCTTGGATGACAATTCAAGAACTCAGTTTTCAATGCTCTTGTACTCCTGGCACGGTGCTCATCGCTGATGGATGACACTTAGGTATACTGTATTAGTCATACAGGCACATGCAGTGCCCAAACCCATTACACATGGAGATAAGATACACATTGTTTATAGTTTAGAATCCAGCAGCTATCTATGTAACCACATATTAAAAGTGGGATCTGTTATACCTCTCTATTTATCCATCACTGAGCAGCAAACTGTAATTGTAATTTGGTTTCACAATGACAACAGCTGAAAACCCATTACCCAGTTGCCTGCGACCCCTTCCATTTGTCTGCCCTTTGTCACACCTCCATCTCTGTGTCCTTGTCAGATTCAGACAAGGGTATTTTCCCTGCAATAAAAAAATTTCACATCTCTTTTCCCTCTATAGATGGTAACAATCTCCTATGTAAGGCAGTGAAGTGCTCCTTTGACAGCCTTCTTTTTGAGTCTTTTGATTCAGGTTCTGCCCTGGTCATGGCACAGCAAGCCTTTACAGTCTGACCAAAATTTTTTCAAGTTGTATACATCTCTAACAATATGCTATCAGATGTAAAAAGTAAGGCCTTGCACATCCCAGCTTTTCCTGAATCTATGCACTTTTTATTTCCAGTAAAGCTTTTATTCTGAGATTTTTAATTCATAAACTCACAAAATACTTGTTACAGATTAGATTCCACATTAGTCCTGAAGGCTCTAAATCCAAGTAGAAATTTATTTTTATTTGAAACACTGCAAATATTGTATAAGTCCTTTTAAAACGAGTCAGTTTTCAAAAAAAAGGGTAAAATTTTAAACAATTAAAAATAATGGTAAAGAATCTGCTGTTATTTATGTCAACCTAAATTACAATAAGGCCAAAGAGTGCTATGGGTTTTCATAGTTAAAACTGAAAGCAAAATTTGGTTATCATGGTTATTAGCACAAAATAGTGATTCCTGCTAAAGAACTGAATAGCCTGTTAGTACCCTGTTCCCATGATGCTATCCATTTTCCCTTTTAGCTCTTAAGTACAATGCTTTCTGTTACCTTTCCTAAATTAGACTGTCTGCCTTTACAGGTTTAGATTCTCCTCTGACGTTCACCATAGATTGGGAGTCTTTTTCAACAGCCCTAAATAAGGTGAGGTGCTAATGCTAAATTACTTGCTGTCTAAAGACGAAAATATCCTGATTACACCATCAGGATATAAAAAGGATGTTAAGAAGCTTGTGAGTTCAATTGTGGTATTTCCAGGAAGCTTAGATGTGCCTTTTTTTTTTTTTTTNGTCAATTCAGAACCTAACTGATTACATCAAATGAAAAACCTAATCCCCCTCCATCCTTTGAATATAGTGTCCGTTTACGAATATATGTTCCAGAGCTAGGATTACAGAACTTTCATGTTACAAACTCTTCATCAGAAAAGCATTTTAATTTCATTTATTTTAAATATTCTGTACTGCTTTTCCACAAATAAGCTTATTAATGACATCTCCTTAATGACTTGTATGACAAGTTAATTTACACGCCAAATACAACAAAAGAGAATTTGCAGACACACAAACCCAAACACTTATAGCAGGTGCATCTTGAAATCAGAAGAGGTATAGCCTGATATTTTCTTATTATACATATACTACTTCTATCTTAATCCTTTTTACCTCAGCATCATCAAGAGCACTATAGGATAGGTTTTCTACCCTCCAGGTAAGTGATATAAGAAGCTTTTCTCATTTGGGTTAATCCAAAACCACATGACAAAAGCATCAGTTTGCCATGCTTAGGAGAAGGCATGGTATTGCATCTCAGAAGCAGGAAATCCTGCTTCCTAAACTGGAGCTCGAACCTGCCCTTGGGAGGCTGTATGCCCTGTAACCACAGCATGCCTGCATGAAGGCACAGGAAGCCTTGGACCAAATTTAAGGTACCTGTCGACTGCTCTCCCAAAGGAGATTACATGAACATCCCTAGCCCTAGGCAGGGGGCTGCTAGATGGGAGCTTGGCAAGTCAAATACTTATTTATGCTTCTTAGCTGGGTTTGACAATGTGCAGTCAATTCTGCTGCAGAAACATCATTAGCTTGATCGATGTTTATCCTAGTCAACTCTGACAGCAATAGTGAGCAAGACATGGCAGCCACACTTTCAGTCTAGGCTCAGCAGACCCACAGGGGACATACAGTGCTCACTTCAGCACTACTGCCTGTATTCAAGAACATTAGATTAAGTTTCAACCATTTCACCCATTTCACTGTCGTGTTCATCACACCTTCTTGTGGAAACAGATTTCCCACCTTTCCTGATATAGGATAAAAGTGTCAGGTTGTATGCCACAGGTCATGTCTTATCTGTCAGTTCTAACTGTGGGAAGACAGCAGTGGTGCTTTACTAAGGTCATGAAGTATCTCTTATCCAGATCTCTTTTCTATCTCTCTTCTCCTTGATGACGTAGAATTATTGTATTAAGAAGACAGTGAATGATCAATCCTTTTTCACCCAGTCCATGCCACTGGGGATTTATAAGTGAGCTAGAGGAGAGCGAAAGTAATTATCAAGGAGGTGAACATCCATAATTTAGTGAAAGGCCAATTATATTCCATTCAGGAGTCTTACTTGAGCTATGCACATTGGTTTTTTACCCTGAACAAGAAAGGGCAAAAATGATAGCAAGAAAGAGAGAAGAACTGGAGAAGCATTGTGTTGTTCCTGAATGACACAGGCTTCATTGCAGTGACAGTGCTGCTGAGAGGCACTAGCTGCCATGGATTAAAGGCAACTGATGCTTGTCAAGTGTTGTGAGAAATAAAATTGTTTACATATATAGTGGCTTAGCGCTTCATTCCAAAATCGTTATGCACAGTGGAGCACGGGAAAGCATCTGCTTCAGTTCCTGCTCCAGCCATACCAAACATGAGCAACCAAGCTAAGCAGGTGGGGATTTTGCTGTTTCTGATACTTCTAAACCACCACTTGCTGCCAGGAACGTTAGGAAGTTGCAGCTACCTTCTCTATGTCTGTCATGCTCCCCCCACAGCTGGGTGTTGCAAGGAGCAACATTTTGGCAAGCACTCAGATTGCCCAGAGACAATACAGCCAACACATTTGGTGCTTTAGCATGAATTGCTCCCTGCGTGACACCTCCTTCCCTCTCACAGGCAGAAGCTGAACTGCTCCATTGCTGATGGGAATTACAGTAGCTCTGAGTTGCATGCAGGAGCATGGCCCCTTGTGTCCTGACCTTCTGTGATGGAGCACAGACAAGTCGATGCTCATAGAGGGATGAGGTTAGGAATATGGGTTGACCCAAAAGTGGACAGAAGACCAAGGAGATAACTGGGCTAAGGCTTTGCAAAGAGTTGAGAGCAGAACACAGAAGGGGAAAATATTGGCCAAGGTGCATATGAACTCATTAAATGGTTTATATAAACCATCTCTCACAGAGCTGTACAATGTTTGGCAGCTCTATTTGCTGTTGATATCTGTTGATTCATGAGCAAAGCGTGACTTTCTGGGAAGAGACTCTTTTTGTTTCCTGTTGCCTGGCCTCTGACCTGGTCCGTCAGCAAAGGTGAAGTTCCTGTTGGTGTGCTATGGGCTGTGCACCACAAACTGGGCTATTGTGTGCCTTTATCTCCTGGACCAGCAGGATGTGTGATGGCCCTACTCCCCTCTGGAAAAGCATACTAGGTCTGTAATTGCATTATTCATGGAAAAATATAACCTGGACCAATATAGATAGGTTGTGGTTCTGCTCTAGGGCCTGATCCTTTTTATAGGATGGTGTGTCAAGGCGAGGCCATGATAAGGCCTTAGGATAACAGGTTAAGTAAGGCTTCAACCTGACACTGTTGAACAACAGAGATAACTGCACAGTGCAGCTCTGGGGAAAGAAAAGTGGGATGCAATATTGCTGTAGGGAAATGAGGGGAGCTGTGACGGGCTTCAAAATGCTGCAGCAGAAAGGCAGTTTCAGTGATCCCTTTGGGACACTCCTGTTGATAGATGTGTGAGAGACAGGGAATCAATTTAACAACTACTGCTGCCACTCCTGGCTCTGACAATCTATATGTTGTATAGCGTATAACAAAAAAATTTATATTAGCCAGCTATGATGCCACTCAAAATGGAGACGTGACAACCACTTGCTGACCTCAGTCCGAGCCCCAAGGAAGAGGCAGGGTAGCTGAGCACAGAGCACTGCAGCAAAAGCAGTGCCTAACCAAGTATGCCTTCAGGAGTTAAGTTGTTGCTGTGACACCAGACTAGATCCCCATATGGCTGCAGAGAGCAGGCAGCAGAAGTGCCACAGGCTGGGTATGTGCCAGCCTACCGTCAAGTGTTACAGACTTTGGAGTAGCCATAGGGCTAGTCTCAAGTCTGGGCTAATGCATCTTGCCATAAAACATCCTCTCTGATCCTCAGTTACTGAGTTTGCCACAGGAAAGAAGAAGCACAGAATCTAATTTCAGACCCTTGTTTTAATTTGCTCTATTATTAGTGAATATTCAGCTTTTTAAGTGTGCCCGTAGCACTTATAACTGCTCAGTGTACTTATTTTTGGCGTGATCTAAATTTTCTAAGCTATCCTTTATAGTGTGAACATACTAGTACAGGATTAAAGTGTTGGAATTTTTTGGTTGGTTCAGGTTTTGTCCCAGGAAAATGCTCAGTTACCAAAGCAGAAATATGTGTGAGATATTTCTTGAAAGTAATTTGGTACAGTTATTCCAGAATGATTAGCTGACCAAACGCATCACATAGTTAAGTCTCAAGTGAATTTCTTGAACTGAAATTATCCTGCGTTTCCTTGTAGTCTTCTTTGAAAAATACAGCGCTGGTGACCTCTAGTGGAATAAAAAGACATTTTTTTAAAAGATTCTTCACCCAGTGGGTTGTTGGGCATTTTAACAGGCTCCATTGAGAAGTACCAAGCCTGACAGTGTTCAAGAAGTGTTTGGACAATACTCTCGGGTACATGGTGTGGCTCTTGGAGACGGTTTTGTGCAGGGCCAGGAGTTGTACTTGATGATCCTTGTGTGTCCCTTCCAAGCATATTCTGTGATTCTGTGAAAAAAATCCCCATTAAAAGCAGAGAATTTCCCCCTCTCCAAACTGTATTAAATCTGAAACCTATAAAACAGAAGCTTATTTTGCCTGTCCATGCTCAAGAAGCCCCAAGCCACAACACAAAACCTGCTTCTGTGAGCTCCCAGTTCTGATGGGTTTACGTAATGCAAGGATTGTGATACAGTCATTAACATAAAGGAGGTACAAGACATTGCTGTAACACATTTAACTGTGGAGTCTTAGCAAAGGTGAAGAGCCCTTAATGGATATTTCTCTCCATGCCTCTTATGAATCCCAGCTCTGGTCTCCTGTTGTTCTTCCTGTCACCAGATGGTGAATGTGAAGGTAGTTGCTTAATCAAAGGTGTCCTGTGTCTGCTTCTCTTTTGCTTTCTCCTCCACCACTCATGTAATTAGCAGATGTGTGTATTAAGTTTGTGTGGGAGACCACAAAGTACACCCAGCTGGGAGGGGAGCTGCAGGCACACAGGAGGGCAGAAGACTAACAAATTAGTATAGAGAGTTGAAAAAGGGAAACAATTCAGTTAGTAAAACCATAAAATTATACATTTAAGTAAGAGTAATTTTTTACAGGATTATGAACTGGGACATGGCAGGCTGGCTGATAGTTGTGCAGAAAAGGAATTGAGGTTGCAGCATACCCCACACTATTCATGCACAGTAATGTTGGTACTGTTTCAAGAAATGTGAGGATAACATCTGTGACATACAAGCATGAAAAGTAACACATAAGAGTCATGAATAAATTTTTCTGCCTTACTTAGGCCCCTGAGGCCTCGACTAGTGTTTCATGTTCCGTTCTGGGTGGCATTCCCCAAAGAGAGGTGTGAGCCAGTGAGGGCTCTGGGGTCAAGCAGCAGATATCCAATGTCTTCCAACAGCAGAGGAATATACAGTTCTTCATATCCTCTGAGGACAAAACAAGAAAAGATGGACTAATGCTCATACAGAGGAATTAAGATAAATACTAGTCTAACAGTGGGCATAATTAGGCACTGGAAGAGACTTGCCTGAGAAGACAGTGAAATCTCTGGTTTTAGGCATTTTTAAGAACAGGTTAGACAGGAACAATTTAGCAACAGGGATACCCAGGGAAGACAGATAGCTGACCTTTTGTTAGGGCAGGAAGATGGACTAGACGGCCTACAGAGGACGCTGTTAGACTTATTTTTTCTCTTTGCATAATCTGAAATGCTAAAGCTATGTTTTCATCTGTGTTCCAGACTCCCAAGTGCAAACAAAGTCAATGGTAACTGCCTTTATATGTTTTAAGACTTACTTAATACTAAATCACAAGGACAGTGACTAGGTTTCTCAGTATGGGCATCCAAATATAAAGGATGGTTTGGATTTTAAAATGACACATCTTAGTTCCTAACCCAAATGCAGAGTTAATGCTGTCCATTCATCTTATTGGCATGTTGTAAAGGTGGATTAGTTCAGGCTTATGAAATTTTTATATATTACAGTACCATCTAACATTTTATAGGGAGACTGTTAGCTATATTTCCATGATGGATTATGTCCATTTCCAAGGTTAGTACCACAGGCTGGAAAAACACAAACAACATCAAAATACTCATCAGCGCTGTAGGTTGTAAGGGCAGCAACAATGGCTGTGGTTTTGCAGCTTGAGCTGAGATGTACCACAGACATCCAAACTATTATTAGCTAATAATTATCTGCTCTATGTACTGAACAAGGTAAGGATGTGTGAAAAAAACTGCATGCAGTACAGATATTAAACAATCTATTGTGCATATGAACAAAAACCTGAGTAACAGAAGCATGAATACCCTCTGCTTTTGGAATTTACCAATTTCCACATCACTGTCCTTTGTAATAGTGTTTCTAGGTGCCCTTGTGCATGAAATCAATTTATGCAGTACTCAAACATGAATAACACACATAATCCTGAGACTAGCTCAGTCAGTTAGAGCATGGTGCTAATAATGTCAAGGTTGTGGTTCAATCCCTGTATGGGCTGTGTACTTAAGAGTTGTACTAGATGGTCCTTGTGGGTTCCATCCAACTCAGAATATTCTATGATTATCTGTGATATTAGCCATGGAGATAAATCTGCCTTGTAATCAAGAAGAAGCTGTTTGTTTCCTTTCTTTGCTCAGTTAAGCTGGGAGGCACAACACAAGCTGTTACTGAGACAGTTGTGACTTGCTCTTTCCCAGAGCAGCATAGCCCAGGCAGAAGCCACATCCTCAGGGAACCAGGTGGGCCCTGGTGCAGCTGGCTGCCCAGAAGTCTCTCCTGTCTGAACTCCCATGAACCTACAGAGATCAAACCTCAACTGGATTTGCCAGTCACTTGGAAACAAAGCTGGAGGGATGGAATTATGTGGGAAGTGTCTGAAAGCAGACATGCCAAATTTGAGAGTAGCCTGTGCAGCTCTAGCAGACTGCACAGTCCATGCAGTACGTGCAAGCTCATCTGTTGGCTATAAAAGCACCTGGCCAGCTGCAGTTACTATGCAGAGCAGTAGCAGCTTTGCTTTTTCTCCAAGAAGCTCTCTCCAAATCCCACTTGCTCCTTGATATCCATTATCTGTCAGGAAGTAGGATCTGATAAAGAAAAGGCCAAGACTTTGATAAGGAAAGCAGCTCTGCTCCTGCCCTGAGCTCCCAACACCTCCAAATAGACACAGCTAAGGGGAATGCCACTGCAGCTTCGTTCCGCAGCCCTCACTGCTCTAGCTTGCAACTGGCATGGGTGTCTCCCTTGGCAGGGAAGATTTCAGGTGAATGAAGCAGTTTCAGGCTGTGCTCAGACCCTCCCTTATCACTGGAAATTGAAAACTTGACTTTCAGGAGTTTCACTTTTGCAGAGGAGTCAGGAAGAGATTAGCAAGTTTGCTTGCACTCATAGCAGTAACTGCAACTACACAGCCACTCTAATGATGTGCTGGAGTTTCTTTTGTGGTGTGATACTAACCTCCAGCCAAGTCAGTAACTTCTGCCTATTAAACTCCACATGCCCAAAACCTTTCTCGCTCACTATATCCATGGTAGGAATAGTCCTTTCTGAGACTGAAACTTTATGAGACCTAATTACAAAACTGCTTTGTTCACTCTTGTTTGACAAGACCTGCTGAAGTTAGAAATTGTATTGAAAGGCTAAAGCATTGTGTGCAGCCTGTTTGCTGTGAACCCATTCTCAGACATTCCTTCCTAGGAGGCATTCTGGCTCTTCAGGGCACTGTGAGTCCCCAGCACAGCACATGCTGTACCACTGACAGCCCCTTGGACTTTGCCAGCATCTATTTCATCGGTGTGAATTTAAACAACTAATGTTTCAATGATTAGTCTGAAACAGAGAGGTTTAAGCCAAACTAAGCAGCACAGAGTCTGAATCTGAATGAGCAGGGAGTGAGGAGGGTGTCTGCTGAGTGAAGACACTAATAGGCTGGCAGCCCATGCCATGGAGAAGGCAAGCGAGTACACCAGGACCTCTACAGTTTTCAGAGAGGTCCAAGTCCTGATACTAAGGTCCCTTGTTGCACAGAAGTAAGTCAGCTAAGTAGCCACGCTGGGATGACAAGGACCCTGGTGACAGGTGGCAATTGCCTTCTTGCAGGGCTATGTCTGCCTCTGCCAGTGGTGTAGAGGGAGGCAGCAGTAAGCCCCTCCAGGCTGCAGTTCTCAGCTTCTCAAGGAAATCCTTAATCAAAATCATACTGGTAAAGTAAACAGAAAATTATAGGAGATGGTTTGCTTCTACTCAGGATGTCACAAAATCAACCTTGCCAGAGGTGATATGTACCTTGGGCTTTTAAAAAAAAAGCAAATAAAAATGCAAATGCCAGAAGACCAAATGCCAGCCCCTGAATTGCAGCAGGTTGCAATTCCCACCACATGCTTTTGGGGGATATATGTTGGGTATCATCTGAGGCTACAGCCCGACTGAGGGTTTCTTACCTGATGAGGTCCCCGGGGGTCCCATGGACACACACTCAACTGAACTGTGTTGGATAACAAGGCAGCTACTGCCCACACAAGCATAGTCTGTCTCCAGGATCAACACCAGATGGTGTGAGGGGCCAGAGAGTTGGTGCCCAAAAGGGCATTTACTCCCTTCTCATAGCAATCAGGAGAAAATGTCATATAAGTGGGAAGCAAATAAGCTGGTTCCTCCCTGGCCTCTCTCTGCCAGCAAAGTGCCCACCTGTCCCTCCAGGCCATCACAGTGGAGAAAGGAAACTGTCACCTTCCTGTTGAAGCACTGCCAGCATAGTATTTCCCCTACCTGTACTTTAAAAGATGGGATTTTAGTGTGTGGAGAGGCAGGAAAGGATTCTGGGGCAGAAACCCTCTCCCGTGTTGTCCTGGGTTCTAACAGATCTGCCACTCCACCTACTCAGCTTCCAGTCTCCTCAGCTCTGAACGGGACTAGTGGTCTCAAAGTAAATTTCCACTGGACACCTCCAGGTCTACACTGTCCATTGAAGCCTATCTTTGCTCCCTGTTAATGGACCCAGGTTGACAGTTGTTCTGGGGAACAGATGACCTAAAGCTTTTATAGCATTTCAGGATTGTCCACTGCTCATTTCTTCTTGCCCACTGAGTGAACACAAAATGACCTGTGCTTTGGAGACTGGTTTCATTTCCTGCTTCCCTGCAACAATTTGAAATTTTGATGGACTTTGGAAAGCTTCACCCACACATTTGGTTTTAATGAATGCATGCAAAACTGCTTTCAGGTTGCCAGCTGTGGTCAAAAACTAGCAAGAAGTTGAAGCACAGCATTAATGACATTTAGTTGTTTATTTTTGCAACAAGATTTTCAGGAGAAAACAATACACTTTCTCAGTAGAAATAATTAAAACCATTAAAATGACTGCATTTCCTGTGTGACTGACATATTCCATGTGCGAGAAAATGTTTCCCAGCAACAAAAAAAAGAAAAAGACAAACCAACATTTCAGCAGCTCAAATTTTTCTTAGCAATGTACATCCCTTTCTTTAACTGGAACAGACAAAGGGAATTTCAGCTTATACAACACAATTTTTAACAACTCATCATAACAGTAAAGAGCAAACCCCCATCTCAACTGCACAGTGATCTTGAGGGCTTCCATTTTTGGTATCTTATTTGGAAATTCCTAAAAACCAGCTGATTTGAAGCAGTGGGTATCATTATTAACTGGCTGCTCCAGACCCTGGAGCTATGTTGTGCCACCCAATTTTATTTCAGATGGACAAAGTTCTTTCAGATATAGGGGGATGCTGTTTCTACAATTTGTTTAAAAAAAAAAAAAGTTACATTTAAAATACCTGAAGCAAACAGGAAAGAATAGTGTGTGATGGCAAACAACAGACATGTTATTCATAGACTATTGTAAGTGGCCTTTCAGGTTACCCAGAAGCTAAAACACATTTCCTTTTATTCGTTGGAAGGGTTGTACTGCTATGAAAGTGGAAATCTGAAGTAAAAAATATTTTTTGATTTGTTTCTCAGCTCGATTCTATTTGTGTTGCATTTTCCAAGCTCCAATTCTTACCTTCAGTTTGATTTCAAGTTTCTGCCAAAACATAACTCAAAGTTGCTGACCCAGGCCACGTTGTACTTCTAAAGAGTACTTTTGAAGAAGATGCTAGCAGAAGACCAAAAGAATAAACATTTCTGCAGTGAGTCGGCAGGGACCCTGGAGAGAGTTGTGAAGTGTGGTGAGCTCTGGACTGTATGATCTGAGTTTTTTAAGGCCAGATAAAAATATATTGGCATAAATCAGTACCTCTCGATGAGTAAGAACATAACAGGAGAGAATGACTTAGTAAGAAACCACAGGACTCAGAATGAAAAAACACTTGTGTTCTCAGTTCTGTCATTAATTTTCTATATGACATCAGACGATATATTTTCTTAACTTACTAAGTATTATCCATTTATTGATGTATTTAGAGCTTATTCAGCTGCAAAATGACACAAATAACATAACCTAAATATTGTGTTTATGAAATGTATCTTACACTTTTAAACAGCATTTTTTCAAAGCTGACATCTGAATTCAAGTTAATTTGCTGCACAACAGTAAGAACAATTATCTTTATATTCCTAGTTTATCAAGGATGGATCATTTTACTCTCTTGAGATAGCTTTCTGTCCTTTTCATCCAGTTCTCATTGCTCTGTGACTGGAATGTTGCCACATTTTCCTGTTCATGTGTGGTTGTCAGTGTGTCAACACTAATGGCAAAAGCTACTCATGCTTTTTTAGATTGAGACTTTTTTTATTTAAATAAACATTAGGTTTTTCTTTCAGTTTTTCTCTATTTCTTTCTTTTCTACCCTCTCCAGGTCATTTTCCTTCTTTCATCCTCCCAGCTTTTCTCCTTTTGTTCCATGCCAGCTATGTCATGAACCTCTTCTGCAAATGGTAAACAATTAGTTCTGAGAGCAAAGCTCAACAACCAAAGATGAAGGCAATGTAATTTAAGTGGATATGTCAAGAAAATCCTCTTCGTACTTTTGCTGAAAAGCTTTGTTCTACATTTTAGAATAAATTAATTGGGAGACTTCCACTATCTTCTTTTTGAGACTCATAATAAGATGACCTTCTTTAATCCAACTCTTATAAAAATGGCCTAGGAAAACTGATTCAGAAATACCTGCAATTCTTAATTAATTTCTGTTTGCTTAACACCAACTTCCCCATCTCTCAAATTTGAGTTATTAGATCATTGTAAATACAGACAAATACAATTCATGACCAGATATTTTAGAAGAAATACTTGCATGACCCTCACAGATTTTCCAGATTATTCAGCAATTTAATGTGAATATCTTCTCTTTTTCTAGCCTAATCATGTTTCTAATAATGAAGTGTTTGGTCAGTTTTGAAAGCAAGGAATTGAGAAAATACCAGAAAAGATGATTTCTTGCCAATCACATGCAGACAAAACTAACAGGGGAATCTCATGACAGTGTTGCACTCATCCCCCTTCCATGTCTCCTGACCCTCTCCTGCTTTGGACTTATAAATATTTTCCACTCTTATTTCTCCTGAAGCATGTGGCCTTTTGCCCAGCCTCCCACAGCACTGCTGAGGAGCCAGGGCTTCTACTCTTCAGAGTGTCGTTAAGTTGCTGCGCATCCCAGCATCTGGGATTTGTTGCCTCCTGGAACCTTTCTCCCTGCTCTTCGGTTCCAGCAGGACTCCCTCCCTGAGTAGCCATGTGACAGGTAGAGCAGGTGCAGACCTGTCCTAGCCTGCAAATGCTCTGGCAGCCCCCCTGACCCTGATCTGAAGGACACCTCGTTCTTGGCACACAGTGCCAGCCAAGCGATTGTTTGAGGAGTGTGCACAGGCAAGGCAGTAACAGGAAAAGAACAGAGAACTGAAAAGCATTGAAGCACACTTCTTTTTCTTCCTCCTTATCCCAGTCATGTCTGTTGTACTGGAGTTCTTGCTTGCTTAACTTTATTTCTGGTGGGAAGTGGAGGGGATACAAGGCTGTGGGATCAGGACCCTACCCCATGGCCACCAGCAAGGTTTCACAGTTGCTGCATTTCATGAGATCCCTCTACAACTGGCTTGACTGCAGAACCAGAACAGGCTGCTCTCTCTCCCTCTGTTTCTCTCCCTCTGTTTGTTTTCATTGGCTGGAACAGGTTCTTTTTTACAATTCTTTCCTTTTCTGGGTTCCCATTTAGTGCCAGTTAACTCCAATAACATCAGTGCCTCGGATTTTTGCCACAGTTTTGATAACAGATTCTTGCATCAGCTGAGCTGTGTCTTTTCACTATCAGCTGGCTATTGATGACACCACAGCACATCCCTCCTAACAGTGCTGTGCAAGCAGCAGATGACAGGATGAAATATTTCACATTTCCACTTACTGGGAACATTTTTCCCTAAGACCAATTACACCAATACAGTATTTTTGGCTTAGGGTGTAACTGAGGGAGCAGGTCAAAGCCCTCCTTGGTACCTCTGCAGCACCCACAGCTCAAAATAGCACGGGTGCACTGCTCTCTGGGCAGCCCAAACGCAAGTCCCCAGAATAATGATGTCATTCTTCATTTCCTGTCTGACCATTATGATTTGTATTGTGTCTGCTGGCTGCTTTACCCTCTGTGCAAGCTAGGTACGTACCTCCTGAGGTTACCACAGGGGACAAAGTTAAACCATTTCTGTGTGGCAACTGGCATAGATACCATGAAATAAAGGCAGAACTAGAAAAAAAATGCATAATTTGGCTGGATTTCTGAGTAAACATGGAGGTAAGCACTTAAAAATCAGTATAGGCTCTGGCTTCTGAGCGGAATGTAGGTAGAACTGTACTCCAGGGGCAAACACTGTCTAAAATAGCTTTCTCTTCCATTAAAAAGAAATAATTAAATTCACTATTGTATTCACTTAACATTCATTTCACAAAATCTGTTCATCATAAGATTTGTGACCTCAATGTTTTATTTTTATTACTTATTCCTGGGGGTAGTATGCTTCTTGTTTTCAGGGGAAAGTGCAGTTTCTGAAGAGTTTTTAAATTCTCCTAAAGTATGTATGTATGAGCAGACATATATAGTCATCATATTTAGCTGGAGCACAACATTTAGTTTAGGGTATTTTTGAACAGAAAGGGCTGCAATTGCATTACATCTTTTCCATCAAAATCAGTAATACCCATGGCTGATGAGTGATTCAGGATGAGTGAACCTCAAAGCATCCTCCAGGGCCACACATCTGGAAGCACAACTTTTCTCCCTGTCAAATTGCCATAGGCACCTCTGCATTTTTCTGACATCTCTAGAACCATTACACGTAAAGGCCTTTGGGAGATGGGAACCTATGTGTGTACCTATGGAGTTAGCTGAATTTCCATGGAGCTTGCACTGAACAGAGCTGTGGGTTGTTAGAGGAGGTCAGTTACACATCACATTATAACAGAGGACTCTTATCACAGCTGAGTTTCATCTATGAAAACATTTCCTTTCCTTTCCCAACCTAAACAGCCTCTCAATTTTTCCTCAAAACATACAAATAATTTCTTTAAAAGTTAACAATACTTTTTTGCACATATCCTATGAAGAAACAGCACCTCTCTGGATATGTCAAGAAATTGTTAGCAGCCCTGATAGCATCCCATACTGCCTGACAGGTGGACATTTTACACGGAAAATATGTTACACATGAGAACAGAGCTAGGCTAACTCATTTAACTACATATCAAAAGCACTGCCAAAAAACCAAACTCCCCACTGGAAGCAGTGCCCCCGTGGCAACCCTGGCACTCTGGTTTCTGAAGCTGTCAGTAAGACAGCTGTCAGATGGAGCAGTTAGTGCCTTTTGTCAAATTTTTCTTGTTAAGCAAACATCAATAAAGGGTCTATTATGCCTGGCCTACTTAAGGAAAAGGGTTTTAGGAATTGTCCTTTCTGGAAATACTGCAAAAGTTACCAACTTTCCACCTCTGCCCTTCCCTCCCACGCTAATTTGCAGGCATTAGTGTATTTACAACAAAAATAATCAAGACAAAACAACAAGTAATGAAAGATAGCACAAACAAGCATTGCCAAATTATACAACAGCAGTTCCCACTGGGGATAGCTTTGACAACTTGCTTCATGAGACTAGTGGGTCTGCTGAGAGCCCTCAGAGGCTCTTACACCAGGACAGAGCAGTGCAGGCAGCCTCTGTATGCAGCTCACCTGCACCCTCTGTAAGCTTTCCCTGCTGCTGCTGTCCTGCCTCTGAGCACTGCTTCTACAGAAGCTAGCAGGGATGGAGGGACTCCCAGTAGCTCTCAAAATCAAGCCTTTGACTCAATATAGCTGAGACAGTCTCGGTTTTCCCACAAATAATTGTCATGGAAGAGAGGGTGGCTTGCCTTTCATTTGCTTGTAAAATGTCATGTGCATCTTTACCATGAAAAGTCTTGATTTCTACTATCACAGACTGCAAAGGGCTGCCATGGTTTTTTTCCTCTCCACTATTTCTCACCATAACTTGCTCAGAAGTTACAGGAACTCAGCGATGCTGTGTGAGTGTGCTTGGTGCCCTAACTTTAGCTGACACAGCAAACACGTCAAACCCTTCCCTTCAGTGTGCCTTGTCTGCTAAAAACCTGCGTGTATGAACTGCAGAGAGAGGAGGAAAAGAGAGAGAGGGAGAGAGAGAGACCTTGTAAGCAAATGGGTAAGGAATGTGCATCGAGCTCAGCGTGGATGTCTGATGTCTCCAACTATTTGTTAAAAGGCAAAACTAATACTTCCGAGAAAGGGCCCTCCCCTCGCCTGCAATAGGCTCCCCAGAATAGCAACAGCCTGTGTCACTGCAAAGGGCAAAGCCTTCTGAAATAGCAACAAAGTTGTTCACAAACCACTTTGTGGTTTGCATTTGGTTTCAGCCAGCTTCAGCAACTTGTTGCCATGAGGAAAACAACCTGCACTTGCCTGGCGGGCCGGGGAAGGATCACTGCCCTGTGAAGTGCTCCTGCCCAAGGTGCAAAGGGGGTGGCGATGGTACCTGGGCAGAGCACGGAGGACCTCAGCCAGCAGAGCCAGACAATGAGAGCAGGGGAGGATGAGGAGAGCAGCCGGGACAGCAGCCGCCGCCAGCTCGGCCAGCTCCCAGCTGCGACAGGTAAGGAGGCAGGAGCTGAATGCCAGATGTTGGCCAGCAGCAGCTGCCCACCTAGCTGATGCTTGGGGCTGGGGGAGAGCGGCCCCACAAAGCCAGGGGACTCTCTGGACATGCTGTCTAAATTTCTAAAGGTGCAAGAGGGGAACATATGAGTAAGGAATGGGACTGTCAGCTTGAATTTTGAATGAACATCTATGTGATACTTTCCCTAAAAGGCCTCAGTCCTACTGCTCGTGCATGTGCTGTCTGTTGTGTAAATCCTCTTCCTTTATGAAGATCAATCACCTGAAAAATAGGAGAACCCGCTGCCATGTAAGATAACAACAGTGCTCCAGCCTTTGCATGCTTGGGAGCAATTCAGCCCTTTTCACCAAAGTGAGTGGAGGGAGGGCAGGAGAGCACAGTATGGGATGGGGGGACAGGGTCTCCCTCCTGTTTTTACTTCCCTAGCAGTCCAGGAAGAAACAGAGTTTCTGTGCTGATGCTTTCAAAAATCAGCTATAGCATTTCTTCTGCAGAAAGTTTTTTAGTCCAGAAGCTGAATTTCATAGCTCTTCATCTTTGCTGTCCTACCCAATTTTTTGAAGCTACAGCATCATTTTGCATCTTCAAATTCTTTCAATGATTATAAGATCAAGGGGAAAATGTCCCACAATCATGATATTTATCACCCACAGGACAACTGTACCTAAACAGGACAGCATGGTCAAAAGTCAGAAATGACTGTGCCAAGCAGGTTTAGTTCACTTAGGACTGAATGAACTGACTAACCCTGAATGTTCAGATACCATAGGCACAAATGCTTTGCTGGAGTGTAATAGTGATCAGTCAAGCAATGTCTCCTGATATCTGGAAGCAGAGGTTAATGGAGAACAGAAAGCCTGGAGGTGTACAGAAATATTTAACATTACCCTAGGGACTGATGGAAGCACTGCAGATGGTTGTAGGATAGCGATATCAAAAGGAGACACAGAAGTTACAATAAACAGCAAAATTTCTGCAGCACAAGAGCTGGAGTTAGAAGAGTGACTGCAAATTAGTAATTTGGCATTACTCTGAAAAATTAAAGCAGTAACTTGAGGAATCTATAGTTACCTAGTTAGGATATAAAAGAACTTGTTGATTCTTACTGGAAACTAACCAAACAAAACTCAAATGCCACTTAATGAATGAAGGGCCAGGCTGCCTGTTGACATAATGAAAATACATGGCAGAGCAGTAAGAGGACATGGCCAGGGTGGGTCCTTCCAACATCTGCATTCCCTGTCTTTCCGTAAGTGCCAAGGGACTTTTGTCCATTAAATCTGAAAATTACTCACAAAGTACATTCATTGGGCTTATGCTGCACAAAGTATACAATGCTTCCCACCACGGAGGAGTTCAGATGTGTGAAAATGTGTGATACATTAGTTTTCTTCTACTTTTTTTAGTTCAATTTACAAAATACTTGTTTTGGGCTTGCCTTTCACACGTGGATTGTCAAATAGTGGTGATCTCACATGACCCTGACACTATTTTTGGGTAAACTTAATATTTTCTGAGATTTTCCAGCTCTGCTTGCAACATAATTTGTCCCAAAGCCACCATTTGTTTCATCCCATAGGGTCTTGTTGGGCAACTGTTTTAGATTCCATGCCAGACTTCTAGATGGATAGTTAGATCAGATGTATCCTAGCTAATAGGAGAAATGTACCTATTGAGCAGCTACTGGATCTAAAGAAATCTCAGGTGCTGGACTAGAGCAACAGGGTAACATATATCTATTTATACCAGACAAGTGGATGACACAGAGAAAGTGACTGTGACAGTGCAGCAAAAATCATGATAGCATGAAAATGGGAGAATCACCTTTTATGAGAAGCAACACCACAATTTAATTATGCAGCAATTCCCAATATATGTAATAAATCTTTATCCTGAAAAAAACCACATGTGATTCACATGCTATACACTTTGGCAAAATCTCCTGTAAAGACAGTTTGGGAAATTTTAAGTACTATTCCCCTGGAAAGACAAACTTTTTGTATGTCAGACAGCACTCAGATGAAGAAGAAATATGCTGTTAAAGATAGTTTAAAATGTTCAGATACAGATGCTGTAGTTTTAAGATTTACCATGGATAAAAGTAGATATATTGTTCTCTTGAAAAAAGGAGATTCTATGCTGTGGATTCATATCTATGCAATGCACTCAACTCATTGTGGTTTTCTAATCTGAGTTTATTAACCAATGGCTGACCGAGATTGATTTCACCTTCCAAATGACTAAATAGATCAAAGAATTTCCAAGCATGTAAAGAACAAATATTTGACCTTCCAGAAAAGTACTTTCCGTCCCTACCAAACTGAGACATTTCTCACCTCAGATTAAATCAAAGCAAACAGAAGAAAGTATCATAGTGGAAGAGACTGTCAAATCCCATCCTATCAAAATAGATATATTTGCACAGGTTACAGAAAGTAATCTCCCCCCATCTCCATCCCATTAGTCTTCTGTATGCACACTGCATGATCTCTTGGGAAAAGAGAAAGAAAAACTACATCACAGAAATATCACTGCCTGACCTAACTTGGAGTGCTCTGGCCTAACTTGCAAAATTAAGCTGGAAAGGGCTCAGAGGCACCTTTTCCACACCTCTCCCTCACACAGGGTGGGTGAAGAGTGGTATTTCCCAGCTCAGCCTGCTTGCAGATCTTCCCTGACACTGATCATTTATCCACAATGCCCATAAAATACATGCATGGACCAAATACTATGCCTGTGAAAGAAACTGTATTTTCCCAAATATCTGATTGAAAATAAGTAAAGGTGCACACTCTTACTACTTGGCCCCATGCAGTCTCATCAGCAGTACACCACGCTATACTGCAACTGTGCCTGGTCTCCTTTTCAGGAATAAAGCATAAACATTTCCAGCGAATGTTCTTAAAGATAGGTTTGTTTGCCAAGTAGTGCTGCTTTTGACTTGAGTAACAGTTGTGAGAAACGACTTTGTTTACATGGGGAAACTAGAGAATAGAGTTTCCAATCACTTGTCACATACCAGCCACACACTCATTAGCCATGGAGTTTGTGGCAGACAGAAGGAGAAAATTCTCTGGAAGCCATCATTAAAATATTTTATTCCCCTGGGCTGCACACTGCCATGTATTTTGCAAGCATCTCATAAAAATAAAAGAAATATATATATTTTAAAACTTTTTTTTTTATTTAAAGAATGCCTAAGAACTGCCAGCAGCATCATTAGAAGTGACACTTAAAAGGATTGTGAGTACAACTACTGCAACATGCTTTATCTGGAAATGCTAAAACAAAACATATGCTGAAGTCAGAGGGAATTTTGCCTAGAGGAAGGCCATGAAGGAAAACTGAGCAGAGATTTCAGGGTTTAACTCAGCAGGGAAGTCTTGGATACAGCAGTTAAAACAAAACCTCGTAGTGATATAAGGACATTTCTCAGCGCCTGTGAGGGATAAGAGACACTGAGTTAACTGCTGAATTTGCTGCTGCTAATGCAGAATGACGATGTGTTTCCCTCTGCATCACATCAGGATCTGCTTTCTATTCAGGGGTGCCCTAGTTACAGCCCTCCAACCTATTTCTATACAACTGTGGGTGTGTGTCATTGGACACGTGAGGAAGGATGCAAGCTGACCCAGTACATTGACCCAGACATTGGTCAAGTTGCTCTACTGGGAGAAGCAAGAGATATATGGGCTTGAATGCTTCCCTGTCAAATTCCCAGGTGTCAAAGCTCCACATCCAATTCGTACAGCCTCTCAGATTAAAAGTAAATAGTTGTCTCAGTTGCTCTGATCTGAGGACCACAGGCTGAGGAGGGTCCAGTCTGAATTGTAAAGAACAGTGCTGATGATGGACTCTGTCAAGATATTTGACTTGGCACTGTCATTCAGAAACTAGAAGCGTAAAAAAATGACAATCACACATTTAAATAATTGAAAGCTAGGCAGGACACAGACTTCAAAGCATCAATAGGAGACACTGTCCATGCTGCTGTGTTTCTGCTGGAGAGCCCTAAACTCAGTTTTTGTCCCTCTGTTACTGAATGTTTTTTCTTGATTGCTTGGAAGAAGATAATAACAGATTATTTGTGGGTGATAAAGGTGATGGGTGATTAATAAATGGGATATGTCACTGGATGAACGCAATTTGGATGGCTTGGCCTGCTGTCTGAGCATCAGTGTGCTGTCTGGAGTTCCTCTCTGCTAACTTTAGACATCTGCATCTGAGCAAGCTGCACAATTTCCTTTTATAGACAATGGAGAGAAATAGGCATCCAACCTAATTCAGACATCTAGAGGTGCCTATTTTTTGCAAGTGGCTACAAAATCTAGAAGATGCTGTAGATCTCTCACAGTTAGGTAAGTTTAACCCATCCTATGTATTTTAATACAGACAAATGTAAAGTGATTTGCATTCCTCACTAGGATGCAATAACGCAGGCCGTATTTAAAGGAAAGGTGGTGCCTTGGAGAGAACTCAGTCAGAAAAGAAGTTGGTTTTCCTGGAGGAAACCAGAAGATGAGCTCCTGTACAGGGCTGTGACAGTCCTTAGACAAACAGAGCAAATGTCCACCAGGAGTTGGATAATTATGTCAAGTTCCTATCTGACACTGTGCAACCACTTCAGGAGCACTGGGTCCAGATCACAGTTTACAGGAGAAGCTGATGATCTAGATAGAGTTCAGAGAACAGGGATTGGAATACTTAAGGGATTGGTAAACTTGTAAAGCCTCATAGGCTAAGTAGCTAATAAAGGAGATGTCTATGGGATAACTCAATGACAGCCTATAACTTTGTACTTTGTGAACACAGTTAAGTGCAGGGAAAGGAGAATGGGACCTGATGGCTGGAAGCTGAAGTTGCAGAAATTAAGTCTGAAAATAATTTACAGATAACTTACAGTGAAAGCAATTAAAGACAACTTGTGACTTAAAGTCATTGGTTTTCAATCACTAGCAATTTTTAAATCAAAGCTGAATATTTTAAATTGCCTAGTTCAAATAAAATGTCATTTAAGGAAGTCTGAAGGATTATATTGCGCTGTTCATGAGTGCCAAACTGCATGACCACAATGGTCTCTTTTCCCTTCATAATACACAAATTGAGGCAAAATCTTACATTAAATCTGCATATCTCAATGATGCAAAATACAGAGATATCCAAGAAAGCACAAACACCATAACTGAACAGTAGTTTGGGCAGAGGGCTGTGATCACATTAGCAGTTTAGCTTCTGATCCCAAGATCATTCCTTCAGCAGAACACTGTGCTGTTATCAGCCCTTATTTCCAGCCAAGATTCGTTGGAAGGATATATTTTCCACATCTAATAATACACAGCAAGAAGGCAAGTCAAAAATATAAAGGGGAAGGAGGAATTATGTTTTGCAGTGATAAAATAAATACTTCATGCATTGGAGGATGGAGCACATGCAGCACAAAACAGCTTAGCTGAAGTCAGAAGTACTTCTCCTGAAGTACTGTTCAATGTGTGAAGGAAATGCAGCAGGACCTTGCTCTAACCCATGCACTAGCCTCTATTTAAAATAAGTGAATTGATCTCAGATAGTGCAGATATAAAGGAAGAAAAAGCTTTAGGCATAATACAGATATGGACAACAACAATATAAAAAAAGACTGTTCCCTCACTGGAGCATTTTGCAAATTTGTTTCTGTTATTTTCTTCAAGATGTCCCACCTCCATCCCAATAAATCTACCATCCACCCCCACCTTCTGAAAGACTTTTCACAATACTCCCATTTCCCCCATGTCCTTATGGCCCATCATGACAAAAACCGTGTGGTTCTCTGCTATCTCTTACCTATCTCTGGTTTGCCAGCCACACCAGTTCAGTGTCAGAGTGAGCTGAGGTGCCTTGGGTGTGCTCAGTAGCTCAGGGCTGCTGCTGTTTGGCTGATGTTTGGCTTCTGCTTGGCTCAAAGTTAGGAGAACTAATAGGTGATACTTATCTTAATAGACTTAATAGGCTTACACATCTCCTGTGACCCTGGAGGCACTGCTTATATTCACATAGTTATACTGTGCTACCCTCCAAAATAACCTGTCTGCCTGTGGAGTGGCTGCAGGGTGGGATGGTAGGCTCACACTGCTTCTAGAAAGTGCTAGGAGAGCATGAGGTGACTTGGGGCACAAGCATGCCAGGGATCATGCTAACAATTTAGTAGGGTATGTGGCCACATGCCAGGGTCTGGGTCTGGCCTCTGGCACTGTTTATTTTACTATTGCAGATGTACTGCTAGGCCTGCTCTCCTCCTCTCTTTTCATGATTTGCTTTCCAAATGTAATATTCTCATGTCAAATGTGACTGATCCTCACCAATGTGCTCAAAAGTTACTGGCAAGGAACTCCAGGCAGTCAGCATGATCAAAGAGCCTTAATGCCTTGGAAAAATAAGCTAAAAATAAACAAACTATATGTATCATTTTCAGTTAGACCATAAACCACTTTTCAGCTAGGTTGGAAAGTACTTGTTCCAAGAGAATTGACTAAAGTACAGACTCTGTTATGCTGCAAAAGCTACTTTTCGTCAGACACATCCCATCTCTCCAACTAAATGGAAAATCAGAAGTCAACTTACTCTTTTCCTAGTTGTGTGGCAGCCAACATCACGATGAGAGGAAAATCATGCTGGGAGAAAGAACAAGACCAACAATAACAAACTGATATATTCCTCGAGGTTTAGGGTGCAAAAGGCTTCACAGTTAGTAGAATATGATCAGTCAAATCTATCTTGTAACAATAAACAATGAATCACAGTTGTATAAAATGAGTTTGTTTTAAAGTGGACATTCAAAGGCATATAATCTGCATTTGGTTTATGTTTTCACCATCTGTTTCTTATTCCTGACATTATGGCTGTCATAAACTATGCAAAATATTTGATCCTGATATTCTGAAGAATTTGAGATTAGAGATGATAAAGCCCAGAAAGTTCATGAGTTTGTATCTCAAAGATTGGTTTCCCTAGAATATTCTAGACATCTGGATCAACCTGGTGCTCATTAAATAAGTCTCCATTTGGCAAAATAAAAACATGGGTACCAGCAGCCTTCAAGGCATCCTCAGATGAAGCAAAGAAATTAATAAGTGGTGGGGGGAAAGCTTGTTACTTGTTTAAGTCAAAGTTGAAGCAATTTGGCTGGGAAATTACTGCTTTCCTTGCCTATAGTAGTGTGGATAAGACTTCTTCAATTCAGTACAGGAAAAGCATTGAAAATATATCAAGGTTGTAATATAAATGTTGATTTTTGCAATGATATTCTGAAGCAGAGGGTTTGATTATTTAGGATCTGATCAAGACCTTATTGACTTCTGATCAGGAAGATAAGGTACCCAAAAGCATTAAAATTAGAGAGGATTTTATATAATTGCTTTTTTTTTGTCTTTTCAGAAACAGCTTTTTATGTCACCACTTCTGGATATGTATGGCACCTAACTGCTTTGCCTAAAAGTTACAAATAGATTTTTTCAAACTGGTATATCAAATTAAGTTATTATTAATTGTCACAGTGTTGCAGAAGTCACTCTTTCAAGTTTTTGTGTTTTATTCTCTTATTTCAGGTTGTGGAACATTTACCTTTTTATCTTCTGCTATTGCGGCTGTAAGTGGACTTCTGATGGGTTATGAGTTGGGCCTTATCTCCGGAGCTCTTCTTCAGATAAGCAGCATATTAGCACTCTCTTGCACAGAGCAGGAAATCATTGTAAGTTCCCTGCTTTTTGGGGCCTTATTTGCATCCCTTACTGGTGGATTTCTGATAGACAGATTTGGAAGGAGGCTTGCTATTATTACTGCATCTTCTTTACTTGTGTTGGGGAGTCTAATTTTACTGCCCTATGAATCATTTGAGGTACTTATTGTGGGACGGATTGCAATAGGTATTTCCATATCATTATCATCAATTGCAACGTGCGTGTATATTGCTGAGATTGCCCCACAGCATAGAAGAGGCCTCCTTGTATCATTAAATGAACTCATGATTGTGATAGGCATTCTTTTTGCCTATATTTCAAATTATGCACTTGCCAGTGTATCTCATGGCTGGAAGTACATGTTTGGCCTTGTGATCCCATTAGGTGCTTTGCAAGCTATTGCCATGTATTTCCTTCCTCCAAGTCCTCGGTTTCTTGTCATGAAAAATAATGATGAAGCTGCAAGAAAAGTACTAGAGAGGCTACGGGAAACATCAGATGCTGCTAAAGAACTTACTGTGATCAAGTCTTCCCTGAAAGATGAACATCAGTATAGTTTCTTGGACCTGTTTCGTTCAAAAAACAACATGAGGGCCCGAATGCTGGTGGGACTCACTCTAGTCTTTTTTGTGCAAACAACTGGGCAACCCAACATTTTATTTTATGCATCAACTGTTTTGAAGTCAGTTGGATTCCAGAGCAATGAAGCTGCCAGCTTGGCTTCTACTGGAGTTGGAGTAGTAAAAGTGGTCAGCACAGTCCCAGCCACAATTTTCGTGGATCAAGTTGGAAGTAAAACTTTTCTGTGTATCGGCTCTTCTGTTATGGCAGTATCATTGGTTACTATGGGCTTAGTGAACCGTAACATACATGTGAATTTCACCAGTGTCTGTAGAACCCAATCTCCAGAGGATTTCTTTCTCCAGAGACCAGGAAACTTCACTGTCACTAACGGGAGTCTTCAGGATCTCTTTGGTAGCATGGCTTCAACAGAAAGATTGTCATTTGATGTGCAGAGAAGCCCAGATGCTGACAGGACAAGAGAACTGAACAGGACTGCCCTGACAGCAGGCAAAAGCACAACAGGGTCTTACATGGAAAGTGGTGAGGTTCCTGCTGTCCTGAAATGGCTCTCACTGGCCAGCCTGCTTGTTTATGTTGCTGCATTTTCCATAGGTCTTGGACCAAGTAAGTGTTTCATTTTTCTAACTCTTTGTAATTACTTACTTCCATTATTAAGTGCTGGGATGACATGCCCAGCTTGACATTACGCAGTTCCTAAGTTGGCCAAACCAGTGTTTTCTGCCAATATGCACTGGTATTGTCACAGACTGTCTTGGTGGGTATAGGGTGTACTTTTTAAGAAGAGGTCCTGCCCATTAAGGTCAATGACCTAATCTCCCTACCATTCACTGAGATTAATTATTCCCTATTCAGTCAAGTTAAGAACTGCTGTGAGCTTTGTACACCAAAATTGTGGGGCCCCTGGATATATTTCCTCTTTCTGGTCTATTGTGTCCTTACATTGGGGAGGTTAAGATGTAGGCATTTGCTGCTGCTAACTCATAAACTCAAGATAATTATAAGCTCTAGACCTCTGTATGGTATGACATCATCAAATTCATGAAATACCAACATTCTGAAGTGCTGATGAGATTCTGTCCCCCTGACTATCTAACAGTCTTCATGTATAGGAAAGACATTCAAGGTATCCTAATTCATGAGCAAATTCTGGTATTATTGCCACTACCTGTGCTGAACAACATTAGTGAAAGGACAAAGGCACACTACTTTACAGCCAAGGTCCTGCTGCAGCTGCCATCACACTTGCACAGCTCCTACTCTGTCCAGAGGAGAACACATCTGTCATTCCAAGGGACAGGAAAGCAGTTCCCTCCTTTTCTTTTGTTTTGTTTCAATAGCACTTGCATATTATTGTACTTTGAAGGGGTTGATTTTTTTAAGCCACACTGCAAAACCCACATGCACAGTCCATTATTTATTAACAGACTTTAAGTGCTTTTGCACCTGGGCTCAAACTTGCCTTGCAAACAAACTGTACTCCTGTTGTACTATTATGATAAAAAGCTTGCCACTAGGATACAACCCAACAATTGCACTAACAGCAGCTTTCCTGTAGTATTTATTTATTTATTTTAAACTCTACTCACTGGGAGATCAGCATGAGATAAGCATTCATTGCTGGGGCAGCAAGCTTTACTGTGTTATTGCAGCATTATTCCTTCCCTTGAAGATCATCTTGGGGCTATTCTGCTTTTGATGACATAGTTTTAAAACCAGGGATGAAACCCTGAAAAGAAAACGTTACTTGAACTTTTACTTGGGTGCTTCAAACACACATTTAGTGACCCTTAGATCGGGGTCACACATTCAGTCCTGACCTCCTTTTGAAATCTGCTTTCCTGTTGACCTGGCTGTAAATGGGTCCCCAATCATTTGAGTTGGCCCAGTGTACAATTAATGAGAATGATGTCTACTTTCTTGAGGGTTACAAAAACTGATATGTGTTTTCCAGGCTGATCTGAGAAGTCTGAGGCTAGTGCTTATTTTTTGACCTCTTTCTTGACTTGAGAGCTCAGATGCTTTCAAACAGAGAACGGGAAAGAACAGGCACCATCTCAGCTCCAGCATGTAGAAATCATGTGTGATAAAGCCATAGTGAGGCAATTTAATCTGACAGATGCATTTGCCTAGGTAGTGAAGGCCAGGTCTAGGAGAGATACAGGTATTTCAAATTGCAGATAAGTACTTTCAAGGCATTTCCACGGCTTTGAAAGTACATAATCAGTTAAAATTTACAACATATAGCAAATGCAAGGGTTGGAGAACCAAGAGACTGTTGGAATCTGCAAAGGATCTATTGTGGTTAAATACTGTGAGTTAGGATGCAAGGTTATAATTTGTGTCTCATACACAGCCTACAACATCTGCTGCTTGGAGCCCAAATACCTGAGTGTATTTTCAGACCCTAGTTTTCTTATCCTCAGTGAATCTTTCTTAGTGTAAAGAAAAAAAATGAGCCTCTTGCTTGTATAAAGCAAACATTTTTAACATGTTTATGTTATTCATCTCTAAATCTGGTCTGTGGTCTGGACCAGACTGTTCATCATTGTCTACTCAACAATAGGAAGGACGCATCAAGGCTGCACTTGCTGTCTACCATGGCCAGGCATTGCCAGGGGCACCTGGGAACAGAAGCACCACTATATTTTCAGTGCAAAAACCTCATACTCCATGGAATGTCTGCCTGGCTGGCTGGCTAAGGTGAAGGCAGTGTTGGGGGTGTGTCTCTTTGTAGATCAAATCAGCATCTTTTGGACAAGGCAGAGAAGATCTTGCTCTTTTCCCTCCATTCTGCAAGGCCTTTTCTGGAACAAATTCACCCGCTGTATTTTGAGTCCATGCTGCATTATGTTCTGCAGGGATAAAGGAGAGTCTATTAGGAAATGACACAATTTTTAGGCAGATCACACAACCTGGGCTTTATGAACTTTTTAATTACTGTGTCCTTTTTTTTTTTTTTTGGCCCTTTTTTAAAAAACTGGTCAAAGAGATAATTACAGTCCAGATTATCATAGCAGACACTTATAAATGTTGTATTTTTCCATGATTTCTCTTTTGTCGCCAAATTACATTAAGTAGATTGATTCTTTTTTAATGAACTGAACATATGCTAAATATATTTATTGTCTTTTATTGAAGCATCCATGTAGCACAGTGATGAACACTCAAAAATAGACAGTAAGAGATAAAAGTCATTTTTGCATTACAAAAGAATTCACTGACTAGCAAGCATCTGCTTAGTCAATTTTTTTTATTCTGGGGTGCTCTGTATTTATATCATCAGCCCTTCGAAAAGATAAAAGGAGTATTTCAGCTGCTCTGTTTCAGATTAATTATGTTTGATGAACTGCGATTCAACTGCTTGTTCACACTCAATTTCACACAGTTATGAGGACATTTTGTAGATGCAACAAATCAGTGTTGCATCATGTCACAGAACAGCACATGCCATCTCTCCTGGGGTGTTTGCAGAGGTGTTTCAAGGCAGTCATTAGCTAGGGGGACTCACCTGACACCCACGTTTGTCTTGAGTTACCTTTGTCTGTGTATATAAAGGTCAAATGAGGATCAGCTGTTCTCACCAGGGAAAGATGTCTGCAGAGCCCTAACAAAACCACTCCCTGACTGCCATGTGAAGGTTGAGAAGTGCAAGAGAGGCTCTTCATTGTTATCAGCATATGTTTAAGATGAGAAGCATTGGAACCTGCTGTGTGTTGATGGGAAAACAGGAGGAACCTGAGCCTTGCAGAAACGCTCCTATGCCTTTCACGGGGATCAGTAAGTGCAGGCTAATGAGATGAGTGCAGTGTGGAGGTAGATCACCAATTCATCACCCAAACTAGAAGCTCAATGTGACCCTGAAAATTAATTTAACACAAAAGACACACCACCATGTGTGTCATGACCATGCATGACCACTTAATAAATGACACAGAGTTAACTGAAGTAGTTTCAGACCATCTCATTTGTCAAATGTTCTGGTCAAGCCACTTGAGGGGCAAAAAATAGAGGTCCTTTCTCTTAAAGAGATGTCAACTCCTTCACTCATCACTGTTGTGTGATACAACATGTTGAGATGTGGGAACCAGGAAAGCCAAACTCCTGGAGTATCAGATTTATTTTTCAATATAAGGCTGTAAGTGTGGGACTCCTGTGTCTGGATGGAGCATGTGCAAGAGAGTTCTCTCAGTTAACAACTGTAGGGCAGCTTTAGCCTCTCTGAAACAGAGTGAGTGCCCAAAGCTCTACTGCTTTTCTCACAGACCTGATGGACAAAATTCAGATTCAGGTGTCAGATTGCATCTGTTATCAAAGATTTACTTTTCTGCCCTGATCATATTGTTTTGCACTATTTAGGATCAAAGACTAAATAGGGACAACTTTCCTCTATATTCTCTTGTGTAACCCTTGAGTGAGGTCTCACAGGGTGATCTCATCAATAAGTAGCTGAAAGAGAGATAATAGCACACACACAATTATACAGGGATGCAGTGTGGTCTAGAGGCAGTCCTCTTCATTGAATAGAAACCAGAATGGCTACAGCAAGTCTTAGGCTGAGAAACAAGTAATACAAACTGAGTCTGGATCAAACAGAGCATCTGTTTTCCCAGTCTGAATTTCTTCTAGCAAATAAAAAGCAAGTGAGCAAAACAGGACTTGGGCAGTACCTCTTTACACATATTGTGGGAGTTACCTGCAAGGGAATCCATGCACATCACAGGGATATTTTCCTGTGGAATGGGGAACACCTTTAATGAGAGAGGGATGTCAAATGCATGCATTTGGACTGCAGGTATGGGATGTATTGGTGCCTTGCACAAAAGAGCTCTTCTTCCTCTGTCAGTCCTTTAAACATGTTTCTGTATAACTGCAAAAGCATTTAGGCAGTTGGCCAATGAATTTTGGGATAATCTGCTGGAGCAAATCACATCAGCTTTGCTGGCTTCATGGCAGTTCATGCTGAGTGTGCAGATGCAAATCAACAAAAGCACCTACAAGTGGGACTGAGGAGTAATTTCATGACATGACTCATCCTCAAAATCACTTAGATGTATAAAGTTCAAAGGTATTTATGTGTCTGCCAACCTGTGACTGAAGATGTTCTATTACTTTATGTCCTAGAGCAGCTGCCAGCTTTGTGTGTCTCTTCAAAGCCAAGGACTAAACTCTCAGAGCTCTTTTCTTGGAGACCATCACAAGTTCCTCTTTCAGGTGACATTTCAGAGCTGAAGGGATGCCCCAAGCACTCAGAGCCTTCTTTGCACACAGTTTGCTGTGGCCACAAAACACCCGAGGCAAGTCAGTGTCTGCAGCTGGAGAAAGGTCTTCTGAGTTTCTGGGTTTGGCACAAAGAAATATCGCATTTACCCATCTATGTAGATATAAACCCTAAAATATATATGTAACATACTTGTGGTCAACATATAAGTGCACAACAGGGTCTCAGAGGTGGGATTTAGAGCTTACTGCAAATCCTGGTTTTCCACATAGCTGTTGCAGTCCCATTGAAGCATAGCTCCCATAAGTTAGTGCTTGTAGGATTGGCAGTACTTTGGCATTGATAAAAACCTCTTAAAGAATGGAATTAAATACCCATGGGGAGGCTTCTCATACTGGGATATTATGTCCTCTGTGACCACCTGCTAGCCTCAGCCATCATGTGAATATCTCTGATGGGAAGACTGGAAAAAAAAATTGCATGTTCATCACTCCATTCACAGCAGCCTTTCCTTTTAACTTCTAAAGTGAGCACACTACCCACAAAACAGGAGACCAGCTGGTTGTGGAAGTAACCCACCAGTGCCCAGGGCTGTGAGGTCCAGGCCTTGCAAAGCATGTCTGTCGACCATGTACTAGAGAAGGGCAAGCACAGGATCCATAAAATGAGGGGCAGTTTTGGGGACAGCGGTTCTCCTCAAGGTGTCTCCCTGATGAACTCTCAGCCACTGACTCACAGCCACCTCAGACTGAAGCTCCTCCTGCATTTGGGGACCCTTGACATCTTCCTCCTCTCTCTAGATGCAGAGGCACTTACAGCTCCCTGGCTTGAAGTTGGCAGGCAAATTCAAAGCTGTAGGAGCAGGCACAAGAAAGGATACAGACACAGGTGAAAAAAACAGGGGATTGTGGTCATTACAGTAATTGTCTTCATCAGGAAACCTGATCTTATGGCCAAGGCTCAGTAGGGAAATGGCTTTCCTTCTGAATTGCCTGTTGGTAAAGACTTTTTTTTGTCTCTGATTTCCACTCACCTTTAACTTGCATGCTTGGGCCCCATTTTTGAGCACCGATATGATCCTAGTGCAGGGAAGCATGTCAGGACACTAAGCCTGCCTTCTTGATTTACTAGTTTCAAATTGATTAAATTCCTCCCACATGAAGGACCCAGGATTGTGGCTGGACCCAGACTGGGTCTCCCAAAGAAGGTGCAGTGACTATGCTCTCCGGCAAGCCCTACTGAGATGCACCATCTCACTACTGTGGGAGGTCTCTGTGTGAGTTGTCAGCCCTGTGAGGAACAAAACCCATGCAGGGAAGTCAGTAAAGACAAGGCCCTCATGAGGGAAAATCTTAGAAGCAAATTTTTACTGATGAAAGACTAGTTTAGGATGACAGATGTTTGTTTCTAGTTTAAACCTAGCCAAACTTGACATATTAAGTATATCTGAGTTAAATTTATATCAGCTTGAATGAATACTTTAAAACTGACATAATTTATACCTAAAATGGAACAGATGTTTCAAAATATTTGGTAATCCAACTTATGCAGGAGCCAGAGTCCTCAGATAATCAAGAAAGGGAAATATTTTCCTCCCACAAGGGGTGTTTTCAGACCCTTTCTCTCTGACTCGCTTGGTTAGAGCATGGTGCTATCATCACCAAGGCTGCAGATTTGATCCCCATTTTATCCCCATATGGGCCATTCACTTAAGACTTGGACTCGATGACTCTCGTGGGTCCCTTCCAACTCACAATATTCCATGAAATCTGTGACCTCTTCTTTGGCAAAATACTCCCTTCCTCACTGGCTATTGAGGGACCTTAGGGCAATCAGGAAGCTGAATTAGACTGTGGGATAGCATTCCACACATAGCGTGCTTTAACTTTTGGTAAGCCCTGAAGTGGTCATGCAGTTGGACTAGATGTTCATTGTAGGTCCCTTTGTTCCGTTCTATTCTATTCTATTCTATTCTATTCTATTCTATTCTATTCTATTCTATTCTATTCTATTCTATTCTATTCTAATTCTATTCCCCCCGTAAAACCCCACTTGTTTCCTCTACATCTAATTGTGAGCTGTTGGAGGAATTTAAATGCAGCTTTAAACCCCTGTTGAGGACAGTAGGGGAAAAGGAAGGATAAGGCAAGAAAGATCAAGGGGGATAGAAGAAAGCTCAATGGTTCATAAGAAAAGTGAAATCCATAGAGGTGAAGAAGGAAGTAAGTCCATCTTTTCAATCCATCACTGTCTTTCTTATGCAGTCTTATGTGGTCTTTTTCTATGTATTTTATTGTATTAAGCAAGCCAAAACTCAGAGCTGGAACACTCCCCTAAAGCCCAGAGAACTATACTGGAGACAAACTTAGTCCCCTTGACTTTGGTCCTGTGACTGTTACATTACTTGGCTACCTGAGTTAAAGCATCATTCATTAGCACAGTTAAATGTTGAACCTTTTATGTGTCTTTCACTTCAGTCATTAAATACATCTGTAACAAAACCCAGAACAGCTGGTTTCACATATGTTTCATATGACACTGAACAGCCCAGGGACTCGATCACAAAGGTCATATCTCTTGCCATCCTTACAATCTGGATTGCATAGGACTGCTTTTTCTCTGCCCTTTAATGCTCTTGGTCTTAAACTTGGCCAACAAATGCTCGACCTGAAACTGAAAATCTTGTGGGAATGAGAACTGTCAGTGTGGAAATTCTGACCCTCCATGGATTTAGTTAGCTCTTCCCGTGTTTTGAAATACTTTAAGCTGTATAGCCTTGCACCAGTTTGGAAAACAATGTTAAAAAATTTGAATGTCTACAATTCACATCAATATCTCTGATGTTAGAGCAGTATTTCGGGCTTTTACAAAACATGTAGTTATTGTATTAATTTATAGTGCACATGAATCTGATGTTAAGAGACATTCATGCTCAACAGTGCCTTACATGACATTTGTTTGCAATGTTTTATTTTTCAGCTCCTGCATTTTTCAGAGCAGATGTGGCCTGGCCTTAAATTTCACAGAAATGAGTAGCACCAATATTATGGGGTTTTTTTTTTGTTTGTTTGGTTTTTTTAAATTTTTTTTATTTTATTTAAAGTTTATTCTGGAAAATGGGATAGTGGTAGGGACTAAAGCAAGTGTTCAAAAACACACAAGTGCTTAGATATTTTGTTGGAATTTAATCAGGATAATAAACCTTGGAAATGTGCATGTTTCATTGAGAAATAGTACAGAAAGTCCTATTTTAGATAATCAAAAAATTATCTTGGATTCTTTGTTTTATGACAAGATTCCTAGCACTGTTTATTTGCACTGAATCATCTTTTAATGCATGCATCCATGACACTCCTAGTATGTATCTAGTTCATCATTCCTGTACTATTCAAATGGTGCCCCACATGGCCTTTATTTTACACTGTGTCTGTACTACCAAGCCACAGTAGTAAGACAAGCCATGCCAGAATGAAAAAAAATACAGCAAGGATTGTGAATTTCCCACTTCTCCCTATTTCCTTGCCCCAGATAAAGTTTATCTAAAGCCCCTTGTTAACACGTCAGCTATCCCAGAAATTGGTTTGTCTTTTCACATGCTAATGGTAGTGGTGAAGTGCAAGCCAATTCAAGATATTTTTGGATAGTTGGATGTTAATTATAGGATTTCAAATTGCAGGAAGTGCTCTCTAAAATACCAGCCAAATAGGTTTATCTTATCTAACTTGATAAAACCTACAAGTTTGAGGGCTTTATAAGGTGTCAAAAAGGTCGTAAGAAGGAAAAATTGTTTTTGCAATAATGAGACATGGAAATGTCAGTGGGAACTTCTTAAGTATTTTATTACATATTATTATATTTCAACCCAGAGACTGAATTAAAATGATATACTGAGGTACACACCCAAAATCAGGGACATCATTTTTACTGACATCTGTGTTCCTGTTCATAACTTTAAGTGTGTTAATGAGGGAAAGTCTTGGTAGATCAGGCCAAGGGCTTTGCCTTCTGAGAGACAGAACCCTTGCTCTGTGAAAAGATGGAGACAACACCATGCCCCAGCCAGTATTCCTGTGTCTCTGCAATGACAGAGGTTCAATCTGCTGTTGCTGAGCACACAATTTGGCCCTCCAAGAACTACCTAGAGAAGGTATGTGACTACTTGTGATTTGGATTGTAGAAATATCTTTTTACTAATAGTTCTATGTTAATAAACACATTGACACAAAGGTACTTCTAAAGAGGAATAGTGCCTGTGCTTAAAATTAGGCATAGTTTTAAAGTTCAGATCATATTAGTTAGTAGTCACTGGTCAAACTGAATAATTTTACCTCCAGACTCACTGCATAAAAAACCCTTAGAGAATGAATATTGTTGTGATTCTAGCCAGTATCTGGGCCTAGCAATCCTCTTTTGTACCACAGGAACATTATATTCTGTAAAGTGAGTCAAGCATATCCTCTCATACAAGCTTTGGTATGGTGTTCAAGACTGCTTACTATTAGATAAATTTGCCCTTCTTACTTTGTAGGTCAAATTTAAGCATTCAGTAAAAAATAGTGTTCTTTGATAATAATATAAAAGGCAATGGAAGATTTTACATTTGTTTCCTTAACCATGTTCTGGGAGAGAAGATCATTGTGACACTGAAATCTGTGAAAAAGTTTGCAGGTTATAGGTAAAGCTTCATAAAATACAGTTTCCTTTGGGAGAGAGGGCTGGGGAGAATTGTTTTAGAGGCACAGTGCTCTTGGGCCAGCTTTGTGCAAAAACTAAAACCAACAGTAGGACATCAAATGCAAAGTCAGTACTTTATTTCACTTGTAAAATTCATGAAACTAAAAGGTATTATAAAGTGTGAGAAAATAATTATGTCATAAAGGTAAAAATATGCAATCAATCACATAACTTACTGGAACTGCCGAGTAAAGTGAGACTGGCAGCCAAAGAGCAGGAGAGCATGGTAAGTCAGTGCATGAAGTCAGGAAGCTGTTTCTCCTATGGCATCTGAGTTTCTGTGTCACATTGAGCTCTGGGAGGAAAGCCAGGAAGATTTTCTCAAAGGAAAAGGGGACACAGGAGGGCACCCAGCATCCGTTGCCTTTGAAAATCAACCCTAAGTGCAGAAAACTCTTATGAAAGAAGGAGAGCTAAAAGACACTTAATGGTGCTTGAACCCAGAGCCTTCACACCTTCCTCCTGCAATGCTTCAGCAGCAACCAAAGCAAAGCCTAAGCAGCAGTTTTCAGTGAGGAACTTAAAAAGACTGGATCACTGCAGCCTCTCACTAAATAAGTCACTACTGTAAAAGATTGCTTATCCTTCCCACCAGGAGTTTTGTGAAGCATGTGCACAAATCTCTCTTCTGCAGGAGGAAAGGCTTAAATTGCCCCCAGGTGCTGTGTCCCAGCAGTTTTTCTCTGCTGTGCAACCCATCAAGACCAACACTAGCCCTTGGATACTGGAAAAACAGGTTCATTTACTCCACCCAACTGGGCAATTTCTCCGCTGCATACTTTTTAGAAATGAAATATGTGATAAGCCGGACTAATTCATGTACAATTTCCTCATGAATTAGAGCCTCTGGCTTCTGCAGTCATTCCTCTGCAAATGCCTCAAAGGATTATGCTGGATTCAATAATCTGAACAAATAAACACCTACAAGCAGGAATACATATTTCAGGTTTTAATTAAAAGGCTTTTTTTTTTTTTGGATGGCAGTATGTGATTTATAAATAAGCCCATTCTCCCTTGAAACTTGTTTAAAATTTTCCTTTCTCTCTCTCTTTTTTTTTTTCCCCGTTCTGCTTCTCTGCAAGCTGTTCTGTCTTGATGGGACAATTTGAGTATCTACATAGACAAAGACAAGTATCTACATAGAGAAAGACAGTGGCTGTAATATCCAGTTGCAAACAGAATTGTCATCTCGTACATCAGTTCAAACAACTTTTATTAGGGTACCTGAGAAGTGCAGACTGTTACATGTCTGCCTATAGTAAAGCTAGGATGTATCCTTCTATTTTAACTCCAGGTAGCAACTAAGTACCACACAGCTGCTTGCTCACCCCTTCCCCTGCCCCTTATCCAGTAGGGAGGAGAATTGGAAAAAAAGATAAACCTCATGGGTTAATTTAAGAACACTTTAGTAATTGAAACAAAAGAATGTATAAGAATAATGCTAATTATAATGATGACAATAATAACAATAATACTAGTTCTTTTGATGAAAAGTGAAGCGAGTGTGTGAGAGAGAAATAAAACCCAAGAGAAACAAGTGATGCACAATACAATTGCTTACCACCCACTGATCAATGGCCAGTCTGTTCCTGTGCAGCAATCAGTGGCTCCCAACCAAATCCCCCCAGTTGATACACTCGGCATGATGCTCTATGGTAGGGAATATCCCTTTGGCTGCTTCCTGTCAACTATCCTGTCATGCTCCCTCCCAGCTTCTTGTGCACCTGCTCACTGGGAATGGGAAACCGAGCACAGTAAACTGAAAAATCCTTGATTTAGAATAAACACTACTTAGCAGCAACTAAAACGTCAGTGTGTTATCAACATTATTCTCATACTAAATTGAAAACACAGCACTGTACCAGCTACTGAAAGGAAAATGGACTCTCTCCCAGCTGAAACTGGGACAATCTTACTGATAGATTTGCTGCTGGACACTTTTTGGGCAAGATGGGCTACAAATCACATTAACTAGGAGAATTCTACCATTTCTAGATCCTTATATATCTATCACTACTTGTCTAGTAATCCTTCAGATGGGAATCACTGTTTCTAAGAAAGCTCTTCATGTTTGTGACTATTATTTCAAGATGAAAATGGACAGCATAGATTTAAGCATATATTGAACAGCTTGCATTAAAAAGGAAAGTGCGTATAAGGCATTATATTTCTTTCAAGTTCATGGAGATGAAAATTCAAATAGTAAAAAAAAAGCTCTAAAAGGCACGCCTTACAGCCATGAGAAGGTTAAGGGAGGAAGGATGGCTGGGGAAAACCAGAGGTGAATTACACCTCACTGATCTCCTTCTGAAGTGGTCCAGAAAAGAGGAAGGAGGTAATGCATTGGAATTAGCCTCTTCCCCCAAAACCATCCAGCTCTTCTCTCATAAACTGGAGGAGGCACGAGTGAAGGGTGATTTCAATGGGCCACTGCAAGATTCCTTAAAAAAGCACATGTGAGTGCTCAGCCTGTCTATTAGGTAGCGATGCAAATATTATAAACACCATTTTAATGTACTCTGATAGAGCCTCAGAGAAAAAAGGATTAAATTCCACTTGTCCTAACAATGTTACTGCAAGGAGTCAGCCTAAAGGGTTAATCATTAGAAACAGAATTGTAGTGCACCAGAAGGAAAAAAAAAAGCATTTATATTTGCCACACCACATCAGCTCCTTTTCGATCATTAGGTATCTTGCAAAGAGTAGATATGCTGCTTGGAGACAAGCACCTTGGAAGCTATAGAATTAATGTACATATTTATTTCCTTTGTCTGCAGAGATCAGGATGCAGCCAAAGGCATGAGATTAGCTGAGGCTTCTCCTACTCCCTTGTCTCTCAGCAATAGAACAATTCCACTCCTTTTAATGTGTGCACACAGGGTATGACTCGACCCTGTCAGCTTACTCTGCTGGTAGTTTACGTGCTCTCCAAAGCAATATGGCTGCTCATTTGCTCTATATTTGCCCGTTACTAATTATGAGCAGCCACTTCAGTCTCATATTATGGGGCAGAGCCAAAGACAGCTCTCATTAAGCAAAGTCACAGATTTTTAATGCTGGTCACAATAATCTGTTTTGGGCCCTTGCACAAAATCATGGGGAGAGTTTCAGTCCACTCTTTGTGTGTCATATCTCCTTTTTCTGCTTTGGAAAAGGACAAACTCCCTCCCATCCTCTCTTCTTTCCAGTGTAAGCATCCCTCACTTTTGCCATCAACCTAGATTTCTTTCATTGGAGCTGCTTCAAAAGCCTGTGCCAGGGTTGCATTGTGTGGGTGCTGGGAGCCATGCTGGGACAGTGGTGGTGCATGACAGCAGGTGTATCTCCACCAAATCCCAACTCTCTCCCAGGGCTGCAAGCCCTCACAGGAAAACACCTCATCACCATGCACACTATCATAGAATCATAGAATCATAGAATTGATCGGGTTGGAAAAGACCTTGGAGATCATCAAGTCCAACCCTTGGTCCAAATTCAGTCCTTTACTAGATCATGGCACTAAGTGCCACGTCCAATCTCTGTTTAAAAACCTCGAGGGATGGTGAATCCACCACCTCTCTGGGCAGGCCATTCCAATGCCTGATTACTCTCTCTGTAAAGAATTTTTTTCTAATATCTAACTTAAATTTCCCTTGGCAGAGCTTAAGCCCATGCCCTCTTGTCCTATTGCTGACTGCCTGGGAGAAGAGACCAACCCCTACCTGGTTATAACTTCCCTTCAGGTAGTTATAGAGTGTGATTAGGTCACCTCTAAACCTCCTCTTCTCCAGGCTAAACAACCCCAGCTCCCTCAGCCTCTCTTCATAGGACTTGTGCAATGAGGCTATGTGCTATGAAGGCTTGTGGCATCCTTTGCAACATGCCCTTTGAAATCAAGGCCAACTAGGTCTGAAGTTGGCCTTTAGCAGGAAGTGGTTGACCACCTGGATATTTCTGCTAATACCCAGTGGAGCCAGAAACCAGGCAAATGAAATAGCGGCAGAGTTTCATAAGCCTGGGAAAAAATTCTGGCCTTGGCAAAGCCAGTCATTAGGTAAATCCTTTGGCTTCTTTCTTCTTATGGCAGCTTCGCAGTGGCTTGCTTATATCCTTCCCCAACACCAATCACTTGTTACATATTCTTAGATGGTCTGTTTGCGTTGCTTGGTGGGATAATCCCTTCCTTATCTTCCCTTGGAAGTCGGGTTGTTAACAACCCAGTCCTCCCTTTCAAAGTCTTCTGCCTACTTAACTCTTAATCTGTAAATCCACTTAATCTCTTTCTGGAGTTTATACCTCAGAAACTTGAATTCCTTCAAGTATTGCAATGGTCATTTTCTAAATCTCATCATAAAGAATTTGATCTCACACAATACAGGTATAGGAAAGAAAAACATGCTAAGCAGTAAATGAATACCAAGGGAATCTAGTATTTCATTAATGAGAGCTGCTGAGCAGCTACCAATTTGCTTCTGCCTCATGGCAGGAGAAAGGTCAAAACAACATTTTTTATTCATTCACTTGCATGTTGAGCACCCTTGAGCTCCTGGTATTTCTCAGATATTCTCAGATTTTTCTGCTCTTCTGATGTAAGTATCTGAATTTTTTTTTTTTTTTTTTTTTTACTGCATAGCTGTAAAGTAAGGAAGTTAGGAAGAAATCACACAAGGGTTTGAGATATATCTTTGCTTATGGCCCAGGTATAAAGCCCGCTAAGTTGCCCATGTTGGCTCAAATAAAAAGACCACTCAATCACTCTGCTACCCTGCCTCCAACAAGGGCCACTAGCAAGTGCTGAGGGACAATAGAGAAGGAAAAGGCCCATGCAGCATGTAGAGTGTGCATTTCCACCTACTGGCAATTTACAGAAATTTTACAAGAAAAATCCTTGAAAATAGGATTTATTTTTACTACGGTGAACAATAGTTCTTGATGCATCTTTTTTCTCACATGCAGAGAAATAATGTTTTAACACCCAGCATTTAATGATTTAACTCACCAGTATTTTTCACATCTGAAGCACCTTGTGAAAGTGAGTTCCACAGCTGAAATACACATTGTCTGAAAAAGTATATCCTCCCACCTCACCTAAGTGCTGTCCCTGGTAATTTCACCTGGATTCCCTTGGTTTGTACCTTTCAAAATGTCGCTAAACCCACTCTCCAGTTCATCTCCCCTCCAACTGTTCCCTTCTGCTGTATGATATCTCAGCTGAAGAATCCTCCTCAGTTTAACTGCTCTTTGCAGAGCCCATTACACACCTTTCTCCATGGCTCATCTAGTTCTGAGTTGATCAGATCAACCTGCAACATGACAAATACAGAGGCTCAGCATGCTCAATGGCACATTCAGCATTGCCTTCCTAATGATTGCCAAACCTTTGCAGCCATGACCTCTGTCTTGCAGAGCTGATGCCATCCCTGAGCTGACCATGGAGGTTTTTAGCACTTCTGTCCTGAGCAGGGCTGGTGTGTGTACTGCCGTCTGTTTTTCTCCCTGCATGTTACTTTGTGTGTATTGATAAGGAATTTTATGGGTCGTTTTTCAAAGTACCCAACATTTTGAGATTTCTGTATTTCTGATTTCTATTTGAGGTTTTGCAGTTCTTTGTGATCCATCATTTTTATTACCCCAAATAATTTTGTGTCATTGGTCAGTTTTGCATGTATATTCACCTCCCTTACCTAAGAGATCTGGAAATACAGTCATTGTCTTCCACTCTGAAAACTGGATATGTCCTTTGTTTCCTGTAATAAACAGTTATTGATCCATTGGAATAACTTCTCTTCTATCCCACAACACTTCACCAAAGCTCTTTGAGGCTGAAAAACACAGTGGGTCATTTGTTTCTAGCCCCATGCCTTAACTCTTTCAAAGAGACACGGCTTTTCTCAGGACTCTTCTTAAAGACACTGTACATATCCCCCTTTCCAGCTGAGATTACTTACTTTTATCCTACCTCCAGCCAGCAGGTCAGTACAGTGTACTGGGGTGACCCCTTCCTGCATCCTAATGGAATGTTTTCTTCAGTGCTGGCATGTCACCTCCTCCGTCCCTGGCCTCTCATCATCTCTGCCAGCACACTCTCAAAACACTCAGCTGTCTGTATTGCAAGTAATGTTTCAGCAATCATACTGTGTTTTCTTTGTTTGGGCACCGTGTACACCTTTAGGAAAGGCACATTCCTATTTCTAACAGTTTTCTTCATTCAGTATTTTATCTGTGCTGAGCTATTTCTCATTATTTGGTTGTAAGTGTATTTTAAGCCTTTAACCAGATAATTAAAACTTTCTCCATAGCACCACTGAAGCATTTACCCTGATATTTACAGAAGCAGGCTTATGCTAATACTGTTCTCCTTTTGAAACAAAACGTGGTAGTTTTTTGGCTTTTTCATTTCTACAAGAATATTGAATTTTCAGTGTCATAACCAATATAACAGAGCATCTTGGTCACAGCTGCACCCGGAACTACCCATGCTCAGCACTGAAGCATGATTTGTCTTTTTTTCTCTCTCGTTAAGTATCAGGCAAAGTGATAAAAGAAACCATCATCTCTGGTACTCCCAGCACTGTGCTCCATTATGCAATTTATTCAGCCTTAATAGGAGCAGCTGAAATATTCCATTATTATTCTGTTTCCTGCCTTTACAGCCTCTGTGACTTTGTTTAGAGGTGAATGTCACCATTCTAGTCAAAGGGCTGTTTGTATACATGAATCCTCTGCTCTTCCCACTTGGGCAAAGAATGTCAGGGCATCTAGTTTCTGTGATATTTAATAAAACAGTTAAGCTTTCTGATCCAATGCAGTATTTTTGACTGCATTTGCAGCAGGTGTTCTTTTCTCTGATTGTACCATAACAAAGAACAATTAAACTGCACAATTTTTCTTAACTCATACAGCACACTGCAGGTCAGCAAAGGTGAGTTACTGCCTGCAGCAACAAATCCCGCAGTTGTTGAATCTAGCAAGGAGACTCATGCTTGTCTAGCCCTTAGCCACATCTCTTCCATCTGACCTGGACAGCACCAGCTCTTTTCCCATCCATTCCAATAATACCCACCAAGGGTGGCCGGAGAAGACACTGAAAACTATTGTGCGTGCAATATGGTTACTATTACAGGATCCTTTTGAAATACTGTTAGATTACACAGCAGATGGAGGGTGGGGGGTGGTATTTGGATCCTCTTTTCAAGGATAGGCTGATTTCCCCTGTAGAATGCCACTGCTTAGGCTGGTGCAGGCAAAGCACACAGTTGACTTGGGAGTGACTTTGGGAATGTGCAGGTTAGGTTTCTGCAGTGTTGTGTGCACACAGCGCAGAAGGTAGCAGCAGTCATGAATGGGAGCCTAAACCTAGTTGCTGGCTCCCCCACAGAAAGTCACATCCCTGCCATACCTACAGCAGCTGCTGCTTTTTGGCAAAGGTACAAATAGTAAATACAATCCCAGAGAGGTGTTAAAAGCAAAGAATCGATCCTTATTGCTGCTTCAGCTTGGGGAAAGGAATAAACAGACTGTAGTGTCAGATTTCTACAACTGCTCTTTGTTCGTGGGGAATAAGCCTATCCACTCCTTGCCAGCTAAGCAGAGGTCAGAACCATGCCAGTGGATGTAGCTGCCATTAGCAGATGTGAAGAACAGTTGTGGTGGGATTGTCTGAACTAAATAACTGGTTGCAATAAAAGCAGCTAACTGCTATTGTGGCTGATGCAAATTCTCAAGTATTTTGGTTTCTTAACAGGAAAACAACATGATTCAAACCTCCAGACAAATTACAGTTAGTCTGAAAGGGCCAGTCTGTCCTTGGAAGACTGCATGGTATTGGAGCTGCTGTAATGCCACGCATTTCAGCTGTGGCATGAGCAATTTCCCAGAGCCCAAATGCTGTTTTATTCCTGGAGGTTGGTTTATGTGCAGAAGAAAGTAGTCTTGAATTATTTCAATCCTTTATTTTAATCCTAATGTGACTGTAAATATCCCCTTTGCCAGTTTTCAGTGTATAATAGTTTTTCCAGATGAGCTAGCTGCTGGCTGCCAGGCCATCCTATGGAGACAAACTTCAGGAGCTGTGCACACACTGCTTAGAATGGCTCCTTTGCCTCTCACTAGCTGCTTTGCTTTTTGGGTAGCACTCCCTGTCGTCACATGCTGTATCAGCTGTGACTAACAATACTGGTTTCAACAGCCCTGATGCTGAGGAGAGGCAAAATACGATTGTGACATCCTCATGAATTTGCTCAGGTGCAGGGCTAGCTGGCTTTGCAGGCAAAAGCACCTGCTTGAGAAGTCAGTTTGCTTCTTCTTTGCTCCTTCCTCAACTGTAGACACACCATAGAACACGCTGAGGGCATTTCTTTAGAGCACAGTTTATCTAGTCAGCAGCAAGTGTATTAAACTTTTATGTGATCCAAGTCAGAGACTGCTGTTAGACTTGGTGGTTGTGTTATGGCCATGTGCCACTTGACTATGCCAAACAGCCTTTATGGGCAGAGTGGTCTTGATTCTACAGAATAGAATATTATATTTTTCCTTAAAAAATACAAAAATCTGGGCCAGGGCCACAAAACATTTTTGGATTCAAACCTCTGATGCAAAGCAATCTAGACTTTTCTCTAATCTACTCTGGTGATTCAAGGCTTAGGGTTTTTTTCCGCTTCCAGCTAGTCTTTTCTATTGTCCTTATGGAGCACCTTTTTCTTTTCTACCTTTACCAGTACTGTCACACAGGAATTCTACAAGCACCCAAAGGGATAGGGCAGCGTGAAACAAACTTGCACATATGAACAGGAGCCTATTTTTAAAATGTATCTTGAAGACTGGCCCCTGCAAGTGTCCTGGTAAACTCCCATCTGTCATTTTGCAGAAACAACAGCACAGATGAGCTATTTATAATGGCCATATCCAAGGGTCTGAGGATACAGCTCATTCATGTCTCATGTACTCTGCTCTTATGGTGGTCATCTGCTAACCCACAACTTCTCCACACAGCAGTCTCTTGCTAATGCATCTTGCTCATTAACAAAACCAGAGGGATTTTGGTTGGGGTTATTTGTGGGCTTTTGTTTGTTTGTTTTCTAGTAATCAGAAATGGTACAAATATGTGGGTTTTGGTTTTTTTTTTTTTTTATTTTTTTTCTTTTCTTTGTTCTTGCTTTCAAGGAAGGTGGTTACACAGCCAGCTCTTTACGATTGAATTTGCTTTTGTGAGCTAGCAACACCAGCATTTAGATCACCTGTGGTGTGGTGTGATAACAAGTCAAAAATCAGTCCCTTTCTCTTCATTTATACCTTAGCAATCTAATTTATATGGAGCAAAGAGCTGGAATAGCAAGCATCCTTCAGTGTGGTAGGTTGATTTATAAGGTGGCATAAACACACAGTGCTATTCTGAGGCTGAAGATTACTTTGGTTTGCTGCCCCACTTCCATTAGCATTATGTCACTCAAGAGTTATTTAGTCAGAACTCTCTTTCATACAGAGATGGGCAGTCAGAGCTCACTTTCCCAGTCTAGTGCCACTCATCACTGGCTCCAGGCACCCACCAGGCAGGGATGAAGGGATGGTGACCTGGGGTGATGCTGACTGCTGTACACACTGCCTGCAGAGTGTGGACCCTCACAAAGCTAACATCCTGAAAATCACCTTATTCTTTTAGGAGGCCCCACCTGAATTTATGAACTACCTAAATTTACAGCAAGAAAAGCCTCCTTTCAAAGACAACATTTTTTTTTCCCTTTCTATTTCAGTGTCCTGGCTGGTTCTGAGTGAAATTTTCCCTGGTGGGATCAGAGGACGGGCCATGGCTTTGACATCTAGCATGAACTGGGGTATAAACCTCCTCATCTCCTTGACATTTTTGACTGTAACTGGTAAGATTTCTCTGTGTCCTTACAAGTTTATATTGTCTTCGTGGGCAAAATAAATCTTTCCTCTACAACAACATTGCTAAAACTGCAGCTGTGATGCCCCAGGAGCCAAGATCTCCATTTAGATGTTGGTGTAACCTCATGATTTCCGTATCTTTCTACATTTGTGCTAGTAATTTCAGCCTCACAGTGCTAGCTATCAGACCACCTTGCACATCAACTCCACAGGCTGTGAAACCCAGCTCTTCAAAATACCATTGTCTTGAAAAGGTTCAAAAGACATAATATTTAGGATTTAGTCCTGCATTTTCTGAAGTCAGGAAGTTATGCTCTAGATAAGACCACAGTTTTTCTGATCAGACATTTTTAAAAACATTTCCATTTAATTCATTCCTTTTCACAGGAATGTACTGGATTTGAGAAAATTTTCTTTAGTAAAAAAGTGTCTTTATGAGGTAAAAACATTTCACATTTTAGTATGAGAAAGTAGACTATCATATAGTAACTTCTAATGTGATGATAATCAAAGAAAAAGGTTAAATGCTGATGCTGAAATGTATTTATTAGCAAATATTTTTTCTAATTTTATACTATACAAAGTTTTGAAAATTTTAGTTTTCATTTGGAGAAAAATATGTGCTCAAAATCAAAATATATAAGGGAGCAGAAATTCCAGGTTTCCTTTAACTCAACATTACTCTCTACCAGAAGCAGATGAACCCGCAAAAAGTCAAGGTGGTTTTCACCCTGTTAGATGTTTTTGGAGATGGATTTCAAAATGAGGATGATCTGTAACTAAAACAGGTTTCACATTTGCATTTTCTTTTCTTAAAAGAAAAAACTGAAAGAAATAATAATTAAAAACCAAAAACTAAAAACAAAACAAAAACATCCTGAGTACTTTCCTGATTAGAACTAGGAAAAATATGCCAGGCACAATTCAGTGTGTCCACATTAGCACTTTAGTTAGATCAAACCAGTTGCCCCCACTCACTGCACTTCTGTTTGAATCACAGAACTGCACTCCTGAACTGCACAAGCTTTTGGACAAAACCAAACAAGTATGCACTCCAGCTGTCAACACTTGCTCAGTCCTTGGACCCAGATTAGAGTTATTCCTAAGGAAATGTCCCCAAAATCAGATAGTGCAGACCTCAGGTGCTCATCTGTTTCACCTGAAGGTTCCCACTTCTTAGGGCACACCTCGCTGTTATCCTGGTTTCGGTTTCAATGACTGTAAATCTGCAGTAACTCTATTGGCTTAACTGGATCTAATCTGGATTTATGAAAGGGTAAGTACAAGGAAACATGCATTCCTAGTCTACAGTGTAAAGGCAGAAATGGAAATTATATCAGCAGATGAATACATGTGGAGGTCACAGTGGCCAGCAGTAGCTGCACTTAGGTATATGATGCAGAAGATACCAGCTGGATTAGAAGCTTCAATTTTTAGCTCATGATGCAACTGACAAATGTCTCAGTGGTCTGGCTTTGTTTTAGCAGGGAAAAGGGGGCTGCAGCAGCCTGTTGGGTTTGCATATGCTTTACTTTCTAGAGGCTGCAGAATGCATCCCTCAGCCTGAGGACCTGCCTGCCCCTGGACTGTAGGCTCAGAAAACTGCTAGTTCTTGGATGGCCTCCTTAGGAGTTCACTCTTGGATCACTTTCTGGCACAGGACCCATGACTCACAGTGGAAATGCTGAGAACTGACAGGTGGGGAGGATTAGCTGGAGAGAATGGTTACAGTGTAAAAAATGCTAGGATTTGTTTCATGAAAGAATGTGCACCAAAACCAAACACAGGCAAAAATTCAAGGCACTTGTGATCTCCCCTGCCTTCACAAAAGCCAGTAACAATGCCTACTCACTGTTTTCATCCAGAGTGACCATAAGCAAAATAAATCAATAGATTCATGCTAAGTGGGCCAATATGGGCTCATCAATTTTCTTTCATAAGGAGTATTAGAAAAAACAAAGCTGTTCTTCTTTTTCAAACTGTGTGAGCTAAGAGTAACAGCCTACATTCTTTCTAATTTCTCCCGTTGATTAGAGGCTGTATACTATAAAATACAGCAACAGAAACAAAAATTGCAATATTTGAAAACTAAAAAAATACATGTTTTCTTCCTTTGTAGAGCTCATTGGCTTGTCCTGGGTGTGCTTCATTTACACAATAATGAGCCTAGCATCCCTGGCTTTTGTTATCGTGTTTATACCAGAGACAAAAGGATGCTCTTTGGAGCAAATATCCATGGAACTAGCTAAACAGTAAGTACCAAACATCTGACTGCATCCCCCACGTGCCAGAGGTACAAAGCCCTTCAATGCTAAAAAGAAAAGGAAACTGTTTGGGTTTTTTTTCTGGAAAAATCAGATTCTCCCAGGGCTTTAGGTTGCACATGTTGATCTCAGCAGCGAAGCAAACACTTTGTTGGTGCTGAAGGACTGGCCCTAAAGGGATTGGTGGTTTCCAGCACCCCTGTGAGAAACACTTGCAGCCAGGCCTGACTCCCCAGTGCTTTTGCTGTCTGGCATTCCTGGAGAGGAAGGCAACCCTGATCCTGCATTTAAGGCTGTGTGTCTTGGCTTGTATGTAGAAAAAGAGAGAGAGTCGCCCTGTCTCAAATACTTCAAGGCTTCATGTGAGTTTTGATAGCTCCTCTGGATGGGCATTTTTTACGTGCATTTACTGAGTCCTGTGGCTCTGTAGGCTCTATGAGCTCATATCCAAGAAAGATTCTTTCAGCACAAGTATTGTGTCCCCAGCTCACCACATAAAAAGGGTAGAAGAGTGAGGAGATGGAGAGAGTGTTGGTGATGTGAATGTCATGTGTCTGTGCCTTTAGTAAGACCCATTCTGACTGGTTTTGTGTCTTTTGACTCTGCCTGTCTGTTCTTATCCCTCAGAAGTAGTGGCCCTTGAACTTACATATATATTCAACAAAAGTATCACGCCAGATTACAGAATTAAATGGGCTGCTGATATGCATGCTGTTTGCTTATAATCTCCAAAGGCAGGTGTCATTGACCATAAATAAACTATCAATTTTTACTAGCAATTTGCTACTGCCCACATTCTTTTCAGTTGTTTTTTGCCATTAAAAATTATAGAAAATGCTAAGCAGCCCTGCTTTTTAAAATACAGCACTATTCTGATATGTTCAAAAAGCTGCTCAGAAACTATTTGCTTTTTTAGACTAATCACAAAGGCTATCAGCATAATGATTAAAAGGATAAAGAAACAATAGGGGAAAAAAATTAGTGGACAAGATTTTTGCAAGGCTGATGGCTTGGGGTAAGAGTTAGACCTCACCACAGCTGGTGAGGCAAGGAATCATGCCCCAGTTCACCCACACACCTGGGCCTGATGGGGCAATGCAGAGTCCTTCACCTTTCCTGTTGACCGGCAGCCAGCAGGCTCCTGCATCACAAGCAAGGCAACTGACACCCAGAGAAAGAGGCGTGAAGGCACAGGGAGAAATATTCAAACTGAGAATAAGACTGGGTCACAATAACCCCCTGCAATGCTACAGGCTTGAGGAACAGTGGCTTGAAAGCAGTCCAGTGGAAGAGGATCTGGGGGTGCTGGTTGACAGCCAGCTGAACATGAACCAGCAGTGTGTTCACGTGGTCAGGAAGGCCAAGGACATCCCACTTTTTGTCAGAAATAGTGTGGCCAGCAGGACCAGGTAACTGATTGACCCCCTGTACTCGGAATTAATGAGACTACAACCTGAATCCTGCATCCATTTATGGACCACTCATGACAAGAAAGACATTGAGGTGCTGGAGCATGTCCAGAGAAGGGCAACAAGACTGGTGAGGGGTTTGGAGAGTAAGTCTTATGAGGAGCAGCTGAGGGAGCTGGGGTTGTTTGGCCTGGAGAAGAGGAGGCTCAGGGGAGACCTTACTGCTCTCTACAACCACCTGAAAGGAGGTTGTAGCCAGGTGAGGGCAGGGTTTTTTTTTCCCCCCCAAGAAACAAGCAACAGGGCAAGAAGAAATGGGCTGAAGTTGTATCAAGGGAGGTTTAGATTGGTTGTCAGGAAAAATTTCTTTACTGAAAGGGTCATAAGGTATTGGAACAGACTGCCCTGGAAAGTGGTGGAATCACCATTCCTGGAAGTGTTCAAAAATTACCTAGATCTGGTACATGGGGATATGGTTTCATGGTGAAGATGGTGGTGGCCAGGTTAACAGCTGGACTCGATCTTAGAGGTCTTTTTTGACATAAACTATCCTATGATTCTATATCTGTTTTGGACAGTGAAAGTAATTAACATGCGAACAATTTAGCGTCATCCTGTATTTGAATTTTTTTTAGATTACAAGAGAAATCTGTTCCTAAAGGGCACGCTGCAACTTGGCCGGGCTCGAAGGAGGTTGTTTACGAGCTAATTAGTTTGGCATTAATCACTGTGCTGCCGGAGGGCAGCGGCTCTCCCTCGCAGCGGTCAGTGCGGCGGGGCCGCCCCCGCGCGGGCAGGCGGGGGAGCGCCGCCAGAGCCTCCCGGGCCGGGCGCTCTCGGGCTGTGCCGGGGCTGTCGTCGGGGCTGTGCCGAGGCTGCTCTCGGGCTGTGCCCGGGCTGCCGTCGAGGCTGTGCCGGGGCTGTGCCGGGCCTGCTCTCGGCCCTCAGCCCCCCTGCCCGTGCCGCCCGGAGCGCGCTGTGCCGGCTGCGTGCAGCGGCAAACCTGTGCGGGTTTTTTTGCTTCTGCAGGAAATACGTGAGGACGCCCTTGTGCGGGGTGAGGCAGCGCAGAGAGAAACTGGTCCCGGTGGAACTTGCCAGGAGAGAAAAAGAGCAGCTCTACTAGACCCGGGGCAAACAAAGCAGCCTTCACCAAAAGACTGATTAAAAATTGAGAAGTATTCAGTGATGCTCACGCTCTGATGGTACACATGGTATCATTATAATACACAAGATATTTTCTCTTTCATTTCTTGGTAGAGCTTCTCTCAGTGGCAGTTTACAGGCACCAATAAATATTGCTATAGTTTATAACTACGTGGAAATCTAGGCTGTTTGTTTCAAACCAGCATCCCTCAGCTCCCCTGAGGTTAATCACTTCTTACATACAGAAGGTGAATGGAACTTGGAATATCATACACAATTCTAGTTATCCATAATCAACATTTCAATCTGGAAGCGGTCCAAAGAACTGGGGTGCCAAGGAGGAGTCTCACAGGACGAGCCCACCAAAGACAGGTGTTTAGGCTAGGAAAAATGGGTCTGATAAAGGGTTAATAACTCTCTGTTGATAAGTTAGGGAAGACAGTGGTATGGAGCAAAAATGGAGTGCAAAGGATGACATTAGCTCACAATAACTGTATATGAACTTTTTATAAATTAAGATTCAGCTTAACAAGACTTGGAAAAGGATCATGTTCATCTGAACCTTATTATTTATAACACAGAGCATGCTCAACTTATGGGAACTTTACATGCTGTTTCTGAGGAGGGACAGGAAATACTATGAAATACTCCTCAGAAAACATAGTCAAATTGCGTAATGCAGGACAATAAATGCATCACTCTCTACAACTACCTGAAAGGAGGTTGTAAGAATGTGGAGGTCAGCCTCTTCTCCCAGGAAACTAGCAACAGGACAAGAGGAAATGGCCTCAAGTTGTGCCAGTGGAGGTTCAGGCTGGACATCAGGAATAACTGTCTCACTGAAAGGGTTAAGCACTGGAACAGGCTGCCCAGGAAGGTGATGGAGTCACCGTCTCTGGAAGTGTTCAGGAAATGACTGGACACAGCACTTAGTGCTATGGTTTAGTTGACATGGTGGTGTTTGGTCAAAAGTTGGACTCAATGGTCTTGGACGTCATTCCAACCTTAACGATTCTATTATTTGCATAATCAATTATTCTAAGCTGAAGATGGCCTTAAAGAAAATGAGACAGGATTGTTTTGGCCTCCCAGTTCCACGAGAGTTGGAAACTGAAGATAGAGAGATGATGCCAATATAATTTTATTTCTCAATGCAGGGCACACTAAACTTTGACTTTTGGACTCAGAAAGTGAGAATTGTGTGGTACATGGCAGCACAAAGGGAGTTCAAGAACTGTAATTACTGCAGACCATAAATTATGTCAAATTCTTGGTTACTGCTTAGCAAGGTATCCTGAAGTATTCAACAAGTCTCTACAAAGGTTCTCATAAAAGAACATCAGTCTTTTATTCTTAACAGGCTAATAGATGTTAAGCGTGATCAGTAGATAAATATTTATCAGCGGATAAATAAAAGGTTTTTTGCTTAAAGAAAAGAACAAAGCATGCTTTAAAAACATGTTGACTGTCTCAGTAGCCACAAAGCAGCATTTCTTCCAGAATTTAATTGAGCAATCAAGACTGACACTGTCAGCTGGAGTGCAGATACAACTTTGAACTAAGCACATGATCCCACTTAATTTGCTCATAGCATTAAAACCACAGTGACTGACATAAAGTTTTACTTCTGAGTAGAGCAGATCAGTTCTGATGAGTCTCACATGGTTGCACTTCTAGATACTGACATCACAAATTTATAGCAGCATGCCTAGTCAGATAGTGAACTCATGTTCAAAACCTGAAAACAGACTACTGAAGCCAAGGCTATGTTTTTCCAGAAGTCAGTGAACAATTAGCTACTTCAGGATGGGAACCTATTGGCCAAATCTGTACCACAACTTCCCTGCATCATAAGTTTTAAGGAAACCAATATTGAAACCCTGCTGGACTTTTGGTACTATAGTCAGGTAAGCTTCCTAGGGACCTGGGGTGCATCAGGCAAAGCATCATCAGCCAGTTGAGGAAAGGGATTGTCCCGCTCTGCTCTGCACTGGTGTGGCCTCATCTTGAGTCCTGTGTGTAATTTGACACCACAATATAAGAAAGATATTAAGCTCTTAAGAGAGCATCCAAAGGAGAGCAACAAAGATGGTGAAGGGCCTTGAGGGGAAGCTGTAAGAGGAGTGGCTGAGGGCACTTGGTCTGTTCAGCCTGGAGGAGACTGAAGGGAGACCTCATTGCAGTTATAACTTCTTTGTGAGGGGAAGAAGAGGATCAGACACTGATCTCTTCTCTGTGGTGACCAGTGACAGGACCTGAGGAAATGGCCTGAAGTTGTGTCAGCGGGGGTTTGAGTTGGATATTAGGAAAAAGTTCTTCACCCAGAGGGTGGCTACGTGGTGGAAGAGGCTCCCCAGGGAAATGGTCACAGCACCGAGCCTGTCAGAGTTCCAGAAGCATTTGGACAACACTCCCAGGCACATGGTGTGACTCTTGGGGATGGTCCTGTGCAGGCCTAATAGTTCAATCTGATGATCCTTGTGGGTCCCTTCCAACTCAGCGTATTCTGTGATTATGTGAAGTAGTTCTCACAATGCAGGATTTTTAACTGTGCAGATCCCATATTATCTAAAACAAGTGAAACTCTGAATTGCTAGACCACATCTACTGTAATAAATTTTGAATGTTCTTATAAATTTTACTCAGAAAATACCAGAGAAATTGTCTCCCCGACTTAAGAGGTTTTGCGTTCATTGCAACCTTTTCTAAAATTTTCCCATGCACACCTATTTAGTGCAGAAACAAATAAACAGAAATGCCACATTCCTGAAGAAGGCATAGTTCCAACACTGGTTTTACTGCAGAGACCCTGACAGCTTCAGATAACTCCTAAAGGTGATGATTCCATAGTGAAGGACTTTTAAAAATCATTACAGCTACAATCTTTATTTTAATCCTACTGACTTGGCCCTATATAGCCCTATAAATGTAGCCATAATTATACTGTTTTTTTGTAACAAAGCCTGAATATCTCATGACACAGATGCTCACAAACCCATCAACTATGAAAATACAAGGGAAAAAAGGGACACATCTTACAAATCACATCCCTGTATCTCTGAAGCACTCCACAAAAAACTTTGCTTCAGATCTAAAATTATTCAGTATCTCCATTAATGGACTGGATTACAGAACAGAACACGCCTCTTAAATATGCAGGCAACACTAAACTGGGAGGGACTGGTTTGGACTTCAGAACTTCACAAATCTGGGAAAAAATAGGACACAATTTTGAAAACATAAGCACAGATTTCTCTGATAACACTAGCTGCAAGTCAGAGAATGATAAAGTGGCACTAGAAACTGCAGGAAAAGATCTAGCAGCTGTGACAACCCACAAGCCAGCAATGAGTCAGTTATCAATCTACTGCAAAAAGGAGCCGTTAGTAGGGGCGTATAAATAGAACCAACCCTTCTCTCTAAAGAATGTGAAATAAACTTTTTATAGTGCTGCCAGTGCCAGAGCTGCTGAGCACCATGTGGAGTTTTGCATGGGATCCACATGGAGGAAGCAGGGACAGATGAACAGTGCCCTAGAAAACATGGCCATTGAAGAAGAGCTGATGATTGACAGGTAAGTTTAATCCAAAGCACTGCTCCTTTCACTGGAGGTGAATTGTCACGTGGGGCCATGCTGTCTGGTGTGGCATGTCCATGCTGTGGCTGCAGGAGTTGGTAGCGAGAGCCTGGGGGAAGGCAGCACAACACAGCACAGGAAACATGCTAATTCGTGAAGATGGGAAAGGGGGTATGTGCATACACACACACAAAAGTAAAAAGCATCAGCAGCAAGGCTTATTCCAGACTGGGGTGGGGACCTACCTATTCAGAGCAGTGGAAAATGGGAGTGATATCCTGAGTATAAGCATACACTACCAGATGCCCTTCATCATCAGAGGTTTTAAAACATGCTTTTCACAGTTTGAGGCTCCCTTGAAGCTAGAAGGACAAGTGAGCACTTTTCAAGGAATCTTTCATTTGCTATTATTCTCTTCCTCAATACTATCCTGCAAGTTTGGTAGCGTGCTTTTTGGCTCTGTTATGGATTGTCACAAAGGCTTCAAACTGCTAGCATGGATATAGGCGGCACTTCAAAAGAAACAGTTCCCATTTTAATACATTGCAGCTCATCATTAGCTTTCATTTTTGTTCTAAGAGACAGATTTCATACAACGTGACAGTGCTAACAAAGCAAAATGTTCCTCTTTCTCCATAGATAAATTTAGGAGGCACATATGCTTCATAAAAGCTCCAGATATTCACCAGTAGCACTCAAGGGCTCTGTAATTTGATTTGAAGAGGCAAGCCTAACCTACTGCAGCTATTGTAGTTAAAATAGCCAAATCCTCATTCAGCAGTTTAGGATTACACTTTGTTCCTGTAAACCTGTGACAATTTCAAATACCTTCTGCTTTTTCTTTTTCAAATTGTAGTAATAACTAGTGTTCCCTAGTGGTGGTTTGTCAATTGCTCTCTGACTACGCACAAAACCCTTTTTAGTGTCAGAAGTACCAAGGTTATTTGGTACGAACTGAAAAACTTACATAGAGCAAGCTTTTTCCTGCTTGCTATCATGAATTTCATGACTGTTGAACTCAACTTCATAATTTCATGGTTTAACAAGCTCAAGAAGCGGATCCATGGGAAGCTCAAGATGTTTAACAAGACCAAGTGCAAGGTGCTGCACCTGGGTCAGGGCAACCCCTGGTGTCAATATAGGTTGAGTGATGAAGAGATTGAGAGCAGCTGTGCCAAGAAGGATTTCAGTGTGTTGGTGGATGAGAGGCTGGACATGACCTTGGAATGTGCACTTGGGAGCTCAAAAAGCCAATCCTGTCCTGGGCTGCATCAAAAGCAGAGTAGCCAGCAGGGCAAGGGAAGGGACTCTGCCCCTCCACTCTGCTCTGGTGAGATCCCACCTGGAGTGCTGCATCCTGCTCTGGAGTCCCCAGAACAGAAAGGACATTGACCTATTGGAGCAAGGCCAGAGTTGATTTGAGGGATGTAGCACCTTTCCTACAAGGCAAGGCTGAGAGAATTGAGATTGTTCAGCCTGGAAAAGAAGACCAAACTGTGAGCTTTCAGTACCTGAAGGGAGCCTACAAGAAAAATGGAGTGACAGGACAAGGAAGAGCAACTTTAAACTAAAAGAAAGTAAGTTTAGAGTTTCTTTACTGTGAGGTGGTGAGGCACTGAACAGGTTGCCCAAAGAAGCTGTGGATGCCCCAGACCTGGAAGTGTTCAAGATGAAGCTGGGTGGGACTCTGAGCAACCTTGTGTAGTGAAAGGTGCCCTGCCCATGGCAGGGGGGTTAGAACTAGATGATCTTTAAGGTCTCTTCCAATCCAAACAATTCAGTACCTACACAGAGTTTAAAAAGGCTTTTATGAACATAGCACTTTTGACTTGTGGCAAAATGTTGTTCCTTTATTTTTGTTCTAAGAGGGTTGGTGAAGCATTTCTCGTACTATTGCTTCCTTTCCATAATTTCTGCACAAAGTCACTGTGGACAGCCCCAGCTTCTATACCACACCCTCAGGCAGATTAAATACATCATGCCAGGCATTTGCTTCCTCAGGATGTTCTTGCATCTTTCTTTTGCAGCTGTGATTTGTGGTACAGTAACAGCTCAGTTTACTACTTTTAGCATCCACTAAGATTGTACATTACCTGCAGCATACCGTAGTGTTACGTTTCTCTTCAGTGAGATAGTGAAAAAAGACATACATACATTTATACATATTTATTGTATCTTTTTAAAAGTAGCATTTGCAGGTACTTTTAAGCATTCACCTCTCTTCTGCTTCAAATGTGCACTTATTGAGAGAAACATCTACTGGCTTCAAAGTCCAAGATTAATACCAATAATAATACATGCCAGAATCAAGCTTCATTGCTTGTTGGCAGCTCCTGTCATCAAAATATTATACAATAAGAACAGTGTAGAAAAGGTCTGTGTTAATCGTTCAGCAATAGGCTGGGGCTGGATTGGTGTGATCATATCATCTTCTCCAGCTGAAGCACAACACTTTTCCTGAAAACCAAAGCTCACATCTTAACCTTTTTCTCTTGCATCGAGTAAGGTGTACAAGGCAGTTGTTTTTTCTACAGTAGCTTACGTTGCTAAGATAATTAAACTAATATTAGAGACCGTCCAAAGGAGGGCCATGAGGATGGTGAAGGGTCTGGATGGGAAGCCTTATGAGGAGCAGCTGAGGTCACCTGGTTTGTTCAGCCTGCAGAAGAGGAGACTGAGGGGACACCTCATTGCAGTCTTCAACATCCTCACAAGGGGAAGCAGAGGGACAAGTACCAATCTCTTCGCTCTCATGACCAGTGCCAGGACTCAAGGAAATGGCATGAAGCTGAGTCAGGGGAGGTTTAGGTTGGATTTCAGGAAAAAGTTTTTCACCCAGCAGGTGGCTGAGCACTGGAACAGGCTCCCCAGGGAAGTGGTCACAGCACCAAACCTGTCAGAGTTCAAGAAGTGTTTGGACAATGCTCTCAGGCACATGGTGTGATTCTTGGAGTGTCCTGTGCAGGGGAAGGAGTTGGGACTCGATGATCCTTATGGGTCCCTTCCAACTCAGCATATTCTATCATTCATCTATAGGAAAACACTTTCTGAACACCTTTATATTTAGAAATGTCTTCTCTTCATGTAACAGCAAGAAAATACTTGAAGTCTGGCATGTAGCTAAGAGAACTGTGAACAAACCAAATTTTATCCTTGGATAAACATACGTAGCTACGAGAGATTTCAATCTAACCCACGCACAAAGTTTTACACATACTACAAACAGAAACAAGGTATCAGCAAAAGACTATTCTTACATTGCTTCAAATTAATTTGCAACTATACAATTTTAACTGTAATAGAAAAAAGGGAAGGAATATAACAGAACAGGTATGAAGAGAAATATTTTCCAAACTTTTATTTGTGCACATTCATCAGGTGAAAAAGATAACTTTTACAGCTTCTTTGGTGCCCAATATTCAGCATACAAAAATGTAAAAGACTATTCACAAACAAAACACAAGCTCAAGCTAAAAAAAAAAAAAAAAAAAAGTTTTAAAG
>VXBX01006887.1:1367394-1379985 GCA_013400415.1 Scytalopus superciliaris
ACAAAAAAAAAAAAAAAAAAAAGTCTTAAAGGTAGTGCACATCGTGACAGCTTTGCTTATGAATACACAGAAATTACTGCAAAAATAAATAGAATGTCTTTTTAAAAGCAGCAATTTCATATCTTGTAAACTTCCGTTTTTACAATACAGCACTGTTAAGAGTAAAATCCAAAAGAACTGGAGTCTATACTGAGGCCATGAGCAAGTAAGAGAGTCTGTATTCCTCTGCTATGGTTGGTCCAGTTTTCCTTTTTTGCTTTTAGTCCAATGTGCAGCAGTCTTTAAAGGTGCTTGGTTAGGGAACCTAACCATCAAATGGTGAGTTATGAAACTTATTTCCTGCTTTCAAACACGAATGGGTAAATCTGTTCCACAGCACTGGCAACAGCCTTTACGTTTGGCCCTGAGACATAGTTAAGGGAGAAAAAAAAAAAAGGCAGTAGGAAGAGAAAAATCAGGGAATCAGAAGTAAAAACAACAGTATCTTTAAAGTAACCTTAACATTTTTTGGTATCACAACTTCATACTGTAGACAACAATAATTTATTCCCCATTTTTCCTAACTTAAAAAGGTATTTCTCTGATCACTTTTACTTAGAAGAAAAGACTCTCAAATGAAATCTGTGAGATATTCTACAATGGTCAATGGCTAGACTACAAATAAATAATACTGTCATTTAATTCCATAACAACTTGGATGCTTTTTGATTTACTGTCTTAAATAGACCAGAGACAAGGCAGAGGCTGAGTGGCAGAGGTAAAAGAAACATTCTTTACTTATGTCAGTCTTCTAGGGATTTGTATTTTTCAAAGCCTAGCCACTTTTAGCTTATTTTAAAAACCTACCAAAAAAACCCCAAAAAAACCCAAACCCCAAAAAACCCAACTACTGCTAAATAATACTGCATTTAACCCAAGTATGTTTCAAGTATGTTTGAAAATTATAGACTATTACTTTCTGTCTGGATTTTACAAATAGCTTCAACATTGATCTCAGGACAAAAACCTGCAAGCCAGAGAACAATTTTATTGTCTTAGGACGAAGCATATGAAGGTTATCAAACATGATTGTGAGTATTTGGTGAAAGAAAAGGAAGAATGAGTGACATTTTTTAATGCTATTAGACCGTTTTACACAATGAAAAATTAAGATTGTAAGTAGGTGAGCAGTAATGTGGCAGAAAACCTTAATTCTGGACAGAACAGCAATGCTTTGATGACTGTGCACTCAGGGGTATTTTTAATGCCACTTTAGACTTCAAAAATTTCTTCCAAGTATAGAGAAGTGTTAAAAATGGCTCCCAAAAATAGTAACTTTGGTATAAATTACTTAATAAATTATTGTTTTCCATGCTCAGTCAGAAAGAAAATGAACTAGAATAGTATTCGAACTGGTCAAGTTAGGCACTAAGCTAAAACAAGCCTGGTGAAAGATACCTGTCTTCTGGCCAGATACTGCACCCTCCTTATATTTAGCTGCAATTATAGAAATTAAAAGTTGTAGAGAAAGCCTTCAAACAGTGAGAATCTGAATAGCCAAATACTTCTAGTGAAAAAATGCTACTCTCTGTAATGTTGAAGAGATCTAAAAACTGTGGGGAATATTAGAGAAGAAAAAACAAAACAGACCCTCAAAACAACCAACCAACCTCCTCATTGCTCATTTAGGAGTAAAAAAACATCATGAAAGAAGTTTTCTTTCCCATGCCAGTGACTTTTATTATCTTTTTCAATGTAGCTAAATCTTTTTATACTTGTCCTTCCTGTTTCTTTTGTAACATTTCTAATTACATATCTCAAAATTCTTTGAGTCAGTGATATGACAGCTACTAACTAGTACTACAGAAACATGAATCTTCAAAAGCAACCTCATCTCAATGCACTTGAGGAGCACAGTAAGGCTGGAAAGTAATTTAAAAAATTTTAGAATAATAAGCGTAAGACTGGACATTTTTTTCCCCTAGAAGAAAGGCTTTCAAAAGCAAGAGGTCTGAGATAATTTCAAACTCACTACAACAACTAAATCAGAAAGATGCAAAACTTTCATGTTTACTGTGTTTACCTTCATATTTGAAAGGACAATTCTGAAAGTATGAAAGTGATTTTGTCCCATATATGAAGTAATAACAAGGATCTTACAGAGAAACTGAATCTCATTAAGAGGCTGACAAGACATGCTGAGAGCTTTTTATTATTGCAGTTTTATACTAGGTATGAAGTTCCTAGTTTTGGCTAGACTAGTTGCTTTGTTCAGAACATATACTGCCATCTTGAAATACTTTTTAGCCCCTTCATTTTCAGATTACTAAATCTGATGAAGTTTGTCTTTTATAAAAACACTTCTACCAATATCTTGTGAGAAATATTCCCCATAAACCTAGGTACTTGTTAAGGAGTTAAGATGTGAAAATAAAAAAAAAATCCTTACTCAACTTCTTCTGAAACAGTAGCTGACTTCTAACAACTGCAACACATAATTCCTACTGAAGTGAGACAAAACGATTTTTTTGGTTCTGTACTATTTTAACATGTATTCCCTGAAAAACCTGAGTTCTTGTATCTCGAAACTACACAAGCAAACACAAAAGAGAATGAAAAATGAAAATTAGAAAGAGAGAGGAACAAACATGGCATGGCATCTCCAAGACCCAGGACAATCATGTCTCTGATTACAAGGGAAAAATCACTCATGTCTGTGATTCAATGGTGGTTCCCTCAGTTGAGCTTTAACAGAAGAGAGCACAAGTCTGAAGAACTGCAAGTACTGGTTGACTTCCAGTTATGAAAAGATGCTATGCTACCCTATAAGTTTCCACAAATATCCTGTTTGATAACATGTATTTATGAAAGGGATGTTAATGCTACATGCAGTGTAGTCTACAGCACTACAAAGATCAAAGAAAGGAAGAAAATTCAAATATTTCAATACACAGTAAATACTGTCATTCTCAAATCATATCTCACTTTTGTTTTAAAAAAAATCCCAGACTAAGTACATCCAATTTAGTTTTTTGAGCCTACCAATAATAAGACTTTCTCTATAACTCTTCTGGCATTTTCACTCAACAAACTAGGTGCTGGGAAGCAAAATCCTTTCAACACTATCTTTTGACTGTTTTAAACATTTTACTTTCCTAAGCCTACTGGAACTAAAGTTAAATATTCCCAACAAGTTAAATATTTATTTTTTGACATCAAAATACCTGTAACTGTGATACTGCCTGTGGAAAAAATCTGTAAGGTAGCTCTGAGAGATTTTATTCTGTAACACACGGCTGGATGAAGTTCTGGTTCATAACTAGAAAACAAAATAAAGGGTAAAAAAGAGAGATCTAGAACTGAAAAATAAAAGCTTAAGAAGTTTACCAAGCATACAATTCTTTAAAATCCTACCATACCTCGCATGAGGTCTGTTATTCTTCGTAAATTCTGGCAATCTGATCTCAAAGGGCATGTTGCACACTGCTAAAACATTCACAACTTTAAAATCTGTGAAAATTACCTTTTCGAAAGAGAGGGGAAAAAAAAGACATTAGAAATTCCATTTACAGTGAGGCAAATGTATGGGTTGCAAAAAAAAAAAAAAGTTAGAAAGATACTACTTAGAAATTTTGATGATATTTTAAAATTAAGACCTTGTGATTCATGAATTTCTAATAGGCATCTAAGCAGTACTCAATGGACTCAATTTACATTATCCTTCTATCATGGAGTAATTGTTGAACTAGATAACCCCACAGTTGTATCATATGGTTATAGTACAGTTTAAGAATGAGACACAGAAACAGTTCATATTGCTGTACTAAACACCTCCACACTGAAAGGAAACTAAATTAAATAGCTCATGGAACATAAAATAAGCAGAGAAAAAGCTTAAATTTCACTAAATACTTTTTAATGCCTTGTTGCCATACACCATTTTTATTAAAGCTAAGAATAAGAAAAAAGGTGGAAATTGTTTTGCTTTAAATGTCCAGTGGCTGGTACAGCAAACTGATTTTCTACTCTGTAACTTTCTGAAATCCAGCTCAAACTCTCTGCTTTCAGTTATTCTTTACCACAGACAGTTTAGATGACAATAAAATAGCCAACACACAACTCCCAAACAAAAAAATGCACTGCTGAGAAGTCAGTGTTGGCAATATCACTAGGGAAACTTTTGCTCATTTTCTGAGATTGCCTAAGCTTAAAATGACTGTTCTTCAGTCTAAACTTCTTAGACATTACCGGTAGAAGCAACTTAGCCTTACAAAAGGTCAACTATCAATTTAATCTTCCAAATATAAACTGCTCACTTTATTATAAAACTTGGTGCATCCACCCTGGAAGCACTGTTCACCTCACTGACTTACTGTTCCATTCCAACTTTAAGAATTTGTGACAGTAAGTGTCAAACTTGCACTGTGGTCTGATGCTGCATCACCAGGATAGCCTGTCACCCCTGCCTTTATGTACTACATTCAAAAGGAGTCTCTCCCTGAAAAGGACAGCTACTGTGTCTATTTAATCATCTGCCCCTAGACTGAATCTGTGAGTGAATAGTACAACAGACTATCAGGAAGTTTTAGAGTACTAAACTGTGTCACTAAGTCATTCATGTGGCTGTTTTTGAACCCTTGCCATGAAATGCAAGTGGTGTTTTTGGCTGGTAATGTTAACACAAACCCAGAAAAAAGAGGGGTTTCCTGTCCTAACTATTTTATTTGGCTTACTTCCTGCTGTGCAACCTGACAGTGCAGAAGCCCCTTTTTTACTCCCCTTTTAATTAAAGAGGTTCAAACTTGCCCTTGTGAAGATGGAAATGTATCTGCTATTCCATCAGAAATGAGCGCAAATTACGTTCAAATGACAGTATAGTTTATATTCTTCAGCACTTTTTCCAAATAAATCTTTCAAGATATTGTAAATTCTATGCAAGAAACATCTGTGGGTGGTTCATTCATTAAACAGATTCTGTTGTTCATTATCCAGTGAAGAAGCACTAGTCCGAGTTGCCAAACAAAACTCAAATCCACAAAATAAAACAGCTTCTCTTCACTCAGCATCTGGCAAACGTATGCTGACACAAAAGGGGCATCTGAGTGAAAACACACAATTTAGTTATGCTCCCTCATTTTTGTTTCTATTTAAAAATTGAACTACCAGCATTGCTTGAGTTATATAAGTCCTTTTTATTAGAATTACCTGAAAACCTAATTTCTGTAGACTACGAGCTAATCGTCTGGCACCAAATTTAGCTTCTTCTTCACTATAAAGGAGAAAGGAAAGAAACCAGCATTAACAGAAACAGAGTAAATATTTGTGTGCACACATACCACAATAGCCACTCAGACTACAAAATGAACTGACACAGTACATCAACCATGATGATCACATGCTTCACTTTATCACACTGTAGGTATTACATTTTAACTAACTACACATTCAAATGGAGTCCTTTATGCTCTCTTTGAAGAACATCTTGGCACTTGGCTCCAGCTGAAGTGAGAGATGTGTTTTGATCATACATGATTCTAATTACTCCTAAGATACAAATAAGAACACGTGTAGTCTGGACTTAACATCCCGAACAATCATCTTCCACTTTGAAACAGGGATCATATACAGAAAGCATGCAAATTTACTACTGCACCCTATCCTTGCTTCACAATGCAGACATATCTTAAAGGAATTCAGCAGTTAAGAGTTTAGCGAGCCTCCCATGGAGCTAAAACTGCGTCTACTTTTGCTTCTTTCCAGTCCCTCAACATTGTATAACATGATTAAATTCAGGTGGGTTTTTGTGAAAGAATAAGAGATATCCCTCAAGGAAGGTCATCCCTTCCCACGTCTCAAGTTCTGCCTAAACACACAGGATTCTTGCAGACTTCTCAAATCAATCTAGGATTTTCGTCATAAAGCACTTTTCCTGCTGCTCTCCCACGAAGGCTGGACTGAGGTTGCTTAAGACTTGAACACGGTCTGAAACCGACACATCACATAGAAAACTGCCCCCAAATATGTAGCTTAGCAAGGATCTACATGTGATCCAGTGTGGCCAAATCTAAACAGTGGCAAGTACCACTTCTTCATTTACATACTGTATTTTAGAATACACAAGAACTTATAGCTACAGAAAGAATCTTCATGAACTCACCTTGTGGCTCCTGTGCAAATAACTTTTCCTGAGGACCAAATTGTGGCCGTAATTCTAGGTTTCCTAAGCTTCATTAAAACCTTCTAAAAAAAAAAAGTGAAAAAATTGGAAATTAGCAGTAGTTCGATTTCATACTGGCAAAAAAAAAAATTACCTGTTACACAAACCAACTGTTACACTAAAACTTCCTTTATTTCTAATAAGCTTGAACTCATCCTTCATCTCTTTCAGTAATTAAAAAAAGCCCCAGCTCCTGAGAAGAGCAAAATAGGCATGAAATACGTCAGCCAAATGCTTCATTGTTCACAAAATAGATTAAATTAAGGTATTTTTCACAGAAAGCCACAAACTCTTACTACACAGACTTGACATTCTGACTTCTTATCAAGATATATTTTCTTGACATAGCTGTCAAATTTTGGGAGGCAAAACGAAACCTCAGGTATAAGAGGTCTCATCACATACCTTATACCCAATGTTCACCTCAGTAGTTGCAGTCTCCTGAGACTCCATTTGTTCACTCCCCTTACTGTCATTACATTTACTACATTTAGTGTATGACTGACTAAATACCTATCATGACAGAAATACAGAAATAAAACACTGTGTTTCTCTATTCATCATACACAGGCATCAAGCAGAACAATGTCTAGCTTAAGGAACATTTCTAAAAACAGATAATTGTTGAATCTCTTACCCCAACATCACGCTTGTATATCACATTTGCTCCCTCTAATGCAATCTTCCTCAAGTTTAAATGACATCTTGTTCTAAAAACACACACTACATTTGTGATTAAAATGTCCAGTGCAACATCACTGTCTGCATCCATTGGGGTGATTTACAACTCAGTTTTCCCACCAGCTCACCACGAAGATCACATCCTGAGAAGCAAAAATGATAAAATGAAACACACCATTAGAAAACTGTCTATTAATGCCATTGTATACATTCACCCCTTAAAAAAGACAAGAGGCAGAAATGACTACACTCTGACTCATTTAACTGTGTGTGGGGAGGGGGAGTGTCTGTATCCTGAAAATAGGAGGCAACTTGTTCAAAGCCATGTTGCCAGACTTAACAGAAATTAAGTGTGTATACATATATATAAGGATATTTAAACTTGCCAGTTAAATATGTTACAATTCTTACTAACTATATTAGGACACTGTAAATTTTACTGAAATGTCTTCCATAGCACCACTGGAAAATCTTTCTTCAGCTGACTTGGGGATGTCATTAGGCACCTCAGGAAAATGCACTTTTCTGACTGCTGAAGTTGATAATTCTGAGCAGCTTGACATTTGTGTTGGAATGGATGAGCCTGTGAATAACTTTGAAGTAACACAGGTTACGCAAACTGCAGTCTGTAGACAGCCTGCTAGCACAGCTTTCCCATCTTAATCCAGCACTCTAGGCCTATCTCTCCCAATAATAATAGCATAATGCAAACTATACAAGATGTCCTAGTGGTAGCAACAGCCTGGAAAGAGCCAGTGTCCTCTCACTCTCTCCTACACTGCCCACAGGAACTGCACATTGTACAGGCAGAGTCGAATCAAGCATTTCTGAGGAAAAGCGCAAGTAACTAAAAGCACAGGATGGCTGCCCAGCGCATGGACAGCAAACCTAAGGCAGCCAGGAAGCATTCAAGCTCTCTGTGCACATCAAAGGTGATGCTCCTCACACACACCTCAACCAGAGAATCGTAAGACCAGGAGTCGGGCAACCACTCACCCCAGCCCAATAATGCCCAACATCTCTTCTGTAAGCACACCAAAGCCAAGACAGTGGACATCTCAAATAAATCTAAGGTGAAGAACGTGGGGAAAGAAGAAAGGAAGAGTACAAGAACACTGGCATGCAGTAAAAAGGACTTACATATAAATTTTAGCAGTATTTCATTGGAAAGGAAAGAATAAAATCAAAGAAAATTTGCCACAAATGAAATGCTCTACATAGTTATTGACATGGAATAAGCAGAAGACTATGCATCAAGAACAATAATATAGATAATGGACTGTAATGCATTTATATAACTTTATTACATTCTATATCAGAAATCTTCAGGATACAAACTTAATGTTATAATCAGTATTTTCATCTGACTACAACTTCCTAAACAACATGCCATAGTCTGTAATTGAGAACTCACTCAAGGTGCATCTTTGACTACCACTTGCTGATAGTACTGCAGAAACAAACTACAAGGCAGATGTGCATAACATACTGGCTCAACTGCTGTGACAGTTGCTGCTTCTACTTTGCAACTTGTTCCCTGCTGAAAGAATTATTCTGTTACTGTTGGCTTCTCCAATATAAGAAAAAGCAAGATGGTGATAATACAGAAAAGAGATGAAGAAACAGCAAGAGAAAAACAGAAAAACCAAAGGCTCTGTGTGGGGGTGAAGGAAATGCGGGTAAAGAAGAGAACAAACAGTAACTAATTAGTATTCCCAGATCCCTTTTTTATAATTTTTTTTTTTTTTATTGAACCAAAAATTACACAAATCCTCCAAATTAGAAATTACTTATTCCATCTGTTTTTGATGGACTACTACAGATTGGGCAAGTAATTTATGTCATCAGATCCAAAGACAGCATATGTGCAGATTTTGAATGGCATGCAGGCAGGGCCAGCACAAAGCTGGAACCCATGGCATCTTCAGAGAGGCATTTGTTTTCCACCCTGGCTCCAACTCGTGGCTCTCACAGAGTTCATGTACTGGAACCCAGGAAAGATTGTCAACAAGATACCTCCAACCAGAAGCATCCAAATTATCAGCAAGTGTCTACTGGCACACTCAGTCTCTATGTTCTTAAAGAATACCACCATCATGTGTAACACCCCCAAAGGTTGCTAACACCTAAGCAAACCACAGTACTGTATGATAATGTTCCTGTAAAACTCTCCATGGCTTATTTTAAAAAGATTCAGAGAAAAAAGTCACATGCTCATTCAGAACAAAGGAAAAAGTGGTTGAAAAGAGAGGAAGATTACAATTTAAAAGGAAAAGTTCTATTATTAAAGGGGGTTCTAGAGGAGAAAATGTGGCTGTGGAGCTGTCAGTAATGGTGTTTTCAGCAATTACAATGTATCTTGGTTAGAAGTACAATCTCCTGGCATAGATTTTAATGGGAGAAAAATTACACAGATTACAGTGGTGTGCCCCCATTTTCATTAGCTGTGTTCTGAGAGCACAAGACAACAGATATCAAGGGAGGAGCTTTTTAATTTTAAATTTTATTAGAGCTGTTGCTAATATTTTGGACTATGTTTCGTGACATTAAGTTAAAAAGGAGCGTGACATTATAGAAATGACATCTGAATACAGTGTAAAAATAATGAAAATGGTTACTTGATCTAACAGCAGCATTTCATTGTTAAAGCTTTCCACTCGAATACTGAACACTGCAAATGTTAATTATTAAGTTTTTCTCATTTATATTGAGAAAACTCCCTATTTGCTGCTGTTAAATACTACCTGCATTCTTTGAGATCCTGAATCTAAGTGTTAATGATTTTGAACACCCATTCCTATTTAGTATGCAAGTGCAATGGCAACCTCTTCCAAGGAACGGTTTAGAATTATTGGGGAAACCAAAGTGTTTCTAGGCTTAGATATTTGTGTCCAAGCAGTCAGTAAGCCTATCCTATCATAATTTTTGACTTAAGCATTCATTTTAATGTTTCACCAAACTCACAGCAAAGAAAAAAAAGACCTAGAGAGAAGATGTCCTGCTACCTTTCTTTGGTAATCCTCAAAGACATTCGAATTCATAGGGACCATGAGAACAAAAGCAAGTTAAATGTTTTTAAAAAATAAAAATACATTGACTACATAAAAAACTTACAAAAAGGTATAACAATGTTTAAGAAAGAAAGAAAGAAAGATGTTCTTATTCATATGTAGCTTCAGCAACATGACCAGATGGAACAAAGAAATTCTAAAAAACATTCTGATCCTCCTCTTTCCCAGTTTTCTCTTGCATTCTCTGCTATTCATACACGCTGCTGTGACTCTGTTATTTCCCAAAACCTGAACTTTCGCATTTCTGTATCTTATCTGCAAAATGGGAAAAATAATGCTCCTTATATATATATGCCTGTTTCTATTCCACATTGATGCAGTTACACTTGCAGAGCAGAGAGGCTGAGTAGGAACCAAACATCTGGTTCCTTCCAATTCTGGATTTGCAAATGCTTAAGTTGATTTTATTGAGCTCAGCTTAGGTTTTGCTGATTAATTTTGTCTAAAGGCTCTCTCATCTGAACTGTAGAATTTTGGCAGTCTAAATCTCATTTCTAAAATTATGTTTTGCCAGTTAATGCTAATTTAATAATAGGTTAAGTTTGAAAATAAAATAATTTGTCTATATGTACAGCTTTTATTTTAAATTATGTAGTTCATTCAACTTTCTCCTGCACAGGAAACTAGCCAACTTTGATTTCAAGTTGTCTTGCACCAGTGTAACACAGTCCACCCCAACAGAGAAATAAAGCTTAAATACACCTCTGTAGAAGTTTGTATTATTTCATAAAGGAAAATCTAAAAGATTGTTCCTCCTTTTCAACATAGATTTCAGGGATACATCTGGACTATTACCCTAAGAGGAAAAAAAGAGGAAGGAAAAAAAAGCAGATGGGTTAAGAATGAACACAAAAACAACAATAAAAGCTAACTCAAAGATATTTGACACTACAATGTATTTTACACCAAAACCAGAGAAACTTCCCAGAATAAGAAATGCTTTAGAGGAAGCAATGAACATTCAAGTTGTTAACGCATTGCCCTTACACCCCCTGTTAGAACCATGGCTATACTATTTTAGATACTTTATAAACACAGATGAAGACAAAATACCCTGCACTGAAATCTTACAACCTAAAAAAAGTCAGCACTCTATGTCTTCAGAAAGTTCCAAAACAACCACAGCATCATCATCAAAAAGAAAGGAAAGGCCCTTGGGATGGGGTATATAAACAAAGTATTATTTTAAGCTTTTGACTACCTTTGATCCAAGAAACTCCAAGCTGTAAGGATAGATGGGGGATATCTAACAATGGTTACATTAATGCCAGAACAGTTTAATAAACATCTTTTTCACCAGCAGCTTAAGTATAAGCAATTTCTACTGGTTGATTTTAACCTTGCTCTGAGACAGTTCACCAACTGACCAACTCCACAAACAATTCCAACAACCCAGCTGAAGGGATATCGGTCATTATTGTGTCAGTAGGCATTTGTCACACTAATGCCTGAAAAGCATCTCTGAAGAAGGTAACATGAACCTCTATACAACACTTCCACATGAGAATGGAGAACACAAAAAATAAAGCCCACCAGGAATGGGAAGAGTCAATTACAGCCTTCCTCTAAAGGCATATTATTAAAGATTTGTCTTCAGCCCCGTAGGAAACAGGCTCATATGAAATGCTGGAGGTTACAGAAATCTGCCTGAATTCTTAGACATAACATGGTCACAGTGATAGGTGAATGAATCCCCGACACTGGGAGCAACACAGCTACTACTGTCTGTACAGAAGATCCTCTGGTCCAGAAGACTTTCTTAGTTACAGCCACTGAGCTAGGTGGGGCATACTTCTACTTTCTGTTGCAGTGGCAAATTAAGCTGTCCTAAAGCAAAAGGCCATCTCAAAGCTACTAGTCTTGCCTTTCAGGATTTGCACAGTCAGGACTTTCCTACAAAATGAAGCAATTACATTTTGGGTGAAAAAATTTTCAAATACACACAAAACCAGTGTCAAAGAATGAACCAGCTATACCACATGTGAGTAGGACTTCAATCCTGCTGTCAAATCTCTTGGATAAGCCCACTACATCTCCATGGACCTGGGGTCTTCCAACACAAATCCAGTTGTAAGAATAAAGCCAGACAGTTTACAGAGCAAGACAAGAAAACATATTTAAAAATAACTCGTAACAGGCCATTTTCCTCCAATCTTTCTCTTGTCAAAAAGGCTTATTCATATTCAAAGCAAGATTCACTTTAACTCAAGTTTGTGCCATCGTTTCCTTAGAATATCAAGAACTACTTCAACCAAACATTAACTTAAACCATACTTAACCAAGGATTAAAAAGAAACCTTTTGGTCTTTATCTGGAAAATCATCCTAAGTATGACAAAAGTCTGAACCAACAGGTTCGGTGGCCATTCCAACTTGATGAAAAACCGTAAGAAAAGGTTTAGCTGTAGCAAAATAGTTTAACACAACGGGTAAGCCTCTCGCCACCCCCCCCACCAGTCACCCCTTTACCATTTGCGCGTCTCCACTGAGGAAACACGAGTACCCTTCCTATTTCCCTCAAAGCCCCACACGCACCAGCGCCACAGCGCTCCGCTTAACAACTATTTCTTCTCCCCCTCCAGCCCCAGCCCGAAACTTCCCCGGCCGGGCCCGAACAAAGCGCGGTGGGCAGGGCGGCCTGGCC
>VXBX01006887.1:1380147-1440457 GCA_013400415.1 Scytalopus superciliaris
AGCGGCCTGCACCCAGCCCGGCCTGCACCGAGCCCGGCCTCCCCGCCCCAGCCCTGGGGCCGGCCCACAGCACACGGCACGGCGCCGCCCCCAGACGGTGCTCCAGGAGCCCAGCGGGGGAGGCCCCGCCCCCTCCCTGGCCCTCTGGTCCGTGCTCGGTACTGAATTTGGCACTGTCAGGCCTGTGCAGTCGTGGGGGGGGGGGGCAGCCTGTGCTGAACTACCTTTCGACCTACACTTACGGTTCCTCTTGGAAAAGCTGTTGTGCTTCACATGGAACCCCGGAACAAACGAGTGCCTGCAGTACGGCCCATTAATAAGCCGCCACCCTGACTGAAGAATGAAATAAAGTTGTTAAGTAGACTTTAGGTTTAGAAAGACGCGTCAGTCTTTATATGAAAAGTATATACATATGCATATTTATACGGATGTACTGCAGAGTAGTCACTGGATCAACAATTTCCTGAAGCTGAGGACGTGTAATTATGTGCTTACTTTCCTCGTGTGATGTGGTAGCAGAATAGCTTTAATTAGGGCAGAGGAAACAGTTAACGAAATTTAAAATTTGAAGCCTTCAGAACTAGCATATTTTCCTCTGCTAGATTCAATTTAATCCTTGAAATGCATTACTGGATTCACTTGTCGGAAACAATTACCTGAAGCCCTCCCTTCAGATAGCTGTGAGTACCCCGGCGCCTGCCCGGGCCGGGTGCCTTTCCCTGCCGGCAGCAGCGCCCCCCCGCGGCGCTCCACAGGCACCGCCCCGCGCCTCAACGCCGCCAAGCGAGCCAGCTTTTGGAAACCAGCATTCGGAGTTTAGCACAGCTCTGTACGGGGTCTCCAGCGTTTTTACAGAATGCCTTAAGGCTGTTTTTTTTGCTTTACGGGCTTCAGCCTAAAGGCTCTGAGTCATTACAATTAACGCAGCCAAGGTGAGGTAGACTGTTGTGATGTCTTTTCTGACAGTTCTTTCAGGTTCTGTATGGATGTATCATAACAGATACTGATTAATTTTTCTCTGAATAGCTGATCACGTGGGAAAATTATGAAGAAAAGCTTTATAAACCTGATCTCCCTTGAATTCAGACTGAGCTTATGATTTTCATCATAACCTTAAAGGTCTACAGAATTTCAAAGCAAAATGTCTGCTAGCAAGTACACATCCATTGTCTGTCTCCACATACCTCCACTTTTCTGGGTATAACTTTTTCTAGTGTGTATTCCTCAGAAATGTGCAGTCATCACTGGACATTACGAAAATTATTTTTACTGATGAAGAAATGAACCCTTACCATTTCAAAGTTTTGACTATTTTGTCAGCCTGAGCTTTTCCTGTTTAGACTAGGACATGTTCTGAAGATTGCATCTTTAAATATATATTTGGAAAATGTGCAAATGTAAGCAAGTAGTTATGATCACATTGACATGGAATGCAAATAAGGTGATTGGGCACCTGCCTAATTTGACTTGTAAGTTTATAAGCTGAGCCTGCAATTTTATTCTAAATCTATATAGTTACAAAACTGGTTATCCTATTCTTATGTTCTCTCCTTCCTAGTCTCCATTCCTCCACGCAACTCTAACTTGCCTCCATGGCTTCCTTCATTAGTATGACTGAGATGCTAAGGACTTCCCACCTGCAGGAACTGTGTCCTCATCTGCCTCTTACTATTGCTTGTTCTAACTTACCAGATGCTGTACTGACATCAGACAGGGAAGGCACAGAGGCCATGTCTGACACTGTCACTTCCTTACTATGTGATTTAATTTTCGTATGCCTTGTTTCTCAATCCCTTGTTTGGGAACTGAAGAGGAGATGGAGGTGTGGGGAGGGTGTTTCCTGTGCTTGGACTTTCTGCAGCATATAACTGTGGGCTGCTTGAGACCATCAGTGCTCATGCTGTAAAAGTAAGGATAACTTGAACTTTGGGGCACTGCACATGTTATGTTGAGTAATTATAGCAATGAGAGTGAACAAAGATGCAATTTCATTATGTTGTTATTCATCTGTAACTGCAGGTTTCTTTAAAAAATAAAAAAAGCACTCATCAAACTGAAACAAATGCTTGGTTATCTGGATTTTTCTATTTTTACAGGTTTAACTCTCAATCAGATAATACCCTGTGCAAGGTAGACTGTGGGAAATTGTAGGGGAGAGAGACGAAAGCTGGATGGCTCCTTGAGGCAGCCCACAGCGAAGGCTAGAGTACTGTGGGCTCCATGCAGAAGACTGGATAGAAGTGTTTGAAGAGGCAGTACCTAGAAGCAACCTGTGTCACACATGTTCTATAGAAATGACCTTGTGTGAAAGGTTCTCCAGCTGCACACCTGTGATACTGCAGGTTAATTATGGGACATCTCCCAGGTGGGTAGCCAGCAGGGAATGAGCTTAAACCTGTGACTGGAGATCAGTCAGGTAGGGGAATCTTTTGCTCCAGGGCTTAGTTTATCAGGTGAAACAGTAAACTCAGCTTTGGCTTCTCACACCTCTCTGGTTACTTACAGTATGATAACTCAATGCCACCACTGTGAAACTTATTACCTCCCCGCTGTAAGTGGCGCTTAAACCAGCTTGACAATATTCAAACATTCTGTTTAATTTTATAATATATATAATTTTATATATTTGGGTTTACAGAAAAGATAAGTATAGTTATTATATAGTATGTAAATATTTATGACACATTTTTATATAGTATATATATATTACATAGTGTGTGTATGCATATATTGTGCAATATATATTGCTGGGCATACTATTTAATATAACATAAGCATATTAAGAAAATGGTGTTGAAGTACCCCAAAATAAAAGTGAAATTATCAGGATGAGGCTTTTCTTTAGTAAACTTTACAATAATTTAATATGTATCTGTAGTTTCAGCCTCTAGGACTTAATAGTATTTACAGACAATGCATACCAACTTTTGTTGGCAGTAACAGAGAAGTGTGGTGAAGGTAGAATCAGAAGACTGAGTGTGAGGGACATGATGGAGAAATTTTTGGGGAAGTAAGTAACGTTGGTTCCTCAGCAGTCTCCCTGCCATGCTACATGTATCTGTAGCCAGACTGGAGAGGCTGGCCTCGGCTTGCCCTGCTCACCTTGCTTCCTACCCCAGCAGAAGGATGTTAAGCATGTACAGACAACACCTACTGACTGTCTGAATCCTTCCTATGGACTTTAGTAGGGGAATATCTCAATTCCAGATCTTGGCATGAGGTTAACATGATGCTAATTGGCAATGGCAAGAAAGACATACTCTGAGGGCATATGTCAAATTTTGGCATCAGGGAACTCACAACTCAGGTAGAAAAGGTACTATAAAGCTTAATGGAGTTGGGTAATGAATAAACAGAGGTTTTCAATGTTGTAATTTAGGACATAATGTTATTTAAATCTCATGTTATGTTTGTTCTTGAACTTGGCCTCTTGCTGCTAGTGACCCTTCGTCTTTATATATATTAGTTACAAAATACAAATACCAAAGAGGCTCCCCATTAAGAATTTGGCCCATAAAAGAAGACAGCAGGTTGGTGCAGAAAACAAGTGAGAAGAGCATAAGGCTGAGGTGAGAAAAAGGCATCAAATATCTCTATTGCTGTAGCTTCTAAGTCTTTCAGTAAGATTGATAAATAAAACAAGGCCAAGGCTTACTTTTTGTATGCTTGGGTTTTAGCAGGGTCCTTGCTACACCTTTGGCCTGTCTGACTAACTTTCTCCCAGAAAGTATCCAAGCGTGGCTGTGGAGTAGTATATGCCAGAGACCATTCTTACCCTTTTGGTGAGAGTGGAATAAAACCCAGGTAAGTGTGGATGTGACTTCAGACACAGCACTGACTGTCAAAGCCAGAGCATGGTCCGTAACTTGGTTTATCAATTCTAGCAAGTGTAGATGTAGATATAGATAACAGCCTTCGAGGATCCCTTCCTACAGCTTTCTGGTTCCTACTTTTTGTACTTAATTCAAAGAGCAAAGATCCCTGGTGATTTCGATGTACCTATGAGAACAGCTCATGGGTTTGTGCACCAGAAGAGCTGGTGCCCTAAGCCTGTTCCAGGTTCACATGTGAATCTTCAGCCAGTCATTTGTCAACTCTGTGTCTCTTTTTCTTCCCATCTGTATAATGGTAGCAGTCTCCTATAGAAAAAACATTTGGCCATGAGGGGATGGACAGATGCTGCAAGGTAACTCCTATCTTTTGTGTACTTTCTGTATTAACTCTGAGATGCCAACAGTATGAAAGTCCCTATGTAAGAACAAAACAGCGTGTTATCAGTGAGGAAGAACTTTTCCCATTCTGGTTAGCTCAGCCATCAAAAAGCATCACAGGAAATAGGATGCTGAAGCAAGAGGCCGTGCTGACACTTTGATTGCTTGTCACCACATGATGGTCTTTTGCCTCATCCCTGACAGAGGAGGGAAGTGCTGCTGCAGCAGCCTGGGAAACCATCCAGTAGGACGGTTATCTGTGTGAGCACATCCCTGGGAACACTCATTGCCAGTGCCCGCTCCTCCTCCCCTGCTGCTGCTGTGCAGGCTTTCACAGATGTTCCTCCCAGAAAAGGCAGCTGCAGCTCTCAACCTCCTGGTTTCCATCTCCCCGGTGGTCTGGCTCCACCCATCCGTGATGAAGCTGCTGATAGTTCCTCCCTTCCTCAATTCCTGTAACAAGGACTGAGCTGTAGTAGTCAAAGGAAGAGAATTATTCTGTGCTTCTCCCCCCCTTCTTCTTGTCTCCTGGATGCATAGCTGTACCCTTCCTTTCTTTCCCCAGTGTTTCTGATCCTTGTTTCTTAAACAGCATGTAAACAACTGAGAGAAAACTCGAGAGTGTAGATAATCCATTATTTACAGTCAGATATGGCCTTATAGTTTACACAGCAGCCTGAGGTCTAAATAAGCACTGAGTTGTTTTTTTTTTTTTTCCTCAAAGAAAAGAACTTCTTAAAAAAACTTGAACTGAAGGAAGGATTTGCATTGGTTTTTACTCTCCTGCTTTTGTTATGATCTTTCTTTTTCTTACAAAGTGATTTAGATCTTTCCACTGCCCATGTGAGGACAGTGTAGCTGTGTGCGTACATGCGTGTTGGCTTGAAAATGCCTTTCATCTGTTTACAAGTTGCAGTTTAAGGGCAAAACTCTAAGGCAAGAAAATGCGTCATCCCTGGACTGTTGTGACCCTAGGGTATGTCTACGCTGCATTTCGGAAATGGGATGACTGCATACCTAGGCCTACTCAAAGTCTGTTTTATACTCAGAGACTCCAGTGTCTGAAGTGACCTGAAGAAAAATCAGTTACTTGCAGAACTTTGCTAAGTTTGGAGTCTGCTGACAGCAGTCCTCACAAAGGTAAAGCATGTCTTTTTTCATTCCTCCCAGAGCACAGCTTTTAGGTCAGACCTATGACATCTCAGGGTTGCAGAAATTCACCAAGCCATAACACATCAGTAGCTTTGCAGTGGTAGAAACAAAAAAGTGCCATTATTACTGGTTGTGCCACTTCCCATCCATAAAGTATGCTGCGCTGAAGAGCGTAAAGCAATCTGTGGCTGAATAGTGAGCACAAGGTTGTGTTTACCCTGTGGGCCTGCATTTGACAACACAGCCTTAATGTGGGAATAGTTGGTGCTACATAGGCATGAACATGGGCAATGGACATAAACAATTTGAATCTCTGGCTGTCAGGAAAAATTCTGTATTTTCCAGGTGTGTATAAACATGAAAATTACAGAGTGCTCTGTTTGCTGCCACAAATTTCAATTTCATTCCACTGAAACTGAAATTGATTTCAATGTCATTGAAACTTCTTTTATCAACCTGTCCCGTTTGGAAGACTGTGAGTGCTAATCTATATTCAGATATCCAGACAAAAATTAGAAATACCCATAAATTTTATCATATTATACCCTCTATTTATACACCAGATATAAGTAAGATTTGTTCTCTTTTAGAAAGCTTATTTTATCTACAATTAGATAATATATTTTTTTTTTCCCCTTCTTTTTTTTTTTTTTTCCCCTCTATATAATAATGAATGGTAAGGACAATGAGGTTTCAACAAAAAAATACGTTTTGAAAAATATATGCAATTTGTTGAGAAGGAAGCATATTTTTTAAGGCAGACACAACTGTTGGTTTACCAACTGTGGGCTTACCAAAACCAACCTGTGATTGTGATCCAGTTATTATATCCAGGGTTCAAAACAGCTTCCCTACAGAAGAAACCACAAAGATTTTCTATGTTTTTTGTTTTCTGAGGTGAGCTGGGAATTTTGACCCTGGAGGCACTTTAAAGAATAAGCCATCTTGCCCATGTTCTCCTTATGCACTTTGCACCTTGGGGGCATGACCATCACCGTGGCCTCGCTGCCCCAGTCAGTGCCCAGGACCGCAAGGCATTTTGCAGGTGTCTGCAAAGTGGGTTTCTTTCTATGCTGATGTTTCAGGCTGGAAGATTTCCATCACAGTGAGAAGATAAGATAAGCCTAAAATGTATTTTCTGTAACAGATGGAAAAATTCTTGCCCTGAAAGACCTTACGAATTCTGAAAACTGCTGCAAAGCAGTACAATGGCAGCACCAAATGCAGGAGCCCGAGCGCTGAGTGCAGCACTGCAAATAAAGGATTTTGCTGATCTTCAACTGAACTGGAAAATGGTCATAAAGTAGCAGGGTGAAACTGGGTTTCCTTCCAAACAACAGCTAAAAAATGGAAGAATAGTATTAAAAATCAAATGGAACTAAACTATTTTTATAGAGTTCTTATCTTAAAACATGTAGGTCCATATGCAAGTTTTCAAATTTTGTATGAACTTGTATCCTGTGATTGAAGCAGCGTTTGGAGCTTCATCTACAGCTGGCACTCTGCTCTGTATGCTCTGGAATCTAATAAAGGCTGAGTTCATGTTGAAACCCTTCATTTAAATGCAGAATTTAAAGCCTTTTCTCTACTCATCTGCCTGTTTTCACAGAAAAATTAAAAATTATAGTAAGTTAGTTATCTTTGAGACCTCTGTCAAATCTAGCTGAAATCAGGCAATGAGTTGAAGCATTATTAGGAGGGAATGTATATAGACACTCACACAGCTGCATCTATATCCATGTAGATACAGAAAGATAAACCAAGTCAACTTTGTTTCCACAGGGAGAAGGGGTATGTGTAATTTGGTAAATATTAACATGCATCACTTTGTTCTGAAAAACAAGAAAGAAAACAAAATATTTTCTATAAAATTATTTACATCAGTGCAAGTTACTTTCAAAATCATAAATTGTTTCAGTCAGATTAAACATATGTTTTCTGTTTGCAAATATTTTGCAGTAAAATTGCACTCGGCAGCAGGGTAGAATAATTTCACTCACTGTCCTCCGCAGATATGTGGTACTACTCTTAATTCATCTGTGAAACTTGGGCCATTGAAGCCAACTGCCTGCCAACACTGTCAGGCCTGTGCCCTTACACAAGAAGTCAGGGGACCAGGAGTTTCCAGACACGTAAATGCCTCTGGAAAACACATTCATTGTCTTCAAAATGGAGATAAAGCCACTAATTATTTTACAGTCAGAGTAAAGTCATTTTTACCTTTCTGTGTACGCTGGTTGCTTTTGTTTATTGCTTGTTGCTTTTTCCCTTTTTGTTTGCTGCTGAACCATTGCTCAGAGGCAAGTACTGGGGAAGGTGGAGGATGCTCGAAGAATAGTTTAGTCCCCAAAAGGCTTGCAACACAGACTGCTAGATAAAGTGAACAGCAGCAGAAGAACTCACGGTGTCTACAGCCTCTTCTTACCGTTCCATTTACACTGCAGCTTTTGGCACATGGTCACAACTGTGTTCCTTACATTTCAGGGGGGACTTGTTTTTTCCCCTTCTCTTTCTTCAGTGATGAATTTCAGGTGGCGAACAAACACTGCACGTGATTAACTCAATTAGGTAGGAAGATGCTGATTGCAGTTAGCAAGCATTGCAAAGCAAGGTGGCAAACATCTTGTTTTAGAATATTCAGAATTCTACTCAGTGTTATGCATCTCAGATGCATATAAATTTCTGCTTTCTAGAAGGAAATCAGCACCTTGCTATGAGTCTTAACCAGGCATTAGTTAGTAGGGACTTGAGATTTTGAGTGATTAAATCCAGTGGTTAATTTCAATTCAGTGGGTAAATTTAGACGTTAAAATGTGCATTTGCCGTATCAGTCATTTGCCCTTTGCTTTAAAGGCCAAGGGCCTCTATTCTGTCTCTCTTTTACAGACCCGCAATTCCCACTGGATTTTCCAGTGCCTGTAGCAAAGAAATCAGCCTGTTCAGCTGTGCTTCCCAGAACTGCTCATCTCTTCACTAGAGCGGTGGCTGTTCAGAGTGTGTGTTTAGCAGTAAAGTCAGTCAGGCAGTGTCTAACTGCGTGTCTCACCTGTGCAGCCCCACTCATCACAGCTGAAGTTGTGCATGGTTAGGCCAGGTGAAGAGGTCTGCTTTTAATTGTGTAGGATGGAAATAAAGCTGTGAAAAAGTGAAATTAAGCAGCTCTCGCCTTCAAAACCATTAGGATGATACAGCAGGCCCCTGGCCCTTTCCATAATGAGGGCCGAGATGTTTGCACTGCCCTCAGCTCACAGTGAGCTGCTTTAATTAAACCCAGCCTAGCCCACGCATGAACCCAACTGGTGAATTTGGCTTGCCTGGAGGATGCGCCACCTTGTCCACTTATCTCAGGGGAAAGTGGGGGATGAGAATAAACACAATCCAGGCTGCACAGATGCCCGTGGTGGCTTAGTGCCTGCCTGCAGAATATCCCCAGGGGAAGGAGCCCTCGGGAGGGTCTGTGGCCCCCGCGCTGTCTGTGAGTGTGCCCCGGCCCTGCCACTGCCCCCGCAACCAGCCAGGACGGAGGGCTTGGGCCGGGGGATGGCCCTGCAGCCCCTGCTGCCCCTCTCCTGCTTTCGGTCGGAAAGTACCCAGGTATCAAACGGAACCGAAGGATGGTATTGAAAGAGCAAGTGAGGCGGAAATTTAAAGCCCCTCTGCTAATAATAACAGTATAAATAACCGAAGACGTCTTGTAAACAGTGCGGTCATAACCCTGAAACATTAAACAGCGCGGTGGGATCTGGCGCATCAGCTGCCGGCGGCCGCTGCTGGTGCAGGGGGAGCGCCCCGCACTCCTGTTTATCTCAGCCTCATCTCCCACGGGCGCGCTGATCGATAGAGAGAAGATGTTTAAGTTAAAAATTCCCGGCCCTCAGGACCGACTGTACTTCATCAATAGATCACTACTCCTGTCCCCGCGGAGCGGCCGGAGTGGCTCCCGCAGTGGCCGGGCGCCGGGCTGCGGAGCCAGACCGGGCTCCCGCGGAGAGGGCGAGCTGTGAGCCCACTCCCCTCCTCCCCCAGGTCTGTAGGTCCGGGAAAGCAGACCTTCTGTGGCCCGGGGCGGAGAGGCAGGATCCCGCACCGCGGCCGCTTCGCGGAGCGGCGGAGCCGCAGTCCTTCCCCCGCCGGGGCCGAGAGCCGAAAACGAACACTTACACCGCTCCATGTTCAGTAGAAAGGAAGGTTTATTCACAGAAATAGAGCAGAACCTGCTTGAGGAAAATATATATATATATCTTTAGGGTGAATTACTTCATAGAGATGACTGTCAAAGTCAGTTTTTCTAGGCATCTACATATTTCACAGGTCTCAGACAAAAGATACACGAGTGGTAGGTTTTGTTTGATCTCTGTCTTTTTTCTAGTAGCGCTTGAACCAGCAAGGCTGTGGTTGCAGGACACTCGACTGTACACGCATTTAATAAAGTTAAATAGAGTCGGGATCTCTCGGGGTGGACGGAGTCTTTGCGAGGGCACATTTTGTCTCCTCTGCGCCGGGAGAGCGGCTCTCCCCGTGGCTCTGCCCGGGGCTCGGGGCAGCGGCGGGGCCGCGGCGGGTTCCTGCCCGCTCCCCGGGACGGACGCTGCTGGGCCCGGCCGCGGCGCTCAGGATGCCGTCGGGCCGCACAAGCGGTTTGTGTTCACCACTTCTTTCAGGTCACTCTCGGGTTTGCCGGCTACCATAAAAGGCCAAGTCTGTAGCCAGGAAAAGACACGGGTGGGAAGGGGGTTACATATGGAAAAAATGCAAATTGAAACGCTCATTTCGCCCGCGGGTCCGGCTCGGGAGCACCCGGGGCGAGCGAGCCCGGCATACACCGCCTGAGCCCGCTTCAGGCACCGCTCAGCGAGCCTCCGGCCGGGGCAGTCGCCGCTGGCCTCGGCGAGGAGTCTTGCCTTTCGCCGGCGGCTGATGCCGCTTTGCCCCACCAACCGTGGCGGTCCCCCCGGGCGTCCTCGGGGCGGCGGAACCCGTCTGATCCGCGGCAGGAGAGAGGGAGAAAGGAGGTGGGAAGGAAGCCGCCCGGGTCCGGTACATCCGCATCCCCCGGGCACAGTCGCCGCGGGCAGTCTGCCGCAGCCGCACCACCCCCGGGTTTGGTGGGGACCGGCGTGGAGACCCTGACCCACGGGAGCCGCCTCTCGCCCTGCCCGGGCCCAGGAGCCACTCGGGACCCCAGCAATCCCCGTCCGCTCTCCCTGGCCTCCCGCGGCTAGGGAAGTATGTTTTGGTGTGCCTCTGTGTGGGAGGGGGTGTGTGTGTGTTATGTATGTATTGGGTGTTGGTTTTGTTTTACTTAATTTTCTTCCCCATGTCGTTGCGCTGAGGATTTTGATTTTAATCACAAACTATCTCCCAGGCCCTTATCAGCTGACACAGCGGGTAATGGACTTTCTCCCAGAGTTCAAAGCTCAAAAGGCAGAGCCTGACCCCAGTGAAATGTCCCCAGATCCCCTCTGTGATCCCTTTATGCATCAGGATCTGCACACGTGGGCAATGTAAAGCCTGTGTCTAAAAAGAGCCCAGGGAGATCTTGCTCACCCCCGGCTTGCATAATTTTCACGTATTTTTAGAGCTGAAAACTGGATGTTTCTGGCAGCTGGGTATGGTCAGGAGACCCCAAGCTTGCTTGGGAAAACTTTGTGTGGCAGGGAGGAGCATGAAGGACACCGCAAAGCCCAGGGAGAGGCACTGCGGAGTGTGCCTGGGGCAGACACCTCCCCTGAGGAGTTTGCACTGGTGGTTATTTCTCCTTTGCCAGTTTACACGGATAGGAGAAATGTCCTGGACCCAGCAAACCTGAGTGGCTGAGCACAGAGCCCCAGGAGTTCAGTCTTAAAAAAGTTAGGGCTTGAGGGGACGGTTGTGGTAGGAAACATCATGGTAGAGACGCAGGATAAGAATAAATCCTGGGTCCTTGGCTTGGGTCCCTCTTCAAACATACCCTTGTCTACACGAATTCCTATACCTGCCGCCTTGCAGGTAGAAAGTAGCTATCAGCCCTCTGAGGTTTCTCAGGCATTTCTGGGGCAGTAAAGAGTAAAGCCTGCCCCTGCTGATTTGTGGCCAGCATGTCCGCTGCCTGTCTCCTGGAGGGGATTGCTAGGAACAGCAGAGGGGGCCCAGGAGGCTTGGTGCTCGGTACACAGGGCAAGAGGGTAACTGGGACCCTTTTCCCTCACACACTACTCCTTTTCACCCCGCTGGCATCTCACTGTCTGTGGGAAGCACAGCAAAGTTTTGTCCCTGCACATGCCCCATTCCAGGTCCTCACCCGTCTCTCCCCATGCACCCGCGGAATGCCTGGCCCCAGCGTACTCTGACTTACCAAGTTGACTGGGTGGATGTAGCCGTTTTCGTACTTGTCATTGGCCAGGATCTGCCTCAGGTGAGCAATGTAGCTGGAGGCCAACCTCAAGGTGTCCAGTTTGGAAAGTTTGGTGTCTGGGGGCACCCAGGGCAGGGTGGTCTTAAGCCTGGAGAAGGCTTTGCTAAGGACCCTCATCCTCGCCCTCTCCCTGGCGTTGGCAGCATTTCTCTGTACCTGCTTTCCCTCCTGGCTCACTCCATTTAAAGGGCTCTTCTTAGGGGCAGCTTTTTTCCTCTTGCCCGAGGCCCCTCTCCCCTTCTGAGGGGAGCCATTCTCGCCATTGGATCCCTCCTCGTTGCTCTCGGTGGACGCCCCAAACTCTTTGTTAGTATCCATTTTCAGGCCATCGCACTCCAGCATCTCCACCTCTTGAAGATCTTCCACATCACTGAGGGACCCAGTGGACATGGTCTGGAAGGTGCCAAACGACCAGCGGGAAAGGGGGAGGGGGAGAGGAAAAGCAGCTCCTCGAATCTATTTCAAGGCGGCGTAGGAGAGAAGGGGCGCCAGTATTTTCCTCCCCGCCCAGGACTAAGGCACGATACCAGTTCTGAGAGGATCCCCGCCCTCCCGCCCCCCAATCCTGCTTTGCCTGTGCTTGAGGGAGGGAGTGAGATTGTGAGAGAGGGAGAGAAAGAGGGAGTGAGAAAGCCGAGGAATTTAGTGAGGACACTAGTAATTTATCTGGGGGATAAAAGAGGCGGATCCAGCCCAGGGGAGGGGCCCTGCCCACTGAGCACACCACATCCCCAATCACAGACCTTTGCACAGGACAGGGAATGAGGTATTCCAGCAAGCTTTTGCTGAGAGCTCGGAACTGGGATTCAAATCTTAACAACTGGACTAAAACAACTTGCTCACTCTGTGTCCCCCTGCTTTGTCTTTCTATCCTCCCCCTTCCTCCTCCTCCTCTTCTCCTTCCCTACTTCCCTTTCCAGCCCAGGGTTGCTCTCCCCCTCTCTGCCTCCTAGATGACCCAGGCAGCTGGTGTCATGATTCTTGATGAAAGCCAAAATGGGTCATGAGCACAGAGAGCAGCAGATCCACCAGCCAAGCCTTCCAGGGAGCTTTGTAATGCATGCTGTCGAAACGCTGTCCTGTAACCTAATCTGGGGGAGATTTGTGGATGATTGTATTTGCGAATGCATCCTGTCCAGCTAGTAGCATATTCCAGGAAGGGAGTGCTCTGCCGCCTGTCTAACAGTGTGGACCTTGCCGTCACAGCCCAGGGGCTGGAGGCAGGAAGATCTGACTTCTTCCAGCCTTCCGGGGTGACGTCCAACAAGTCCCAGTCCCTTCTCACTCTTTGAGTCCTCCCAGCTGTAAGTGTTGCGGAAGCTTTCTGGTCCGCAGGTGTGCTGGGTGGCCAAGATCTCAGCTGTCTGTGAGCCCCACTGAGCCGAGGGAGAACATGATGCTGCTGGGCAGGGGGGGTGTATGTGGCTGCCAATGAAGCAGCAAGGGTGTGCATGATATGAAGGGCAAGGGTGAGGATTATTTGATGGTAGAGATCCCTCCGGAAAAAAAGTCTTTTCTTGGTGTGTGGTTGCAGAGCAGATGTCAAGGGTTCGTTCTGCTGTACCTGTGAAGTGTTTTGTCTGTCAATTCGTGCAAGCTTAACAGTCAGGGAGTTTTGCCTGAATAAAGAGGCAGGATAAGGGATAAGGCCCTTTCTGTGAGAATGGTGGGACTGAAGACATTAGGCTAGGCTCTGCAACCACTGAAGCCAGACATTCCCAGTTTTACCACAAGTGTGAATGAACAGGTTGCCATGTAGTTTGAATAAACAGATACATGCTGCTGTTAGAATCTTTATGCACATGTGTATTCTGTCTCAGCAGACCAGGCTTTTAAAAGCAGTTAACCTCGTCCTATCCGTTCTTCCTCTCCATGTAAAACAGTCTTCTAAATCCACATGTGGAGCCCAAAGAGGACAGTGAACTTGTTCCCATAGCTCCTTCCCTCCTCACACACTTCCTGAAATCTCACAGATGCCCCAGCAGCCTGGCTTTTGTACACAGGGGACTAAAGAGCTGGGCACAATCTGCACATGGGACCATCTGAACAGAGGGACTGATCTGATTGCAGGAGCAGCTCCACTTATTCAGCTGCTTACCTGAGGATTCACATAGCTCTAGACAAAAATTTGCAGCCTCAGATGTGGTTTGATATTTAATCCAAAGTCACTGGAGCAATAGGAAAAGTCTCTTACTGATCTCTATGAGCATCACATGGAGCTTTCTGCATGCAGTAAATAAAAAAACAACCATCCAAACAAAAATTGTGGAGGGCCAAATGGATATGTTTGTGGATTTCAAGTTTCAGTAGGAGGCAGAGTGTCATTTTTGATAACCAGCAAGGAAGTCTTGGCTATGTCTTGATCCATCTTGGTTTCTTGGCTCATTGAAACCAGAAGAAAAAAGGGCAGATCTAAACTTCAAACCACCTCTTTACTGTTTGTCTGGAAGATAACACCTTCCTACTCACAATAGGATAAATAGACTAAGATATCATATCTCCAAGCCCAGGGCTCTTGGGAATTCTCTGACTTCTAACGTCATGTTGTGTTAACTGTGCCCTGTTTGTGTTTTCTCTGTTTATAAACTAAACATATTGTCAGCATATCAGTCCTAATTAGTGAATTTGCTTTGCTTTTTTATTTTTTTTCTATATAACATTGCTGTTGCAGATCAAAAATATTACTAATCACCATTGGAGATTTATGACCCTCCTTATTTTCTAGGCCTGATTGTTGTTTGTGCAGGTGGAGATTTAAATGCCCGTATCCATTGCAGAGATTTGTAGTCCAAGTTAGAAGTGAGCTACAAGACAAAACAACAAAAACATATACCCTTTCCATCACTTAGTTTTAACTTTAGTAATTTCTAAACTTTTGTTGTAAAAAGCAGGAGTGATCTGACTTTTAAAATATGTCTTTTGTATGCTGCTGCATATGCAGTCTGAATATTAAGATATGCATACATACGTATTATGAGCCTTTAGAATTTCCATACATGTGTAGTTTTTACTTATTTTCATACATTTTTGAGTTCTTAGAGCCATAGAAATTGACCTAATACAGATGACACACTTTTATGTAGACACAGGACACATTTTTGTATGCATTTTGTTGAGATTATTGCATGTATATGATGTATGCACACATGCAGTATAATGTACATAACGTCCATTATGCATACAAATTATTACACACTCTTTTAACAATATATTTATCCATTTTTCCCTCTCAAAGAGGGCCACCATGGTCAGATTTTTTAAAAAAATAAATCCTCTCATCTCTGGGTAGCTCCTGCTTCCTTATTTGTTTGTTAGATGACTTGAACCTCTGCTTTTTCAACCTTCCTGCTCCTTATGTGCCACCTGGCAAGCCCAGGGCTTCTACTGCTAGTCTGGCTCCTAGTTTCAATCCTTTTCCCCTCAATGATATTTCCTTGCCCAGTCCTCACAACTCTCTGAACTGCTACCCTGATTCAGAGTAGACGCTGACAGGGTGGAAATGTACCTAATTCTGCAGGAAGGGTAAAACTGGGGTGGCTGCAGTCACTTCCATAATGGTGTCAAAACTTCCTTCTCCAGTTAGATGACTGGGACCACAGACTAGCCACTGTCTTAATAACTGACTGGGAAAGACAGATGGAGCTAAAGTCCTTTTGGCCTTTCCAATATATTCGCTTCTTCATTCATGTGTTAAAAAGGAAGTTGAAATACTGGGCATGGGGAACATCAGTACAAATCTGTGGATTTATCCTGTAGATGACTTTCTCCTCTGCATTGCTCTGGCCACACAGCACTGTGCGTCTCTCTCTTACTTCTAATTGAGATCCACTAAGACAGACCACGTAGGACATGCCTGAGGCGCTGGGGGCAGAAGTCAGGATGCCTGGTCTGAAGGATGTCAGATGGGGAACATGTCACATATAGCCTTATGCTGGTTTTTGGTAAGTTGCTGATTTCCCTCTGGAAAAAACATCCCACTTTTTATGCCTCCAGTCTTCCCTTCCCTGTGCAGGAATAACGTGGTAATTTGAGATCAGCTTTGAAACTTGAGGCCAAGTTTTCTGCAAGTATCTCACGGTTTTGCATGGCATGGCTTGGTTTATTTTTTGATGTTCTGTGTCATTTATCAAGGCACCATATTTTCACTGCACATTGAACAGTCACCCAAGAAGAAACTCAGATCACCCACAGCTGAGGAAAACATAATCAGTAGCTGGTTTTAAAACTGTCTGCCCAAGTATAATAGAGGTGTTTTCTTTAATTGGAGAATGACCAAGGAAGTCACCCACAGGTAGTCAGCACATCATGAATCCTGTTCAGTCAGGTTTGAGAATGATTAGGAATAAAAATATAACTGGATTAGTGTTTTTAAGTTACAATTTAAAAAAAATTCTGGCTATGCTGAGGTTTCTCCTGCTCGTTCTTGGTCTCACCTGGAAACCAAGTAAAATGGTGCAGGGACTTCAGAAGTATACTTTTACATACCTTAGTGAAATAATGCCAACAATATACTATCACATACAAATAATACTAGTAATAACTAATACCAATAAAGTAATACTAATAGTACTAACAGTATAAGAATCCTGTGATATTTTTTCCGTATCATAGGGGATGGACAGTGATGGGGAAAATGATCAAAATTGTAACAATGGAGTAGTTTTTTGGGAGGGTCAGGGCACTGAAACCCTCCCACATCTCATTTCCAGAGCTGTGTGTCTGTTTCTGGTCACAGTTTTGGCTTGAATGGTAAAAGACATCTTGATAAATAACGTAAAGCAGTACACAAAGAAAAAGAATAATGTTGTTGCCAAGACAGTATAAAGTCCCGGAGAACTGGCCCAGGGGGCACATATTTGTATGTGATACCAGCATCACTGTCCATCCACAAGAAATCCTAACGTCTTGCTTCAAAACCCTGAAAAATCAGAGCATCTTGAGAAACTGTTTTCTGGAATAGTTCATTATAAGGAAAAAAAATATATACTTCCTTCCATTTTCATTTAAAATATCTGAAGGTTTTGCTGATACCTAGAATGGAAAAATTTCAATCTTACTGATTAGAAAATTTAAAATGAAGTTCAAGAAAAATTATGTAGAAAGTTATACAGGAGCTATGACTTCATTTCCTGTGATTTTTTTTAAAGCTTGAAATATCACAAACCCATTGATACTCTGGGAAATTGAGTTCAAGAAAAATTTCTTTAGTGAAAAATGATAAAATATTTTGTGAAACTCAAAGTAGTTAATTTAAAATGTAATATTTTAATCCTTTTTGTTACATTAATGACAAAATCTGTGACAGATAGAAGTAGTGCTTTTGTCTACCACAGCAAGTACCAGTACATGTAATAACTACATGACTTCCACCACCTTGACTTATGCCACCTGCTACCTTTTCCTTTGAGTCGCTCCACAAAAATCAGCAAGGCTGCTCACATGGTAAAGCAGCTGGTGTGAACAAGAATGGCAAAAACTGCCTCTGTGAAAGCAAAGTCATTATTAAATATCCCAGTGCCTAAGAGAGATGCTGACAACAAGGTCAGTATGTTACTCATGAAGGATGCATCAATTCCTCAAATCCTGGTGTGACTCCATCCCTCTGCTATTCCAGATCTCTGGTGAGGGATTTGAGAATGCTGCTGTGTTAAACAATGTCTTGCAAAGGAGCTGTGAGCTAGAAGCTGTGTACACCAGAAACAAGAAGCATATAAGATGTAGAAGTTATTGAAGCAGAAACAAGGCAGCTAATACTTGACATGCACACTGAGTCCAAACTTTCAGTGAGCTGTTCACAGACATGCTAGTGAATCTTCTTCTGCTGGATGCTTGTATGAAGCAAACCTAAGTGGCTGAGTCATGTTTTTTTATTATTCATTCCTATACAAAAGGAGACTTACAGACAGTGAGGAAAGGTATCCTCTTCCATGTCTGCTGCACGGACTATAACTATGCATTGCTTCCAGAATGCATCTCTGAAATATTATTAGATAGTTGACAGTGTAAACTGCAGACTCTTTTATGAGTGGTCAAAAGAGAAATATGCAAAAAAAGCCAATATATCTTATGCAAAATTGTCACTAAAGTAGTATAGTGCAGACATAACTGTTTTATTTTTAATAGCTCTTTCCATGATATGTCTTTGTTGGCTAATTCTTTGCATTTTTGTGGCTTTGAGACACAATGAAATTTGTCAATAAGAATTAAGTTCTTTTTTGCCCTTTAATAATTAGCATATCAGATAAAGTTTTGGAAAATAAAAGAATTTTTCTTCAGAGAGAAATTTGGAAAAAACCACTTTCTATGGGAGTGGCAAGAAGAATGTCAGCTATTCTGGTGAGATTTTATTACTTGTATGGTTTATGGCATGATGTATGTGCAGTAGGAAGATATTTTCTGAAATTCCTATTCACTTAGAGTGCTTATAGCTTCTGAAAGTCAGGTTCCCACAGTATCCATCATTAAATGCAGTAGATCAGACTATGTCCTCTGTTCCCATCCAAGTGAAACATCACATGCTGGGACCCAGACTCTTTGTGGGCTGCTTTGCTCTATTACAGATCAAGTTGGCCACAGTCTGTGCTGTGGGACTCCCTTGTGCTCCATTTGTCATGGGGACTTTGCATTTTACCAGCTCTGATAGGTGGCCACATTAAACCTCTAAATACACATGCTGAACTCCAGTGGCATCACTGCAAAAACATTTTGGCTAAAAATAGTGATATAATAAAACAGGAAACTGTCAATATTTAGCTATCCACGTGTGCATTATACATAAGGGTTCAACCAGCTCAGTAGTTAGCTAAAGACCGCATGTGTTGTGGATGAGTCTTAAAAGGGAATGTTAGCTGACAAGGCAAAGGAGAAAGCAGACTACACATCCTACTCAAGTGACATAGAACGACCACAGTCACTGTGCCTTTTTCTTGACTCTGACAGGCCTTATACATGCCTCACAAACTGTGACCCTCAGAGCTCCTGGAACATCCCCAAAGTGGGGTCATGGCACTTTGCCACAGTGCAGTCCTATGGTTTTATGGTGCATATTGTAATTCATAATACATATAGAAAATGGCGTTGTTTTAGAAAGTGGTATTGCAAAAGCACGTAATAAAAGTCTATTTAAGTAATTTGGAGGAAACAAAGAGTTTTAAAAATCAGTCAGGGGATAGCATACAAAGAAGACCATTCCACTGTGCTGCAGTGGAACCCCATAAGGCTGAGAAAGGACCAAGGAGCTGAAACAACAGAAGTGAGGGAGGAAAAAGCCCCAAGTATGGGCTGTGAAGGCAGGCTATCTCGTTTTCCCATCCCTGCTCCTCTTTTTTCTTTGTGTGTACAGATCCAGGGTGTTGCTCAGTCTCCCTAGTGTGCAGTTCTTAACTGGGAATGTGTCTAGCCCAGAAGGAAAGCTGATTAAAGGAGGAAAACAGAGAAATGAGCCATCAGACCTTCTGTTAACCAGGTCCAGCATACTTGTGCAGTTTGGTGAGGGGAAATAGACAGTAACCTCTAATAATTGCTCTGAGTCCATCCGAAGCAGAAAGGGCAAGTTTTTAAAAACTGCCATGAATTTAAAGTTTCTCTTCCAAGGGACCAACTATTAAAGCAGCCTGTTTTTCAGAAAGAATGGTATGAGACTTAGATATGTATCTGCTTATGCTTTAAGATCAGATGGAATGATGGCTGAGGCTAGTGTGAAGAGAGGTGGTACTTTATCCAGAACCTCTGATTTTAAGCAGTAAGGAAGGATTTTGTGGATAGCTGAATGATTTTGAGGCTTTATTTGTCCATATCATTTCAGCTTATTGTATCCTGCACAACAAATTTCTATTTGCCAAATTTTGCACCAAAATAAGGCAGGTCTGTCTTTCTTATGCAGGGTGTTTGGATTGCATAGCAAATTAACCATACATCATGTACCATGACATTTAACATACACCAGTATTTGGTGGCAGAAATATCTTGATGTGTACTCTGTCAGGACTGAACAAATATGTATTTGTAATCGCTATGAGCTGGATTGACTGAAATTTCCATAGAGTGTAAAGATGTGTGACATTGCACCCCCAAGTTTTCTCTTAACACTGTGAATTAATTCCTCAGAAAGATTTTCCATTTATGCAAAACTCTCACCAAGGAGCTGCTCAGCCAGTCTGTTCAAGCACAGGGCCTTTAATAGGAGTCACAATGTAAAGTTCGTAGGGTGCCAGCACACACTGGACCTCTGGGGCCAGCTTGGGCTTGTCAGGATGAGAGTTGTGTTTTGTCCAAAAGAACAAGCAACTTCAGGGAAAGCCTCTGGGAGCTGCCTGGTGCAGCACCCATAGCGATACATCACATCGTTTTTCTGTTTCACTTCCCCTGTGCCTTGACTCACTGTAGTCTTTCATCTCTCCTTGGCAGTGTGTAGCCACAGCCCTTTCTTGGGATGCAAGCCCTGGATTGTTCCTGTGTTTCTAAGTATTGGTGGAATTTGTCTTATAGCTAATGGCTCAGTGACATGTGTAACACAGCCTTGCTTCTACAATTTATGGTGCAAATTAATGAAGTGCAAACGTGGGCTAATTTAAAAGAGACAGACTCTTCTTTGATTAAGGTGTTAGCCAGAGGCCTGGGGAATGTGGATTGCTTTTCTTCTATGTTAAAGGCTTTCTAGGTGACTAACAAGGGGGATCCTTTCTCCTCCAATCTCTCAGTGGTAAAAAAGGGGATGAGAACACTTTCCTGCCCTACAGAAACATTATGAGGGGCTTAGGCACTATGGTAATGGATACCAAGGGTAGCTAAAATAAATAACCTGATAGTTGCAAGCAAATGATTAATGTTAGAATACTACAAATATGTTGAAAGCCTAAAATATCTTTGTGATGTCTCCTCATTTCTTGAAATGCCAATTAACATTTTTCATTCAGATACCTGATGTTTACATTGGCGCATTTTTATGCTCACATGTCTTACAAAATGTATACTTGCCTGACTTTGATTTTAGATGAAAGCACTCATCTCTCAACCTCATAGTAATTCTGAAAGATAGAGAAGTTACTTTTATAGGAAGAAAAACAAGGAGTTTTGATCCTGCTAGTGATGAGTGACAAGACAAAAGTTTAATAAACAAACCAGGAGTACCATCATTGGTAACACTATAGCACAAGTAGCAAATCACCATTGACTAAACTACTCTAAAGTCCCCAAGCTCTCTGTGAAGAAAAATAAAGTGTTTCTTTAGTTTCCTGTAATCTGTTCTTAGTAGAAACACAGGATTCCCTTAGGAGAGTTAAAATCCATTACTAGGCTTCTTTATACTTTTTTGTAACTAATTGTCTCTTCCATGAAGGTTTTTACTTCCTTGAACCATGAGCTAATGCAGACTCTCAGGGTGCAGTGGGGCTGCAGAGAACTCAGGTTTTATGCCCGTCTTCCTTCTATGTCGCTTTTTTTTCAGTTCTCCCACCCCACCTCACTGCTTCCTAAGACTTTCCTGGTGCTTACTTACCTGTGCAGTGGCTGTGCCATGTGCAGGATAATGTGCTCTGAGCAGCTCTTAGCAGTGGTGTGGGAAGCAATCAGGCAGGTGCGGCACCCAAAGCAGAGCACTTTGTACAACAAGTGGAACGAAGCTGGTTTTGTTAGGAGTATGGCTTAATTTGGTTCCCTGATAGCAGAGCATACACTGAGCTCATCAGAGCAAGCCTAGCTGTTTCTTCTCACCCAAGGTACTGCTTTTTCCTACAACCATATATCTGGACTACTTTTGTTTCCTATCATTGCAAGCTACCTTTCCTCCTTTCAGACTGCTTGTCTTACAGCAGATTTATAATTTTTGCAGTTAGTTCCATCTGGGTTTGTTTCTCAGTGATTTAAATAGTTTATTTAACTCAAGCTGCTAAAGAAACTTCCCTGATAATACTCTCTAATTTCCACAGCTGAATGGCCAAAGCATGCATTTGTAGCTCAGTAAGCTATATCTGAGCTGAGTTTGAGCTCTTCAGTATACAAAACTTTTATGATTAGGTAAATGTATTTATGAGTACAATTGCAGAGGCAGAGCTCTGTAAAGTATCAGGAGTCCCTTTGATACTAAACTTATTTGAATATGTGGCATATGATGATACAAGTGGCATGATGTGCAAGCAACTGTAACAATAGCCAAGTAATTTATTTATTGATCTATCCTTTCCAATTCTGAACTATTGTTATTATAGGAAAGTTGTAAAATACATATCTTGCTACTTTTCTTTTGAAGAAATGGATGAGGAAAGCTGAACAGCTCCAGAATATACAATCCTATACAAGGTGTTGGAGAGGGGGGAGGGTGGCTCAGTGATGAATGACCAGTCGTTCAATTGTTTTCTTTCTTGCAGAAATCAGAGACAGAGTACAGTTTATCTTACCCTGACTTTTAGCAAGACAGATTGCCAGGCAAAACCCCTGGGTTGAAGTCATACAGCCACCAAGTAGAGTAAAGAGACCACTGCTGTTACCTTTACAGGACTGACCCCCACCCTCAGTGCCTTTTAAAAGTCTATGGTGTTTCTTTCTGAGGTTCTAATATGAACTTTAACTACTTTCACACCATTTTTTATGCTGAACACAATCTGGAATGGTTTATTTGGGGCCCACATCCTCCACTGAGACCAACTCATCCATGTGCATCCCTTGCAAACCACAGTCACTGCTGCAGAATTCCCCCTCATGCTGTATTCCTCCCCGGACTTTCTTTTAGCTGTCACTGACCATGGTTGCCTCTAGTCTGAACATTTCAAGGCTGCATTACTATACTGACATCAGGCAAACCTCTCTTTTACCTCATGGGTGTGAATGGGGAGGAGAGCTGTTTGCTGAGTAATGACACGCTAACTCCAAGACAGGCTGTCATTCGCCCAGGTTTTTTTTGTTTTTTTTTTTTTTTTTTCCCTGCACTTCCCTTTAGTTGAATTTTCTTGTCACCTTTGTTCCAGTAATTTGGAACAATATTTCTGATGTGGCTTTCTGAATTTATTCCACCTGCATCTGAGAGGCAACATAGATCTTAACTGGCTTTAATCATTCCCTGAAAGTGCTTGTTTCACTGTGACAACTATAAATGGTTCAGCAGCTTAAGTCAGCTCAAAAGAAACTGGGCCAATCTGCACTTTATTGAAATTGTTTCATAAAATTCAGAGAAGTACAAAAGGCAGGACAGACAGAAAGAGTTAAAAGGGAAAGGTGAATGCACTTGCAGTATCTGTTTCTTGCGAGTGACTGTAATGTGTTTATACAGCTCTCAGCCAGGCTAGCGGATAATTAAAGGAAAGAACTGACACTAGACACTACTCCACCCTATGGACTATGGTGTGGGGAAAGTCACTCAAGTGGGGTCATAAGAAAACAGCAGCAAATTCCTCTTTTTGACAAGTTCAGTCTCTTCTGTCTTGCAGTTAGAAGGATGCCTGACTAGTCAACGTTGGTGGGAGGGTGTTAAAATATATTGATAAAGGTAGGGTTCAAATTGATCCTATAACATTACAATCAAGTGTTTTATAAACTCTGTCTGCACCAGGATAAACACCTTTTCCAAGCTCCAGTTCGTCAGGATATACCCTCATGAGTGTAAGTCTGTCCCATGAGCTCTTCATTATCTGCCTATTCCTACAGACAAATTATACTTTTGTCTCAGACATGTCTCTTAATGAGATCACGTACAGGTTCGAGTCCTTGTCTAAGCTCAGATGACCGGCTTCTGGGTGCGTAAAGTCTTGGCAATGATGTGATTTCTGGGCATGTTTGTGATCGGGGGAGTAATTACCTGTTCTCTGGCCATGTGAGGGGGTCAAAGAAGACCATCCTCCCTCTGGGCTGCCCAGACCACTTGGCCAATTTGTCAAGAATCCCATAGGATAAATATCTGTCTCCAGAGACCTTTATAGTGACAAATCCAAATAAATCAGAGTCACTTTTACTGAGCACTTCAGCAGACAGCTCAGATTTAATGAATCAGCCTTCAGACCCCCAAGGAAGATTTTCTTTCCCAAGCCCAGGGGGAACAAATATTTGACAAAATTTGCTTCCAGGGTAAAACTCTATCAATCCATTCTGTGATATTTTGTGATTGCAGTTAGCAATACCCCTAACAGTGTTTTAAAAAACACTGGGAATGTAGCAAAGGGCTCTCAGGATCAGCTGTATGATCAGTGTATCCTGTGCAGAGAAAAGGAGGCTGCCATCGATGAGATGATTTTCCTCATCAGTGACTGAGGATGGACTTTGCATTCCTTTACTATGCCCTTCTGCACTTTTGGCTGGAATTCCTCACCAACATAAAAAAAAAAAAAAAAANCATCACCCATATAAAACCTTTCAGGTTACTTGTTGTGGGTCATTCAAACAGTTTTAAGGCTTAACATCTTGATCCCCTCTAGAAACTTCCATCTCCATTTCCTTCCCCCCTTTGGGATCCATCCAGATGCCTGCTCAAATACCTGCTGGCGCCAGAGGAAATTCTCCTGTAACGGATACCCTGTGATGTAAAACCAATATTTTGTTTCCAGGGTCATCCCTTTCACACCCCCACAGATCCTCTTGCTTCACCAACCCGTCTCTTGGTCAAGCCAAAACATGAGAAATTGTGAATCCAAAGGGTGGGATTTTGGAGCGGTTTAATAGGCTTGGTGATTGCTAAGCCACACATTTCCTCAGCTTCCTCCTCCCATTGTGGTAGCCTTGTCTGATAATTTATGTCAGATTAACAGGCTGCTGGGCAGATACCTCTGCTCATAGTTCAGCAAAAAGAGAGAAAGAGAGTAATTTAACCTGATGCAAAGTGTTCATGATGATCAGAATGGTAACATCTCTTTGGATAGGCTAATACCTAATACAAAGACCCAATAAAGCCAAGAAGCATCTTTCAGTGGCAGATGAAAGGGAGTGCATCAGAATCAAGTGCCAAGTAAAACTGTTAACTAAAAAGCATTTTTTGATACCATTCAAATGCAAATAAAAAGGCAGAAACACTTAATGTGTGATAGTTTAGCTTATCATGTTGGCACTAAAATGTGGATCAGTGTTTGAAATTTGGTCTGGAACGTCTTCGTTTGACACTAGCCCATTCTACTTTTGTCTTTTATCTGTAGCTCTCTGGCTGCTCACACACTTTACATGATAAGCAGAGAATTGCTTTATATTAAAATGTTGCAGTATAATGTGCGTTGTTAATAGTCATATGGGATACATGAGAAGGAGCTCTTCAGAAAGGATCAAAAATAATCACTTTTGAACTGACATTTCAGGCAATCATTTCCTCATTTAGCCTTATAATACATAATATGGGAAATACCTCCAGGATGATAATTGAAGAAAATATTTAAAGTTATTTACTTAGATAAAATAGATAATCCTACCTTTTGTGTAACCTTAAGGAAGTTAAGTCAAGGATAAAATAACAAGGATTCATTTTGGGCCCCTATAATTGGATTGAAATTGAATTTTATTTAAAAAAATTTGTTTTTTATAATTTTTTTTCTCATGAAGGAAACAAACAGAGATGACTTCTTTCCTAATTTCAATACTTTAAATAAGAAGTAATATACAGAGAATGTCAGGAAACTAATATTCTTTTGTCTGTGACTGAAAAAAACCCACATAAAATAAATTTTTGTAAAATGGCTGCATGTAAGACTTAGCTATAGAGTGGGCAATTTATTACACTAGAAGTTTGTCATCCAAAATCCTGTGGAATATGCCAGAAGGCTCATTCGTTTCTTAAAAAAAAGTTCCTTCCATTCCAACATAATATATTGCATAAAGTGCAGAAGAACAAGAACAAAAATGTGTTTTTTTAATGATTAAGGACTGATCTTGTTCCAGTTTGAGTCAATGGCAAAACTCCATGGAACTGAGCTGAATATATGGTTATAGATAAGATGTTGTTTACTGTGTTCTTGCTTTTCCTGAGAGCAAAATGTAAATGAAATATATTCCTTGCACAAATTAGATTATCCCAAGTCATCTGCTGACTCCTACTTAAAACAGAGTACAGGGATTTCTCCATGTTCTCCAGAAGCTGCAAACCCTCATGTCCATGCAGCCTTAGAGACACTCTTGCCACTGTGTGAATAGGCTGTTAACACTGAAGAAGGAATTAGCACAGTCATGGAATAGAAGTTCATGAGATTTTGCTCATATATGTAAATGAATGTAACGTTAACAAATTCTCCCAGCCCTCTTTCAGCTGCAATTACATTCGTTTTTAAGAGCATCACATATCTTTGTGCAGAGTCTTGCCTGGTTTTAGAACAGCTGTGAACAGGGAAAGAGTAAATTGTTCCTCCATGTGCCACATTTGAACTGAACAGAGGGAGCACAAGCTTCTTCATCATTTGTGAAAACTGAGTGGGCATTGGCCGAAAAAGGAAAAAAAAAAAAAAAAAAAAAAAAAAAAAAAAAAAAAAAAAAAAAAGAGGGGAGAAGCAAAAACATCCTTGAGTTAAGTTCTGCCAGCATCAGCCAGGTAGGACATGTGGTAGAGATGGACAGACATTGTGCCAGCGGTGAAAATTATTACTTACAAGAAAGAAGAGAGAAGCAGAGAAAGCACTCTGTCTCTGCTAGTCTTTGATTTTCCTGAACCACTTATTTGGAGGTAAAACTCCCAGTTTTCAAGTCTTTAGTCTGACACTCAACCAGTCCCTTATAAGATGAGAAAGAACAATTTGCCAAGGGTGCTCTCGTTTTTGTTTTAAAAAAACCCTTTGGAAAACAAACAATCTGAAAAACTCTACCTAATTTCTTCAGTGGCATAAAAGATTAGTCAGCTTTTGTAATGCCTTACCAGCAGAGACAGAGCTGCATGAGAAAAAACAATTCCTTCTGAAACAGGAGGTAGGGAACAGTGCTGCAAATGCTACAGAGCAATGTTATTTGGAAGTGTGAAGGAGTAGAAGGGAGTTGTTTACAATAAACTGACAAAATGATTCCTAAGTCATTGGCTGTACAGTCCTTCAGTCCATCAGGTAAAAAGTGCAAGGCAAAGTGAATCAATACCATTGCAGCCTTCCTTCTCTGGTCCATCTTGGTGGGTGACAGAGCAGAACAGTGTTGGTTTTGACATTATTAGGTTATCCTGAAAATAAATCACTTTTGAAAAGGTGAAGAATTGGACAGAGCTTAGTGCTGACAAGCTAAAGGTTGGAAGCAGGGTGGAAGGTGGTGGTGAGGGGGAGAAGAGGGAAGGGGGGCTGTGATGTTGCAGATGCAAACTCATTCCAGGAGTCCACCAGCACGTGAGGAGCCCTAAGTCTTGTTCTGGTTTGTACTTTGGCAAATGAGTGCAGTTTTTGGTCTGGTAAGTATCATACTATCTTTACGGTTTCTGAAACTGTTTTTGATTCAGCAGAGAAATGAGACGTATCTTTTCATGTTATACAAACTCTGAGAGGAATACCCCTGACCAATAAAATAAAAAACTAGTAAACTTTGCCCCTTTAAAAAGAAATCCCCACTTTTCCCAACATTTAACTTATCTGTGGAGTTCACTGCTGTAAGTGGTCATCAAGATAATATATTGTGGCTGGACTCCTAAACAAGCTAGATAATTTTATGACTATCAACAACATCTTTAACCATGCAGGCAAAAATTGTGATAATGGCAGTCCAACCTCATATTTTACAAGACAGAATAAAACCCCTTTGGGACACAGGAACGACTGGATAATTAACTACTTTTCTGATAGGTGGTTATAATCCTTATTCTGACACCTAAGAGACAGCGCACCATTAGACACAGGGTACCAGACTATTTGCTTGTGTCTACTTCCTCAAAAAACTGTGGCCATATTTCAAGTGTTTGCTGTGAACTGGAATTTCATCTGGGCATATCTAAAAGTTTGATCCTAATAATGGGTTGTAATTTGTCATTTTTGAGATGAAAATATCATGCTGTTCCTGGAAAGTTTTCTGAATGTGAGTGCTGCGGTTCTAGCACAATGTCATTTAAGGAATACATATTCACATCCTAATGCCCAAACATTTGCAGAACTTAAACCCATGACAAATATGATTGTGAGTATATCATGCACAGCTGCATTACACATTAGGTTACCTGCTCTAAATGAATGGTTTTTCTTTTATTCACTATCTTTCTGTCTCATCCGTTCCATCTTAGGTTGTCTAGAGGATGACTCTTACAGTAATTTTATGCAGTATCTGAGACAAAGACACAGTTTGCATCCTGAATCTCTCTGGGGTTTACTCAGGCAAAACTCTCCATTGCACACAATGGATTTAATTTTGATCTTCACAAGCCTTTCAGAGGTACACCTAGCCTGTTTGTGGCACCATTCTACTAAATGTCTTCATTGCTCAAGGAATATACTCTTGGGATTGATTGAAACAGTAAAAAGGATTCTGAAAATGCAGTTCCAAGTAGTGTAAAATTCCATCTCCTTCCTTCTTCTTACCTCCTAGCAGGTACTTAAGGACTTTGAGAAATCTGACTTCCAAGAGCTCCGTTCCCAAACACCCCCATAAATGTCACAGTTCCTCAGTGTGCGTGCTGGTGGTGTGGAGATGGGAACACAAAGGACAGAATAGCAGGAGCTGTCAGGGAGCTGAGTGAAAACATCCATGTCTTCTCACAGACTTTTAAACATCTGTGAGAAACTCCTCATTCAGAAAATGCATGATGAGCATATGAAATGGGTCACAAGCCATCAGCTTTTAGGGTTCCACAAACATCCAAAATGAGCCTTTCTCTGAGAGAACCCATATAAAACTGAGCATTTTGCAACCCTGGACATGGTTCTTCCACATGCCAAACCCTGTGGTTGCTGACCAACTTGAAGAGATCCTCATCACCCTCTTTGCTTTCGCTGCTTCTTCCTGTTCTCCTCCCCATGGCACTGGAGTTCACAGTCTGCTCTGCTGTGATGAGTCAACTGTTTGGCTGGCTGTGCTCCCAAGCAGATTTGTCATAGTGCCTGTTTCTAAAACAGATATCTATTTTCTTCCTTTTTCTTTTGAAATCAGACCATTCCCTAGGTCTGATTTGGAGTTGAGCCATTGAACTGGCACATCCGAGAGGAGGTAACCCCTATCAAGCAAGGAAGGAATCTCTTAACACTTCTTTGCTTTTAAAGAATTTGCCCTGGAAAAACACCCTGTTGTTAGATAAGGAGCAACCCAGAAAAGTCACCATCCATAAAAAGGGGAGGGATATTTCAGGCCACACTGCTCTTCTAATAGAGCTATTCAAATTCATTATCACTGCATGATACAATCAGTCCTATATAGTTATCAGGTTTTGGGGCTGTTTTCTTTTTCTGCCACTGACAAATAAGCCAAAGTAAACCAGGTCACTGATAAGACAGACCCCCGGGAAGATGCTCTGCCACGCTTGATGCATGGATAGGGCTTTCTGTTCATCACTCACATGATTTTGTCTTGCAACATCTGTTTATTTTCCTTCTTCTTTCATTGCCCAGCTTTGAAAGCAGCCTGAAATAGAATAGGATTTATGCTATGATCTGAAAACCCTGAAATTTTTATTTAGGAGACTCAAAGACTATAAGGTTGAGAGAAGCCTTTGTTACCCTCTTGTCTGACCTCTGTTACAACCCAGGCCATTAGCTTTCTCTGATTTAATTCTTGTTTGGTCTATCTACTGGAAAAACATCCAGTTCTGATTTAAGAATTGTGAGTGGTGGAGAGAATTCATCACAACTCTCCACAAACTGTTCGTATGGTCAATTACCCCATCTGTTAGAAAATTTCCATCGTACTTCAGTTTGGATTTGCTGAGCTTTGGTTCCCAGACTTTGGCTCTTGTCCTTGCTGTGCCTCTGTAACCCTAGATTTCCATTCACAGTCAGCTCAGAGAATGGGATGGCAATTAGGCACATATATATCAGTTAGAGATATTTTCAGTCATCTTGCCTCCTGAGCAGAAGTGGGGTCTGAACAGAGTCACAAGGTTGTCTGAAGAACAGATTTTAATTTGTTACCATTCTAAATACGGCTATTTACATTTGCTGGCATTTGAATTACAGGCATGTGGTTTTCTAGTACCCATGGAAATATAACTCCCACTAGATGCTTTTAAGGATGACTGGGCACATTTCTAAAAGAGAAATGTCCTGTTACCCAGAATTGCAAAGGACCTACATTTGCCATTGTTGTCGACTGTATTTTATATGCAAAGAGAATTCAGCACATATAAGAGGCCAATGTGAATATAGAGTTCACAGATTTGATGTTACAAATTTATGAATTAGAGCTCATAAGTACAGTCAAGATCTGTTTCTAAAAGGTGCTGTTGTGACATTACAAGATGTTTCTCTGATGTGATGACCCGTTTCCTGAAGATGCTCTGTCAAGCATGAAGAGATGGCAGAGATAGCTTGGGATGATAAGGCACAGCCAAGTTCCTACAATTTGCCTTTTTTTAATTGTTCTCTCTGACAGTATTATGTAACTCTACCCTTTCTAGTGGAACATCCACCAGCACTGAACCACATTTACTTCAGATGATGCTTTCTGATCTAGTTATATGTAATGTTTTCATTTTCTGTTTACATATAATATTCTTACTGCCTTGTAATTGTTATGCTCCCTGGCCTCTGCTCCTCAGCTATGGATTTGGCTACTGTCAGCATCTTGTATACCAACAGTCTCTCCTGAGCCTTGTCCTCTTTGATCACAAATACTCTGCCCCTTTTTCCTGTAATCTGGGAGATCTGGGATTTATTTAGCCCTCCACTGCCTAATGACTGAGCTGGCTAATCTCCTCTGTGGGAAGGTTCCTTTCCTTCTGTCCTCAGAGGAGGTGAAGGGAAGACCAGAAAGTTTCGAGCCTGCAATGTGTCATTGTAACACAAATTGAATTGGCACTTAGAAGAATTTCCTGATTATTTCTTGAGACTTAATTCTATAAGAGGATAGGAAGATCTTGACAAATCTGAAAAAAAGAGACAATCAAAGATCAAAGGCTGGAAAAAAGAATGAAACATGCATGCTTGATCCATAAACTGGTTTATGCCATAGGCACTGCTGTGCCTTCCACTGGGAGAAATGGGTCAGGAAATGGAAGACAAAATTTCAAAAGACTTTGTGGAAGAGAAGCAGTAGTGAGACTATTTAAACAGTGAACTGTAACTCCATAAGCCTTTATGACACTACCTCTTTCCCTGGTCTGTTTTCCTAATCAAAAGTCCACAGTCTTGTGAGGGCCAGAGTAGGAACCAAAGAGCCATCAGGGATCAGTTGCCTTGCCCTGGGTGCTAGACCTCTGGGGGACCTGGTATGCAGAGTGGATAGGCTGTTTCATAACAAAAACAGGAGTAGGTATCTGGACCTCTTTACTTCAGGGCATAGTTGTCCCCAGACAGGAACAGCTGCTTTCTGCCTTGCTCTCTTGTGTTGCTCACTCCTGCTAGCTTGTGAGGCCAGGACAGACAGTGATTTGGATCAGGGAAGTTTTCACAAGTGGATTATGCTACCACCCAGTGAAGAACTGACAAAGGCACAAGAAAATGCCCTGTGCCATGTGTCCTCTCTCATGCAGAGGAAAGAAAGCACTTGGCCTAGGAGGGAACTGTGCTGGGTCCATGCCAGCTGGGAATTTTCCTTTGCATATGATGGATTCTCGGTAGTTATTTAAGATTAACCAGAGGGCAGTAAGGGGAGAACCTAGCCGACAGGTGGATCATGCTGCCACTTCCATGAGGATGAACTTTCTATACTAGAAATACCAATATGCCAGCATAACTGAGCAGACAGGCTGGTGAGAAGGACTAAATCCACATCTAAGTGAGAACAGCAGGAAAAGTCTGTTGTCACTTTTGGGACTCAAGTATAGTCCTCTCACTCTAACCACTATCACAGATTTTACTTTCAGTGCCACTTGACAACAGCTGGGTGCTGTGGATGGAGAACATTTAAACAACAGGCAAATTTAAAATTAGTTAATTTGCAATGAAACCCTCTAGCTGTTCCAGCACATGATGCTAGATTGTTCATTGAGAGATGATCTCAATGCCATCCCATGTGATGAGTATGCAAAGCCAACTTACTTTTTGAAGTTGGATGGTTTGTGGGGCTTTTTGTCAGTAGTAGGAATTAACACTGCGTGTGAATGAACAATAATAATAATAATAATAAAAATAATTATGCTCTGCACTTAGAAGTTCCAGTACTTTTTGTTTATTTAATAATTTTCTGGAATAGCTCACAGACATTGGCTCCCATTGTCCAAATACTTCATTTAGATTCCACTTTATAGCTGTCCTGAAATGCAACTGGTCATCTGGCCGAAACCAGAAGGCAGCCAATTAAATTCACAGGAAAACATTAATCTGAGCTGAAGAATTCATAGCACATGTGTGCAATCATTCCTCCTTTTACGTATGCTTTCTGTTTTTCCTCTGCTCCTGCTCCCCCCTCAGCTCCCACCCCTCGCTTCTTGTTTCACCAGTTGAAGGAGAACATGCCAACTCTAACAGCACTGTCCAAGGGAAAGGAAAATTAACACCAGTTTTGCTTTTATGCATTCAGGACTCATTCCAAGAAGGCCACTAGAGTGAATGTGAATTTTTCTCCTGCTTTTACCAGGCCTAGTGTCTGGCTCAAGCATTGTATTGTTAACATGTATCAGCACAGGGTGTGAGGATGGAGGAGGCAGGAGCCAGGGCGTGGGTGGCAATGAGTGAGCTGCAGGCTGGAAGGGAGGAATGAAATGCAGGGGGAGGGCTTGCAGAAGTTGGGGAGGAGAAGGAGAGGGGAAGTTGGGCGTGCAGGGAGCAGGATCAGAGGTCTAGGACCACGAGAACATGCTCTCCCTTGGCTGGGAGCTGAGCCTGGTCTACTTACTCCTGCTGTCAGTAAACATCTGTGAACAACTGCTGGAGATGTGTGTTTATTGTCTCCTTCTGCCTTCCATGTCATTCTGCAACTAGCGACCTGGCTCTGCTGTGAACTTCATCTGGAGAGAGGTGTGCTGTGGCTGCAGGGAGGTCACGCTCTTCCAGCAAGCCGAGCTGGGGTCACCCTGATTGCACCTCTATCTCAGGACAAAAAGGGAGGTGATGTTTTTCCAAGGAAAGAACTGCATCACAAAACAAACAGACTTATGTCAAAAGGGCATCCAGGTGACAAAGTTAAGCATTTACCATCTGGGAAATAATGGAAAGGATGGGACTTGTACTGTCATTGGATGACAGTTGTGTAGCACAGGAGAGAGATAATCTCCAGGACTACTGCCGTAGGTGTAATGGAAGGTGGTAAACTGGGGGTAAATAAAGCGGAAGAAGATTAGGGTTAAGGTATCTAGTTAATGTTCATGACAAAAAATGATTCTCCCATTGTTTGTGCCACAATATTCTTAAGTAATGCTGAGTCCTGGGTTTCAGAAATCAAGAGTCTAGCAGTTACACAGATAATTGTGTATTCTCCCAGTTTTTGGGGTGCCACACATGATTCTTAGGCTGGACTTTCACAAGCACACAGCTCTTATCAAGAGACATGATTTGAGCTTAAGTGGCATTGTAAAAATGCTTCACACTTTGGAGGATCAGATCCTGTCTGTTGCAGTGCCTGCTGTTCTTAGGGCATTCAGATTCTCCTGTTTAACTGTGAAGAGTTACATTGGTGATAAGTTTCACAGTATGGCATTGCAGTGTCTCTCAGGTTAGAAGCGATCTGCACATTCATTGAAAGCTGTTTGAGTGTAGTAAAGTGCACAGATATCCAGATACATATATATGTATGTATATGCATATGACATATATATAGTATTCATGAATACTGGATGAGAGATAGCAGAAAAGCTATACTATCCCATCCATAAGGGTCTATGTGAAATAAGGGACTCTGCCATAATAAAACCATTATTACATTTAGCACGTTTCAATATCCTTATTTATGGCCACAAAGAAATGACTGAATGGGGAAATACATTATCTTCTCAACACCAGAGGGAGCCCAACTGGAATATTGCCAGCTTATTGGCATAGGGAGTGTGGGTTTTTTTCTGAATATATGCTGCAAATACATTTTTTGTCTTTCTGTCTTGCATTTGTGTATATACACACACACACACACACAAGCACACCAAGGTTCTATCAATTCACCACAGATCCACAACACTTACACATGTGTGGATGTGTGTGTATAACCAAGATATGCTATATAGTGTGCTGTATGCTTTTTGTTTTGATTTGGTTATTTAATTCATAATTCAGTTGAGATCTGAGATACAAATGCTAAGTAGTTTTTTGGCTTGATGTCATACAAAGTTTTAACACAATGCTTTTGCTTATGGCCTCTGGCCAATGTGTATGCCTTGCACGTCATTTGTGGATGCTCTCAGGAAAGAATGTGCAGAATTGCATTTATTTTTTGGCATTATGAGTTGTATGAAAGCTACTTTCATGCTTATTCTAGGCCAGCTATAAAAAAAAAAGTAATACTACTTGAATTTTATAAACAAGAGTTTAAACAGGGCTGGTTTATGTTATTGTTACTTACATTTTACAGTGAAGAGGCAACATATTGATCATCAGAAGTCAAACTCATCTTCTGCTTCTTAAACAATGTGTAAGTTACCGGTATGATAACAACTTTTCTTAGTGCTATGCCCAATTGTTTGTGACACAAAGCACAAAACAAGTTACAAAAAGATTGCAATTCTCATTTAGTTAGAAATTTTGGTATTATTCTCAAAGGGAGCAGGAGGAAATGCAAATGTGAAGGACTATTCATAGGACTGAAATCTACCTAGACTGTAAGGAAGCATTCTGCAGGCATGGGCCTCATTTTCACTCAATAGATGTGAAATGCCTGTCAGTAAAAGCTTTCTGACTAGTGCTCTCTGCAGTATTCCATGAAAAACACAGGTTTAGCTACTGCTCTTTCTACACACAAAATTCAGTGTTATAGCAGTTCCAAAGGGAGATGGCTGGAGGAATAAATGCCTTGGCTGCCTGGTTTGTAAAACAAAGTTGATCCATGTTCAACACCTGAAAACTAGTGTTTAGGAGCTCAGTCTGGACACACCTCCTCCATTTCAGAAGCTTTTCCCAAACTGCATGGCAGAGGCTGACCTGTTCCTGCAGTCCTAGTTCCTGTCACAACTGATGGCATCATGAGTGCAATCATTTCTGAGAAATGTCACAGCAGATGCTAGAAACAGAGGGAATTACCAGGTGAGACATGAATATTCAGTGATTTATCCTGGACACCTTTATCCTAGTAATTTCTTATCTAGAATGAAGGGTAAAACAACATTGCTAAGGATCTTAGGGTTTGGGGTCTGTGATGCCACTCTTGTCACAATCCAAAGTGAGCAGCACCTTCTCGTCTTCAGGTTTTGGCTTGCTCAAAGGAACATTGCTGTAAAATATAACAGAGGCTGCTCTAATTTACAGCTGTCTGCACACTTAGCAACCATCAGGCAGGACTACTAGCTTTCCCATATGTTTTTCTTCCTCCTTCCAGTCCAGCCCTCAGCAGAAATTAAGGCTTAAGAAAGGGATTGGCTTGAAGTGATGCTATTCAGTGTCAGTTTGTTCCCCCTCAAGCAGCCTAGAGAGCCCACCGCAGACAGGAAGGCTAATAACAGTACCAACTTGGTCTGGTGACATTGGTGTGACAAATACCTCCAACACTGCAATAAATACTGAGGGCTGAGAAATACAGTGAGTGATGTATGAAATGAAGAGTCCTTTGGACATAGGGAGCAGTGAAAGCACAGCAGACTGTGGACCAATTGGTTTGTAGAGGAACAGATAAAATATCTGCTAGACATGAGCTCTAGAAACAGCTTTAAAATGCCAGCTATTCAACTGATTTTGTAGTGACTTTCAAGTGTGAATATAATGAGTGCTGTAAGAAGAGAAAATGATGTAAGCAAACACTGTGCTGAAGTAGAGCTTCAGTGATTATGGGGCTAGGTAACTGCTAACTCAAGGTTCTTTCTTTAGAAACAAATATTTCTTTAGATTTTCATGGTGGAAAAATAAGCTAGAAATAATTGGAGTATTTTTTGCATAGTGTAAAAATGACAAAGAACTTATTTTTTACCTTAAAGCATCCCTGAAGACTGCTAAAAGAAATCTCATGGGAATGCTTGTTACTGTCTGATCATCTAGTATTTTTAATCAAAGCAGTATGGAGTCAAATGAACAGCTAGAGATTTGGGTGGTTCCTCTGAATTTCCAAGATGGGAATGCTCGACACTTTGTAGAATATAAGTACACTGATTTTTTGTCCCAGTGTTTAATGATTTTACGGTTTCCCAGATTCCTGTACTCCAGACTTGTTTTCTAAGCAGCTATTGCTGCTCTCTTTCTACCTTCACACTAGCTTCTAGGAGCAAACAGCTTAAAATGTGCCCATCAAATGCAAAGCTAAGCACTTCACAGAATCACAGAATATGCTGAGTTGGAATGGACCCACAAAGAGCATCGAGTCCAACACGTAGCCCTGCACAGGACTATCCCCAACAGCCACACCGTGTGTCTGAGAGTATCATCCAAACGCATCTTCAACTCTGTCAGGCTCGGTGCTGTGACCACTTCCCTGGGGAGCCTGTTCCAGTGTCCAGCCACCCTCTGGGTGAAGAACCTTTTTCTAATGTCCAACCTAAACCTCCCTTGACACAACTTCAGGCCATTCCCTCGGGACCTGTCATTGGTCACCACAGAGAAGAGACGACTGCCTGCCCCTCCTCTTCCCCTCATGAGGAAGTTGTAGCAATCTATTTCAAGAAAAGGAGAGCAGTCCATCAGAAGCAGTCTGGAGGATCCTCATCAGTGATGGTTTTTAGGGACCATGTTCAACAAACAAGTGTCAGGAATGAAACAGATAGAATTAAATCTGTACTTAGGCAAGAGAGTGTTGCAGACAATCTCTGGAAAACCCTTGATTCTTGAAATACTTTTTATCATTCTAAAATATAAGTGAAGAGTTGAATTGCATGATTTAAAAAAAAAAAAAGTATCATAATTTCTCAGCTTTGATAGCTAAAAATCTGTTTGGAGATGTATCCTGCTGATATATTGCATGTGGGTTTTGATTTTTCTGAATAGCTGCTGCTAACTTTTCACTTGATGTTTTTATAGAATGATGCCATTGTCACCTTCATTAAATCCTCTGGGACTTTGCCAAAGGATTAACCTTTGGTAACCAAACACAAAACAGCAGAGGTCATGGTCTCACTGAGGCTTTGCTGCTCCTTACCAGGTGCTTGCAAGATGAACTGCATTGCAACACAGTCTGAGAAGATCTGAAAGCCTTTCAGTTCTGGATACAGAAGCTGTGCTAAAACACAACATTAGAGCTTTCTATGTGCCATAATAGGAATTAAGCACATAAACAGCCTTCAATTTTTATTTTTTTTTGTGTGTGAGAGGTTAAGTTGTATCATATCAGAGCAGGCCAGCAAGAGAGGATGCACTGGCTATTAGAAAAAGGGAGTTAACAAGTCATGAAGTCAGGAATGTGCTGATGTCTTTAAGCTGAATGAAGGGGATAAAGTGTGGGAAGTCACAGCTTCCTAGAGAAGGCACTGTTGGGTTAATTAATTGGGGTGGGATGTCTGCACATTGAGGGGAGGAAAGGAGCTTCATTTGGTACGTCTAAGTTTTTAGCAGCAGTTACAAAGGATTGTGGAGCTAGGGGAAGCACAGAAATGTTTGGTACAGCTCAAATTGGCAAGAAGCCAAAGAAACTTTCAGATATTTGTGAAAATAAGCTGCAGCTGCTAGGACTAGGAGTGCTTCACTGTGTAAGCAGCAATGCCAGGCCTGAGGGAGACCCCACACTTACTGTCCCCACAATTTCTGACAAGGCTCTGTCTGCCACAGGTCAGATTTCACAAGTAGGGACTGGATTTGATAAAATGAAATGCCACACAGGAGACTTCCCACAGTGTGGCACCTTCTTCTGGTCTGACACTGACCGGTGAAAGGACTCAGTGATATTTCTTTTGAGGACAAGCCCTTTGTGCCTGTTTCTCCATGCTTGCAGAATGTCTCTTCCCCCTGATGTTTGATTCTACAGCAACATCCAAGTGAGCAATTTCCCACTAATGGCAAAACAAAATAGTTAATTTCACTGTAAGCTATGTGTGCTGATATCAGGAAGGAGTAAAGATGACTGCTTTGTTTTACCAAGAAGTAGCGGCCATTCACCTTACACTCAATTTTAAAAGGCTTGGTCCTTGTTTTTCTTTCAGTCCCATACTCTTTCTCCTTCCTCTTCTTCCCTTGTTCCTTTGTAAACTTTACAGTGATAAACTTTACCCCAGAGTTTAGTTTTCCTGCTAAGTTTGGGAGAGGAAAGTGATTTTCAAAACTATTTTCTCTGACTGCCTAAATGTGTATTTAAAAGTTAATCTGTCCACAGGATTGTTAGGATTAACCATCCCAAATATATTATGTATCCTCCACCTCCAGAAACTATACTCATGTTTTGGGGAAAAGGATAACTTTAGGAGACAAGACAAAAAGTCAGCAAGATTTAAAGGTGAACTTTTTTTTGTGTGTTCAGCTTGCATAATAATATTTGTTAAGCAAAAGACTTGCAGATGGCATGACTTTTTTGACAATTTTATATTTTAATACTTATAACTTCTAATGTCCATTTTTTTATATTTCATGTGCTTTAAGATGAAAATATTAGTCTGTGGAAGTTCCAGAGTGTTGTCCTGACCTCAGGAAAGCACCATTACAGCACAAGCTTTTTCCTTCCTCCTCTCAAAAGGGCCTGTTGTTTTTCAATAAGAAGAAGGGAAGGATGAGTGACGGTTTGTTTTTGTTGTTTTACCCGCATCTTAATCCAAGATATTAAAGTAAAGCAGTGTTATTCTTATAAAAATGTTGGTATCTGTACGCACCTTTCATATTATGCAAGGCTAGGGTCAGCAAGTCTTTATCATGGAACAGCTATGCTCATCTCAAGGTTTTCCATCATTCTGTGAAGACAGAACAAAGTGTGCTGAAGGTAAAGGAAAGGATCCTTTTTTCCTGTTTTAAAATACAAAACAAACAGAGAATAAATAAAAGGGACAGTTACATTCCACTGTTAATCATTGCTCACATATTGCAGCTATTTATGAAATTTTACAATATCCTAAATATAAGTCAGGAACTTTACAGACTGTGGAGGTGAGTCCTGGTGCCTCAGCTGGAAGGTATCAGAATACCTGATTTACACTAGCTGAAGGTCCCTAGATTTAAATGAGGGTCAGATGTTTCACCTCAATCCTATGTCTGTCCCTGAGAGCTAATTTGTACATTTATAAACTTATCTAAATGTGACTAATGACATTTCCACATGCCCATCATTGAGTTTTTGCCTTCTGTCTTTTAAACCTGCTTAAAGTGGTGGAGGTAAAAATCCAGGAGAAGGTCTGCCTGCCTTTTTTATCTAGCCTGCCAAGGGGCATAGACAGGAGAATATGGGTGGAGATCCTCATACCAGTTTCAGGACAGAAAATTAGGGCAGATCTGGATGCAGAAACATAAGGAGGTGAAAACCTTTGCTCCTTTCTTCCTTTCCTTATTCCTCTTCCTTTTAAGCATCTAGTCTCCTTGAACTGAAGGACCGATGTTTTTATCTCCATTTTCCCCTCCACTCCATCATGCAAAGAGTTATTCCAAAATCACTTGGCAGCTGTAAGACAAGCTATTTCCTAACCCTCAAAATAACTTTTGTTTTGAATAGTTCCCAACTCCTTAAAAATGCGTCCACATGTATGTACGGTCTGCATGGGAAAGAAAACTTATAGTAGAAGCAAATACTCATGGTTAATGACTGCTAAAATCTTTTTACAATCCTTATTAAATTTGGGCTTATTCTGTGTATAGAGTCCTAGGTATTGATCAGTATATACTTGTGATATAAACCATGCAAACACTAAGGAAAGGAGAGGTCCTAATCTCAAGTTTCTGCCATCTAGACAGAAAGGGTGACTCTGTTAGACCCCCAGGTTCAAACAGGGGAGGGAATATTTTTGCTTACTATCATCTGAAAAGGCCTTTTAAACACTTTTTGGCTACCAGCCACTTGAACAGAAACACCAAGGCTGACATACACAATACAAAATAAAATCATGGGGCTGCAGTTTGCCCAATTTTGCTTGACAGCCTCACTTCACTAATTAGCTGAGGGTCAGTGCTTGTTGTTGTGCACTTCTGATACCTTTCATCTGCTCATGAACTGCTCAAGCATAGATTTGCCAGGAGGTTTCTTCCTAGCATTGGTCAGTAGTAGGCTCAGTAACCTCCTTTATGCTGCAGTTATAACCAATCCCTGCCACTTTCATAAAAACAGAGACAACTTTGGTATTCATCTCTGAAAACTCACTAGAAGAATTACAGCAGAGGAAATGATACCAGTAAAGTAGACCTTTGTAAAGAAAAGACATCTACTAGGTGAAAATCAGGCAGTATCAAATAAGGCTGGCTTTTTTTGCAACTATACACCTTTTTGCATCTTGTCTTTTCCAAAGCACAAAAATTTATGGATAACCCTACCAGCATTTCCACAGTAGAAAGTGTCTCCCCTCTTCAGCTCAATAAGTGAAGAGATTCATTGCTAGAGAATGATGTCACAATAAAAAACATTCTGAAATTGCTTATTTCTCAGCAGTTATCATCTATTTCTTCTTAAACTAACTCTTCCTGCTTAAAGAGACCGTGGGGATTTCCAGCCTTCCTTCCCCTACCATGTGGAGCTGTGAAAAGCTGTTGTTACTCTTCTTCATCTGGGCTTGTTAATGTCTGATTCCTACCACCCTCTTCCCCTCGGTGAAAGCTGAAGAATTTGAAAAAATCCACGCTACTCAAGGAGAGAGACTTCCATGTGTGTCAGAGTCCTCTGCAGAAGCATGTTAAAAAAATTACCCTTATTGCTGATTTCAGCAGGTCTCCAGCCTACAGATTGTTTGTTTCTAATTAACTCCTTCCAATCCACTAGTAAATAAAATGTACTCCTGTCATGCAAATGCTAATGACTTGATAAGGCCAGCTCAAATTAAAAATCAATAGGAGGTAGAGTTAACTAAGAAAAGGCCAGGAACAGTAGTAAATGACCAGCAAGTATTTGACTGCGATGCATCACTGGTCTGGAAAAGTTAAACAATTTGACCTCTGGAGGTCTGTTCCAACCTGAATTATCCCATGATCCCAAAAATACTTGGCTTTCTCATCCTGCAGGATTGCCTCCAAAATAAAATGCCCATTTAATGTCGTTGTTTTCCTGTCGTTCTCAAAAGCCAGCACCTCTGCTTGCTCTTTTCTTTCCAGCACTGCAAATACAGCAGTAAAACCATTCCCCTCTCTGCACATAACTTGGGCAAGGATTGGATACTTAAGGAAGATAACAGATTTGATGAAGAAATTCAGAAACACAGAACTGACAAATGAAATAAACAAGTTTATCGTATTTCCTGTATGAAAGCATAAAGAGGAAAGTTTCAAAGGAAACAACTTTCAAGCAACAGAATATGTAAGAACATGTGATTTAAATGCATTCACAAAGTAAGATTTAAATATAGGCTTTTAAGTTGGCTGGATGATATCTATGCAGTTCTTTAAAGGTTCTGAACTGTTTTGTTCAATGACAGAAATTATTTAACTTTATTAATAACTTTATTATATTAGTTAAACAAACTGAAGCATAGCAAAATAGATAAAAAGAACAAAAAAGAGAACCTCAACAACTTAAATCCATCAACACCGAGCAAAGAAGCCCCAGACTATCCCTGAGTCTGGGCCATTAAAACGAACATTGAAATAAATTAGGAATTAAGCAATACAGCTACCAAATTAAGACCAGGCCAATTACCAGTCTCCCTTCTTTGAACTCTGTTCTGGTTATGATGATTTTACCTCCTGGATCAGCATCAAGCAGTGGTATTACACAACAGAAACCAGGAAAGCACTCTTGACAAGCAAATTGTGGTAACTTGTCTTTCCCAGAAGATTTTCAGAGCTCCATGTACTATTAACACAAACCATAAAACAGGTCCTAGCTCAGTACTTCTTAACTTGTGAAGCATATCTTACAGAGAGAAGACCATGGAGCTCAAAAGATGAGGCATGAGAAGGCAACAGCATACCTTGTGAGGGACAGGCTGACCTTTCCCCTCTAGTCAATGCTTAGGATTCTTTCAAACAGAGGGATATTTTGGCTGTGCATATTGGTCCTTTCCAGTTCCAGATATGTTAAGGCAGATGGGATCTGCCCTTGCTGTCCCCCAGCTGCTCATCACCATTCTTCTGCTAGAAGGTAGTTTTCTTTCAGGTGTTCTGGTGGCTCATCTTGTGTGAGCCATGAAATGGGCTAAGTTAGCAAAATTACCAATTTCGTTTTGGCTGTATTAAGTAGTTTTGGGTGAGGAGAGTTCCCTGGACAGTTTCCTGTTTCTTGTGTAGGACTGAGAACTGGTAGCAGTGGGGTGATCACAAGGATTTGGGACTAGGTTAGAACTGTGATCTCTGGAGGGAACAGATGAAGCTGTTCTGAGGCTGAAGGAGGAGTGTCTGTTGTGATGGGGACTTTGACTGACCCTCATACAGACCTGTAGCAATGCCAAAACAAAAATTTAAGTATTTCAAAAGACTGGGAGATTTCCCAGCTAGAGATAAATCAACAGCTAAAAAGAAATCCAGAAGACAAAACAAAAAGGAAGGAAAAATATGCAGTTCACGAATTCTAGCTTTCACAGCCATTGAAATTCTCTTAGAATATATCTTGCAGCTGTGTTAGAAAAAAAAAAAAAAAAGAGAGACAGTGCTGGCAAGTTCTTTCCACCAGTGGACCCACCATGAGTGAAAAAAAGGTTTGGCAGCTCTGGGCACAGTCGCTTTAGTGACATCTTGAACTTCTTTTCCACAGGAGAGCCATGGAGGGATTGCGTGACAGCAGCATTCGTCAGTTAAGGATCTTCTTGGTTTTTCCGTAGTCCCTTACAAACGGCTCTCACTGTGTTTCATCAGGTCTTCCTCCAGGCCTATGAAGAAATTAATTCCAATGGGACAACATGTGAGCTATGTTACTTTCTCTAGTTGGCTTTAAATGTGGTTTCCTTGGTTATTGCCTATTTTGGGCAAATTTCTACTGAACGAAAACTTTGAAAGATTTTCTGGTTCTATATCAGAGCATATATGTCTGTGATCTTCTCCAAATAGCAAAAATGTAGACGCTGAACACCCGCATTCCTGTAAGAGCCAATATGGTTTTATCTGAGTGAAAAGGTCCAGGGATGATAGTATGTTGCCAGGTTATGTAAGGTCCCTTTCACATATCCAATTAAAAAGAGGGCTTTTGTCAACAACTGGTCACTTAAAGTTCATTTATCAGTGAAGATAAAAGTTAACGAACCAGAGAGCTGACAATCATCTTTCCGTTTGGAAGGCAGCAGTGTGTTGGACAGGCGATCTTCTGGAATCTCTCTCAGTACAGAAATGCTACTTTAAAATTTCTAAGATGAAATGCAGCTAAGCAGTAAATTTATCTCACCCTGGTGTATTACTGCTCTCACCATGTGTAATGTTCATTTCCTCTCCTGGAATCCTGATGTACAGCAGCAGGTTACACAGCCCTGGCTCCTGTGAACCCATTGGCTTCGCTTAGGATACACATCTTCATTTTCAACAATGTTGTCATGTTTCTTCCTAATCCAGGCCACTGTGTCTGCTTATTAACTAATAGGAGGTATTTCCTCAGGACAGTTCTTGTCTTCATTAGTATGTTTGCTGGTTTATCTCAGACCTGCCAAAATAAAGAATGCATAATAAATTCCAGAATAAAAGCCCTGGACTTTTTAAAACTTCATCCTTATAATGAAGAAGTAATGTCTAGGTTTCTGACCTCTTGTGTTCCCTTTTGGAGGCATAGTTTGAACATGCCAAGAACTGGAACCAAAGAAGTTGTTAACTAATTAAGATTTAGTAACTACAGCCCATGAATGAGTTCAAAATATTACTTGTCCCTCTTGTGTCTGTCTTCCCCTCCAGGTGCCACGCCTCTGTTGTGAGCCCAGCAACTGACTGGGTCAGGCCAAAATTTGTCCATAAGCAATCACAATAAAGGGTCCAGTGAAAAGATCCACATGGGTAATGTGGTAGACAGCATTTAATCTTTCAGATGCTAAAGCTAGTACGGTCAAAACACATCACAGAAAAGCACAGCTAAAATAAACCAAAACCCCTCAATGGGAAAACATAGTAACTGGAACATAGAAGGTTTTAAGGAGAAAATTTTAAAGTAAGCTGTGACAGCTCAGTCCTGTAGTCCTTTTCTAAAAGACAGTCATCTCAGCCAACAGAAATGTCACCTGATGGAGGACTGTGCACTCCAGTATGACATCAGCAGCATTCTTGATATTTATAGTCCTGTAAATTATGGATATGCAGCCATTTATCTTTCCTGGAGCAAATTCAAATCTGGCGTAAGCTTGCTAGGCTTGCAGCTGGGTAGACTTGGCCCTTTTTCTTTTATACAGATCCTACTCCAGAAAAGCACTTAACTCTTAAGCATGAGAATAATCTGATGATTTTTGCTGGAATCGTCATCCCTCAACAGGGATGTCATTGTTCAGTTTACTCTTTCTGATGAATAAAATTATATTTTTTTCCTAATTATATCTGAAATTTTCAGCTTTGGATGCAACCATTTTCTTTTTGCTTCACACTGATACTAGCATGCAAGAGCAGCTAGATGTCTCACTAGAACAAACTCTGAAAAACTTTTCCTTTCCCAAGTAAGATTGGATAGTGACTCTTTGCTACTAACTGTATTTTCCCCCAGTTCACATGTTCAAACTTCAGAACATTTTGAAAAAGAAGTCACAGAGAGACCTTCTTGGGTAGGATCACAAAGAAGTGGCACAGCTCCACTTCAGTGTAACTTGTTCTGAAAAACAAACTACATAGAGAAAAAACACCTATTGTCATTTGCATTGTTTGACTGTTTCAGTCTATTTTGTAACAGAGCATGTAACAGAAGGAAGTGAAAATCTCTCTGAATAGAGAGCAGTTACTATTTTACATGAAGCTCCACATACTCATGATTGTTTTAAGAGTATTTTCACTGCAAAAGGACCAGCATTTTCCATCTTTCTATTGACTACAGTCAGTATTGCATCAGGTTTTAACACTGGGTACAACTACACTTCTTTACAAGCTAGCCAGTGTGATCTTATTGACCTTTAAGAAATAAATATGCAGACATTAAATAACCTAACAACCCTGAGAAGTGGTTTCACCCCCAGAGAGTCACACTTTAGGAAGGATAATGAGTAAAGACCTTATCAGAATCTTTGTAACACATTAGAAACATTCTCCAGAATACCTATAAAATTCATTAGAGACTACTGACTTGCACTGAAGCCTGATAAGACAGAAGCTCAGGAAGGAGTTGAGAAAAACATGATCCATCAGAGTAATGGAAATCAAGGGTTTGGAGTAGAAGTATATAAGTCTAAGTATACAGATAGGGAACATTCCTATTTGGAAAAGATAGCGGGAAGGAAAAAAAGGTACAGAAATCAAATCTTAGTTTCTAATGCTGCAAATATCCAAGGTGAGAGCTTCAGCACTGAATTGTATAGTCTGTAGGCTATATCATGGTTGCTAATTAAAAGAGGTTTAGGAATCCCAAAAGTATGTACAGACTTGTGTCTGCCCTCCTCTGGGCTTGCTTCTGTGGAGTGACTGACCACATCCACACATTACAGTTCTATGGATCTCCTATGGCCCTAAAATACATGTGTCCTTTTGTGTATGCTTTTTCGTTTTAGGTGTTCAGAATATTGTGATGGATACCTAACTGGTGCTTTAGAGCATGAAAGGGAGAGCAGGCATGGTATAAGCTGAGGTGTTTAGGAGTGGTCCATGAAGTGAAGAGCTGACAAAATCTACCAGTGCACAGCCCAAGACAAAGCTCTCTGGGGCAGTCTAAAACCCAGATTAGGAAACAAGAAAGCAATTAGCCAGCATGTATCATAAAGGGCCCATCTTGGCCTCGTGTCCAGCTGTTGGTTAGTTCATAACTCAGTTATTCTTTCAGAGACCTCTCCTATCTGAATGGCCTGCAGTAAACTACACATTCAGATTTGTAACTAAGAAAGAATCCAGGTGGGTGTGTTTGTCTTTGCAGCATAACCTTGCCACCATAGAAAGGGAACATTTGCATTCATCAGTCAGTGTGGACACGAGTGGAATCGCTCTGACCAGCAGGAATGCAGCATTTTTGCATGGACTTTTAGGTGTGGACCTAAATGTTAGGCAGATGGTCAAAGCAGAGGGCAAGACTGCCCTCTTAAAATAAAGGAGCAGGAGGTTCATAGGTCCTGGACCGGACCTTTTTAAAGGAATTCGCTACATCTCTGTGATGTCAATGGAAGATGAGGTATTTATTAACATTGGTTATAGAAGTATATGCCTGGAAGCAGATGGAAATGCCGAGAAAGAAAGCTTATAATTTTAAAATGCCTGAAAATGTAGAAGCTGTAAAGAGATCATTGAAAGCACAAAGTGGTGGTGTTTATATATAACTGTAAAATAACCACAAAAGTCCCTAATTAATAGGATTTAACAGGATAAACTGCAAAATGAAGGGTCGTTTTTCTACTCAGCTTTTAATATAGAAGAAAATCCATCTTGGAATCATTAGTGGTGATTTGAGTTGCTTTATTTTGTAGGGAATTACCAGCAGTGATAACTAGATGGCATTGCCTTATATGCTTTGAGGCTGAGGCCTCAAAGATGTATTTGAGTTACAAATTACTCTTTGCCACCATAAGAATCATTTTGGTTAGCATTAATGAAAGCTATGTTCTTATTGCAAGCTATCTCCAGAACTGGGTTTTTGATAACAGTGCCAAACTTCACAATACAAGTGGTGAAAACAGATGGTTGGCACCATTAAGAAGTGATGAAATTACACAGAACTGAGATCCAGATGCAATTTCAAAACCAAGTGTGGGTTATGATTTTGGAAAATTGAAACTAAACAACCCCCCAACTAATCAAGGTGTTAATTGCACCCAATTCCCCCTGTTTTTTCCTATGTTTCTACCAGTGGTGCTGACAAGACATAGAGGTGCAATGACTTCCCTCTAAAATTCATGTCCTTCACCAGTGTTGCTAGTGTCAGTCCAACTGATACTTTTTTTTTTCCTTCTGTTTTCCACTTGCCTTGAAGAGAGTGAATGAGCCTTTCAGGTACTAAGGAATTTCTTAATTTCTAGAGTTAACTTTTTCCCCCCTCTAAATAGAACTTTTTTTCACAGAAAGTATCAATTTTGAGAAACAGTCATAGAATCTTTGAATGGTTTGGTTTGGAAGACACCTTAAAGGCCATCTGGTTCCAACCCACCTGCCAATGAACAGGGATACCTTCCACTAGACCAGGTTGCTCAGAGCCTCATTCAGCCTGGCCTTGAACACTTCCAGGGATGGGGCATCCCTGGCTTTCTCTGGGCAACCTGTGCCATCTCCTCAGTATCCTCACAGTAAAGAATTTCTTCCTAATACCTAATCTAAGCCTACTCTTTTGCAGTTTGAAGCCATTCCCCCTTGTCCTGGCACGACATGTCCTTGTGAAAAGTCTCTCTCCATTTTTCTTGTAGGCTCCCCTCAGGTACTGGAAGGCCACAATTAGGTCTCCCTGAAGCCACATGCCCTCTCCCTCTCCTCCCCTCCCCTCCTTGCCTCAGAGTGGTGCAAATCTAAGTGGTTAATGCATTAAAGCAACGGCTTTGGGGTTTGAATGAATTCTGACCTTCCTCTCCCCAAATAGTTATTTGTAATACAATACAGGCACTGTGGCTAAGTGCAGAGAAGCCTTTGATAAGATCTCTGATGCAGTGGCATTTTTTAATGGGAAAAGTAAGAAATTAATAGGAATTCTTGACAACCAACATGAAAGCTATGTCACATGCTATTTCATTTATTTTATAGATTGTAGAATGTTAAGGGGTTGGAATGGACCTTAAAGATCGTCTAGTCCCAATCCTCGGACCTCCCACTAGACCAGGTTGCTCAAGGCCTTACCCCACCTGGCTTTGAATACTGCCAGGGCTGAGGCATCCACAATCTCCTTGGGCAACCTGTTCCAGTGTTTCACCAGCCTCACAGTAAAGAATTTCTTGCTAGTATCTAACCTAAGTTTACCCTCTTCAATTTGCAGGCATTACTCCTTGTCACTGCAGTTCCACATGAAGAGTCTCTCTCTGTTTTCCCTGTTGGCTTCCTTCAGACACTGAAAGGCTACTATAAGGTCTCCATGCAACCTTCTCTTCTCCAGGCTGAACAGCCCCAACTTGCTCAGCCTCCTAGGGGAGCTGCTCTAGTCTTCTTATCAATTTCATGGCTCTCATCCAGACTTGCTCCAAAAGTTCCATGTCCTTCTTATGTTGGGGACACCAGAACCTCCTCAGTACTCCAGGTAAATCAGCTTGAAATTTATCAGAGGGAAATTTATCAGCTTGAGAGAGAAATCAGGGAGATTTTTCAGCTTGAGAAAAAATATTTGGCTGAATTTATATCTAAGATAAATTCAGGCTATGACATCAGGAAAGATATTGGCTTATTTATTTTATATTCCTTAGGCTGCTCAGGCTTTGGCTTGCAAAATATGTTTTTTAATGTTGAAAGAAACAAAATGCGTAATTTTCAGTTCCTGACTGTCTGATTCTTGTTTTGGCATAAACAATACTATGAAAAAGAGTATATACTGGCCAAGACATGTGACTGGCTTTCTTAAGCTGGTGTGTTCCTTGTGTGAATCCCTATCTGCTAAGAGAAATGGGAGGCATATTTTGACTAGAAGAGAGATAGACTTTATTCCTGATGTTTCTAGATTATTATTGCTATGAGCAGATTAAATGTGACTTTTTAAATGCTTTAATTATCAGGCTATTGAGACTGCAGTTTTCGTATCTGCTTTGTGTCCAGATTCCTGAAAGAGTCTGAATCCTGTTAAAATTTCACAGCCTCAAGCAGGCAGATAGCAAAGGGCCAGGACCCAGCCCCTGGGTTCAATTTGCGTAGCAGGTTATTCCACATGCAGCTGCACTGACACAGCAATAATGGTTGCAAAGGAGATTTCTGGATATTTTATGGGCATTAGTTAATTTGATCCTCCCATTTCTTTCCTTGTTTTCACATTTCAATAACTACAATTGGGCTCATTTCGCTCTTAAAATCTGTGTCCTGGGAATTCTCTTTTTTGAACTCTTGTAGAATTTTATGAAGTCTTTCAAAAGACTGCCAGAACCCTAAACTCTTACTTCTCCCATGCCACAGCTGTGTACAGTGACTTCACAGCAATCTAGCCCATTTTCAGGCTGAGAGCATAACAATGAAATACATTTTGCTATAAGTTAACCTCGGTATTCATTCAAGATGACAGAGAGATGAAAACTGGCTTCAAACTTGTTTTATTCTCAGTCTTTAGAGCACAATTCTCAGGATTTGCACAGATGATTTGTCTGGGGTGAAGAATATTTGAGGTCTGAAACCACTGCAACCAGGGACATATTTCGAGCCGTTGCTGAAGACTACTGAGTATGTTTCAGGGCACCTTTTTACACCAGGTTGCTGTAGACCCTCCAGCTGGCTACAAGAGAATTGTAACATTTTCTAGAACAGTCAAACTCTGTGTAATCACACCAGCTGATGTCCAAGAAGAATGTGTTTAACCACAATGATATGATCTGTTTAGAGCCTTAAAGATGTAGGTGTACAGCTTACAATTCTAGAACTAGCACAACTAAGCTCTAGGACATCTCTCTATTGACTTCATGGGGAAGACAGCTCCTTAACTTTTTTCCTGTATTAAGTGTAAAGGAAATTATGAACAGTAAAGGGATATTGAGGTATTTTTATAAGTGAGAAATTTAACAGCCTCAAGAGTAGAGCCAGATGATTCACCAAGTCCTGATAAAAATACACATCACTCTCTACACAGCCACTCAATCCAGCCTATCACAAGCATATTCTTAACACTGAGAAACAGTGAAGCTTGCATATTGTTTTGGTGCTTGTTGCAGAAGCTGCAAAGTAATGATTTTATCCAATAACTCTGATATTCATTTGTGGTCTCTAAAAGGGCAGTTCCTAGCCTCTGTCCCTTGGAGGGCACAACCTTATCCTAGCCTAATGTCTTCCATACCCTGTCTTGTGAGAAATTACTGGTGAGCTCAGTTCAAAATTCAGACAATTAGCATCATTCTTTTGGAAAGATATACATCTGTCTTGGTCTAGAGATTTTCTAGTAATCTGTTCTTGGGGGCAATTGCAAGCATGAGATTGGTAGCAGAGATTTGACTGAGGTCCCAGCCACTTGTGAAGGTTTCTGACAGATGTTTCCAATACATGATGAGCTAACTTCTTCTTTCATATATACTCACCCACATTTACATTTAGTACAGCACAAGCCGGTATACTGAGCAAGCAATTTCAAATTAAGACTCTCAGTCCTTTCTGGCTCTATAGTGTAAGATTCAATGTGAAATGTACAGAACACCCACGTAACCCATGGCTTTTAGATCTCAAAGTAAATGTTTTCACATAATCATGGATTGCATCCAAGCAAATGTCTGTAAGATGACATTTCTGGAAGCTTTTGCATCTTTACATTATATTTAGTTTACACAATATACTGTACAACTGGAAAAAATGGCCATATGAGCCAGACCAACATTTGACCTCTTGTAGAGTGCCTTTGAGAACAGGCTATTTCTCTACCCTCCTCTACGCTAACACCTTTTACATCAGACAATTTCCAAATCAGGAATTTCTTTGAAGTTTCTGGTCTTTCTTCCATAGTTTACTTTTCAAAACATCACAAGGCCAGTGGAATTCATGTAGTCATGTGCTGGGGGCCCCCATGCAACCCAGCCTGGATCTAAGTTTCCCACTCTTCTTTACATCCACCTTAATTTTTTCTCTCTCTCTGAAGCAGTCCTGTTCCAGTCTGAGTCACAGGGAGTCCTCAGAGTTGAGGGTGGAGTTGAAATTCGGATCTCCTGGCCCTACCATCATGTAGCCTTTGTCTTTGAGGCACCATCTACCCTGTTTCTCAAGAGAACTCAGCACAGCCATGGTGCTGGAGCACCTTTATTGTGAAGGGAGAGGAGCTGCCTGTCCCTGTAAAGGCCCCCTAATCTACATGAAATTGATCCAAAAACATTTAGGGGAAGGGAACCAACACATTTCTACTGGAAATATATCAAAGCGCAAAATCCAGCGCCTTCTATCATCTGGCTTTCGAATACTATACATGCTGTTTCCAGGGCTTCTGTGAAAATAGTGAGCTGTGCTCTTTGTGGGAATGGCTGCAAGGCGGGCAAGACAGGGGAAAATAATTTCCTTTTGAGTGCTTTCGAGTATCCTGTGGAGCATGATCCAAAGTCCACTGCAGGCATTGGCAGTCCTGCCAGAGTGACTTAAATATTCTTTGCATGAGGCTTCAGCTTATTCACACATCAGCAAAATTGTTTTTTTCCTGTTGCTAGTTTTATAGAAACTGCTGTGGTGCCATCTGGGAACAAGGAGAGGGAATGTTTCCATTTCCTGAGCATAGGTGAAGGGGCTTTTTTGCTCATTCATTCTAAGATGCTGTGACATTCAAAGATGCAAGAAGAGTCAGTTTTCTCTCTGCTCAGATAACTGAAAACATAGCTTTTCTTTAGTTTTTAACTTTTATCTTTTGTTTTTCATTTTTCCTATATTTCTCAGGTATATTGTTTTGTGAGAAGAATCACACAGATAGGGCAGAGATCTCTATCATTTTCAGTTGTTTGAGTTTTTTTCAGTGCAGTACTCCCTAGCTTGCAGCAGACAAGATGTCTTTCTGATGGGAATTTTGACTTCTTTTAGTAAAAGAAAGAATAGCAAGGAGAAGTAGAAAAGATGGATGAGACAGCATATGTGAGATGGTGAGTGACAAGTAAGGAAGTTAACCTTTTAAGAAATAAACTGACTATAGTGCTTCTCAGAATAAGATGGTAAATGCTGAATGCAAAATACAGCTTTTTTTACTTGGTTTCTACATCAAATATTCACACATGTTAACATTCCTTTGTTCATACCTGCAAACTTATTCTTCCTGAAATGAATGTTCCCTTGAAGTGTCACTCTTTATTTTGTCTTCTGTTTTTTCATTGCAAGTTTCAGCTGCTTCTTACAAAGTGGCTCCTGTGACAAGGTCCCAAGTAGCAAGGTGTCAGTTGTTCACATCCCCACCTGAGACACATCAACAGAGAGTCCCTAAAGCCAGCCAATCCAGCTGCATAATTCTGAGTGTATGCTCAAGTCTTTTATGCCTCAATTATGAGTTCAGGACAGGGGTGTCTTAGTGAAGATCAGCACTTTGCACAGTTCAAAACATGGTCTGGATGCTAATGGCACCCAGGCCCAGCCTGGTCTGTGGCCACAGCCCGGGCATAGAAAATTGTGACCCACTTGTGTGTTGAAGTAAATTGGTCCCGATGGAGCAAGAAATACTGAAATACGACCCTTTGTGTCTAGAAGGACAAACCAGGCAAAGGAAACACTTGTGCTGCTGCTTGAACTGTGCAGATGGAGAAGCTGCAGGAGTCACTCAGGGAAAGATCTGTACTGTGAAGTGGATTCTTCAATGCCCCATGAGAGATAAGGTCAGGCATCAACCTTCTTCTCAGAAACAGTATAATATAATTCATTTTCTCTACGCAATCAACTATTTCCATGAAGCTTGAATGATTTTCTCTGTGGATGTCTGTGTATCTGTGAGACTGCTGCTCAATCAGTTTTTGTTAAAGTTGATCAAGGGGCTCAGCAGTTAACAGCATGGGCAGGGACATGCTCACATGCATCCCTGGAAATGTTCAAGCCCAGGCTGGATGGGGTTTTGAGCAGCCTAGCCTAGCAGAAAGTGCCCCTGTCCATGGCAGGGGAATTGGAACTGGGTGATCTTTAACGTCCCTTCCAACCCAAACTGTTCTATGATTCTGTGATACACAGAAGAACAATGGTGGTGTGATGATGTAAACCTTTTTTCTTAGGCAACAAATGGACTTTGTTGCCCACAGCTAGAGATCTGGCATAGCTTACAGCAAATATTTTCAATCTAGAATGAAGGCCAGAGTAAGACAATAATTACTGTTTATTCTCCAGTAGACATGCAAATTTAAAAATTGTACAAAATTTTTAGATAAGCAAAACCAGCGAGACTTTGAAAGAGAGCACCACTAAGACACTGTGTTAGCAATGTCTTAATCAAGAAGCTTTTAAGAAGATGGACTTAATATATAAACTGACCTATAAACTGACAAGTCTGTATGACTTTATGCACCATAACTGCTCTTTTGCTACATCACAGGGACCAGAGTAGGGAACATGAAACTTCTCATCAAATCATTTGTCAGTGTAAGTGAACATTTAACAGGAAAATAAAATAGTTAACAACCTTTTAAAACATTAAAGTAATGCATGTCTTTAAAAACTTCAGGAGTGTGTTCTTTATGGGAAACTCAGAACTTAAAAAAATGTTTGGAGTAAAGTCAAAATGTTATGAGCAGTGCTCTGCAGTAATGACACATATCAGCAGTATTTGTAACCAGAAGAACAATGTGATAAATTTTAATCGCAAGGGACTAGGCTTGTGGGAAGTGCCTAATACACAGACATCCTTTATAGGTTTCCAGTTATGACCTATGTCTGAAAGACATTTTAATGATAGCTAAGGAAAGTAGATGGATTGTCTTCCCAGAGTGTTGAAGGTCCTGTTTGTTGTCATCAGCAGCTTCTATAAAGACCAGAGATTTTCAAAGGTACTCTTCTGTCCTGCTATCAGCACGCAATACTGCAAGGATGGGACTATCTAAGATAAAACATGCCAGAGACATGTAGTCCTCAGGATTTCCTGTGGGAGTCTGACCAAAAGAAGGCAATATTAATAAATATAAATTCTGGAACATTATTATCACCAGAACTGTGTCATGGAGTTTACCCTTGAATTCTTATAACCTCTCTAGTTTTCTCAGGCAGTTCAAGCATTTAACTGCAACTGGACAGAGTGTTAGACCTCCCCACTGGGACAATTGTTTTCAATTACATTAAAGGCTCAAAGCCTTTGATAGACATGCCAAAGCAAGGAGTTTAGCTTGTTGAAGGTTTTAACTCTTTGAACTAATGTGGGATCTGGGAGTCCCTTTACTCTTGGACCTTGAAAATGCTTAAAAAATAGATGCAATCTGGAAGCAGATTAGTGCCAAAAATATGTAATAGTCCTCCCTTTGAGGATGCTGTTGCCTTTTTTATTTTCGTTTTCTTGGAAGTGGTAGTTAGAGGGAGTATAACAAACACATTGTTTTTCTTGAGGAGGATGAATTAGGCCAGTGAATGAAGTCCCAGTCATCCACAACCTTAACTAAATGTCTAAAGTGATTTCACCTATTTTTTTATATTTTCAGTGCTATTTTTGTTTCTGTGCTCTTCACTGGGGCATTTCTTGGCAGAGAAGTGAAGATACCGGTGCTTGGTGGTTAGCTTACTTCTCCTAGAAGGGAAAAGAGCCCAAGAAGCAAGGAAAAAAGTGCTTAAAATATGCTGCTCTTGTGGGATTTTTTGGCCAAAGCCTGATACACTATACAGCATAGTATATAATAGCATTCTGCTTACACGAACTTCCAGAACACCTCCTCTCCAAGGTTTATTTTTCAGAAGTTTCTCTAAATCATTCAGATTACACAACTCTTTGGGCACTCTCTTCCTCTACAGATTAACACTTAGGTTTGTCTAAAGAGAGGGTTGTTCCAGAAACTCAGGCAAGTATTAGTTCTGTGTACACTCCTACCTTATATACTGAGTTCTTATTAACATATGGGCAGTGGCAGTACTGTGACCTTGAGTGCTTCAGGATGGTTTCCACTGACTCCCACTATCTCCATTTCCCTTCTGTGTCAGGACAAGTCATGAAAGACAAGTAACCAAAAGTAATCCACATCAAGTCATCCTACTTTGGTGGAACAGTAGCTTCTAGACAGGAAGCATGGTTTAAAAAATAGCTGTGAATGGGTAGATCACACTCTAGTATCTCAGCTTTGCTGAGAATATCTTCATAACTTACTATTAAAGAGCTGATTAAATCTCTACACAAGTATGTTTGCAAGAGACTTTGTCCTACTCATTCAAAATGGAAAGTTGGGTGACTGACTTTCAGGCAGTGCGATGTTTTTACTGTTCAAATCAGAGTGTGCTATTGTTTTTGATGAAAAGAGCAGTGGAAAGTAACTAAAAGCTTAGCTCTAAATAAATATACATAAATGCTTTCAGAAAGGAGCTATCATAATTTTTGCTTTGACAAAGATCCTATGAACTCTATAAAACATAAACAATACCTCATAATGAAACACTGTTATTTCAAAATCGACATAATATCTGACTCACAGCATGACTTTTTGATTGGGATTAAATTCAGTTTATTTAAAAGATTCAGTATAACTCCTTAGTTATCAAGAACACAAGATAAACACAACAAACACGACATTTATCTTATGACTAAAAATTCTGATAAGTAGAACTTAGTTAAGAAATATCTTTCTTTCTTAAATGCTTTGTATTTTACATTTGCAAGTATTTTGTATGGAATTTTCACAGTTATGCATGTTAAGACGATCAGCTCTCCCTTGTTTATATGGGGCTTTGTACAGTGCAGACAGGGAAAAATAATGTAGAAGAATAATAACACATCCCCATGCCTAAAAAATTAACAAGTCAGGACCTATACATGAAAAACACTTTGGCATTGACTAGCTTTCAGAGTAATTCAAGAAAGTGTATTTTAGATTGCGGAGAATAGTGTTGGAGTCTCATTAAAATACTACCTGTCTTTAGATACCCGGATGGTTAAAAATGTGCAAATCACCAATCTTTGGTTAGAGCTCAGTCCAGCCAGTAGCTCTGGCTATCTTGTTAGAATCCTGCTTATTTATATTCGTACCTGGATTTACTCTCCAAGTTAGGAGAAGTGTTGTGGTGAGCAAAAATGACCCTTCATAACTCACATGTTAAGCAAAGAAATGATTCTTTATAGAATGAGGAGCAAAAGGTAATGCCCCTGGTGCTAGGACTGTATTTCTGAATTTATTCAAGGTTTCTTAAACTGTGCTATGGAATTCTGGTATTGTCAGAATATGAAAAATCAAGATACAACCTGAGATAATAAGACTCAGAAAATTTGCTCCCTGATTTGGGATAGCATGAATACTGCATTCAAAAACTAATAATTTTCAGGCGTGGTGTGGCATGGTGGTAAATATTTCCAAATTACTGTCATATCCCAAGAATCCTCACATCTCCCCTCATCTAATTGCTCAATTGCCATGTAAATGAAATACAGGTATCAAATATGTTTGCTATGGTATCTCTTTCTGAATTACTAAGAAAATCCTTAGAATAAAGCAAGAATGATATGAGAAAAGGTCTATACTTTATAGCAATATGTGAAATGTTTACTTCCTGTTAGTTTAGACAATTAAAAGTTGTTAAATCACACATTGATTCAAAGCACCATTCAAATGGGTCCTCCCGGGAAAGAGTTGAACTGGACTTAAACTGCCTTGTGAATGCCCAGAGATCTAAATTCTAATTATATTCTAGTGGCTGCTTATGGCTATTTTCTACTTGTTGAATTTGTAGCTAAGAAGGGAAGAAATTTGAAAGCATTTTGAGACTAACAAATTGAATTAACAGTAACCTCAAGCAACCAAATCTGTGATTAAGTTACTGGATTTGAGAGCATCACCAAACCAGGGAGTAAACACTGACTAGTTTAGCACCCAAGTTCTATGTTTGTGGCTCAAATATAAGTTGATTTTTATCTATGCCCAAATACACTAGTTGTTTTTTCTGTCTATAAATACTAAAAATTGAGGGACAATAGTCCATACTTTCAGAGTATTTCAATAAAATTATAATTCAGATAAGACTACCCATAGCAACCCATAGGTCTTTGCCTCTCCCCTCTTTGCTGTACATACTGAAGTATAGAACTAGACAATGAGGGGTTAAATAGTAGTGGTGTAGATGCAGCTGGTCCATGTTACACTAAAAGAACCAGCTGATGGGCATAAAGGAGGATTAGAAAAAGGAAATAGATGAAACTGGTTTGAGTGCTGGTAGGGAGAGTCTGGATTTTTGTTTAGGGGTGTAGACTCTTGTTTGGGCTTTTTTAGGAACCTTGGATATTAGAGGGAGTTTGTGTTATTTTCAAATCTTTTTAAATTCCAGAAACCTATAAGAGCTAGAATAATGAAGGTGCATTAACAAATGTATACTAAAGTGTTTAAGTATGAAGATAATAGTTATAGGTAGAGTTTCCTGGGTCACAGGGTTTAGTTTGGTGGAGTATTACAGTAGTGTGGGATTGACATATTCTTCACCAGAAAAATGGTGGAGAAAGAAAATGGAAGACATCAAGAGTAGAGTTGTGCTTGTAGGAGGTTCAAGCTCTTACTCTTTCTTCTGTGCTTTCTTGCACTGCAGAGAACCTGGGAGGAGTTTTAACAGCATGTAGGAAAACATCTACCTTCTCAGATGCCTGTGAGCTTTTAAAGGAAAAACTTAGTGAGCAGTTGAACAGGGTTACCTTCTCATTTGTAATGGGAAGAAAGAAGCCTGATGGGAACATGTATCTTTGTTAGTTTAGTTTTTGTTTGGATGAAGGGTGAAATGGGGATAAAGCTAACATTTGCATAAATAAATACATTGTCAGGGTTCTGCTCATCCAAAGTGTAGCTATAGTCATTCCTCCGAGTGTTAACTGGTTTGGTGAAACCCAGAGCTGTTGAGGCATGTCAGTACTATGGTGTAATGGAGAGTTCTTGACCTATTTTGATACAGGCTAGTTCAGGCCCAGCTAGCTGCTCACAAGGGCACTAGTCACAGCTTCTCTGTGTGTGCTTCTACTCAGGTGGCTTTGCAGCTAATTGGTTTGCAGGCCTAACCAGACTTGGTGGCTGGAGGAAACTAGACTTGTTGCCACAAGGTGGTAATGGTGGTGGTACCTGCTTATGATGTTCTTTCCCATTCTGCTGTCCCTCTGCTTTAAAGTAATGCTGTGTAGCTCTCTTTTCCTCAATGATAGTCCTGTATCAGTTACCATTATGAAGGATTTGCAGGTGGTTCAATGTCCTTAAAAAACAAACAAAACACCTCAAAAACAAACAAAGAAATCACATCAAAACCTCAAACTCTAGAGCAGGTGGAGTTTTTTCTCTTGCTTTGACACAGAGAGAAGGACTAATCGCTCCATTCTTGTTGAGGTTAATGTTGCCTTCAGAACAGGATTCATAATGCCTTATCTCCTAGAGAGTTTCTGACTGGGCATGTGCAGGTAGCTAATAAGTGTACAAGTGCACTGCTTGGGAATGGGACCCACTAGGAGTTGAATTTTGTTCATCATCCCCACACTCCCCCTGAGTGGTTGGGGTTCCAAGTAACACTCAAGATGTGAGAAAAGGGATAACTTAACAGGAGCAGGCCCCTGCAAATGTCCAGGAGCAGCTCTAACAACAGACCAGGCTTGTGTCTGCAAGAATGGTCCCTGGCATTGATCTACAGATATAGATATGGCCACATGGTTAAGAATAGATTGCAGAGTCTTCATGCCCTTTGTATGTACAACTTTGATATTCTGCATCTCTGCAAATTGGGGCAGGCAAATTAAGTGTGAAGGAGGTTGACTTGCTTTAGCCTCTCCCTTGCAGCAGAAGCAGTGTCTGCTGTTGCATTATGCTTTAAAATGCTGTATTTATGGATGCTGTCTTTTCCAAGGTCACTGACATTGAAGGGACTGAGACAGACCAAGCATTTGCAGGCAGCTACCTGCTTGTGGCACGCTAACATGAGCATTAACAGCTGACTGATGTCCTGGGCCCGTGGCTTGTTCACAGTTTGTGAGAGGTGAGAGTAATGAGCCTGTGCTTTAAATCCAGCTGGAGTTTATATCAAAATTCCCTCTTACTCTGATAACTCAGTATTTATTACAGTCCTAACAGACCTCCTGTTCTGTGGCTTCTTCCTGAAAGATCATGAGTCTATATAATGTTGCTGTCAGGGGGATGTTCTCCTCCTCTACGTCTGTTACTCTTAGTCTTTTTTTAGATCAGTCTTTGGGACTGCACTTACCATTTTCCTGTAGGACAACATTTAATTGCTCCTTGATTGACCTTCTGCCTTGTCCCAACAACTTTGCCCCTGAGGTCACTTTACCGATTCGTTATTCTTGGTGGAGGAGAAAAAAGTCCTTCTTAATGTCTAAACTTCTCTCTCTATTATTGCAGAGTTAATTAAAAAACAATGATTTAGAGTTATTTATCACCACCTTTTAAATATAAGGTAGCAAAGTGTTCCCTGAAAATAAGGGCTTGAGAATCCCTCCACTGCTTTCTGCTTAGAAACTCTCTTTCATATCCAGAAATAGGTTAAATGTGATTTTTTGACAGAGACTTAAGTGCTGTGCTGCATCATTCAGCATTTCCATCCTCCTCATTGCACCATTTGCTTCAAAAGCAACAGGGTAGTAGACCCAATCCAATAATAGTGCTTTGTGAGACAACAGGTTTTTAAAGATTAAAGAAAACTGCTAGTCAATGACACAGATGACTCATGCTTATAGTACTCTGCTGAAATCAGGTGATGCTGGTAAACATATTCTAAGCGTGTTTATTACAAGACATTTAGGAAAAAAAGTAGTTCTGGCTATGGAAAGCATTTAATCATTTCCACACGAGTGATTCTCCATAAAAGCAGTCACCTACCTTCCCTTCTTGTACACTACATTCCCGTCCCCTAGCTTTGGGTTTGGAGTGGGGCAGGGGGGTGGAGGGAACAACACTGACTTGCTGTTCCTTTAGTTCATTAACCCTTCATAAGACACTTGTAAAAGAAGCACAGAACATCGAGTATTGTCAGAGGAAACCATCTGCAATGTTAATGTAGTTTGTGTGCAGTCTGTTGCGTGCGGTTTGTGTCCAGTGTTAATGTTCATTTGTCTGGTGCATTGGCATCAGCTTTTTTATTTGAGGGAATTGTCTTTCTAACTTTGTTAATTTGTGGAGCTTTCTTTTGTGAATACATCACTCATCAGAAGTTTCAAGACAGTATTTGCAAAAGATCTTCAAAATAATGATGAATGGCTAAAATGAGCACTAAAAAATAAATAAATTCAGTAACTATTTATCAAGATTACAGACTAGAAGTGCATTTCCTCCAGCTATTATGTGAAACACTTCACCCTGGCATAGATAAATCATGAATCAGCCAAGGGGTTAGTTAGGGCTTCCAGTTTCTATTAGGTCAGCTTTCTAAAGACTGGCTTTCTGAAGAAGTAAGGATTCAGGGGTTATTTCTTTTTAAAGTCATAATAATTAACTCTGGGGTTGGATAAAGAAACAGAAAAAGTTGTTTTTAACTTGTATTCCAGTAAAAAGATCCCAGGGTCTTAGACTGTTCTTACAGAAGAGTATTCTCTCTCTTTAGGCAAGAAAAACAGGAGCCCCAGGGGAAAAAAAAAAAAAAAA
>VXBX01006887.1:1440478-1459832 GCA_013400415.1 Scytalopus superciliaris
AAAAAACAGGAACCCCCGGGGAAAAAAAAAAAAAAAAAAAAGGCATTTCTCTCAAGTAGAGGGCTACGATCTGTAAGAAAAAGCCTTTCCTGTGAACAAGTGAAGAAGGTGGAGATTTGCACTAAAATAAACAACAAAGTCAGGTCTTGTGTTGGATGTACTGACAAGGCTGCAGGCACTGGCTTTAAAATGTTTCATCCTGAGTATCCAGTGTCTCCCAGAAGGATGTGCAGCAGGAGGAAGTGTGAGGTTAAGAATTCAGGGAGATTGGATAGATAGTCGAAAGGCTTGGGTAGACAGTCTGAAATTCATTATGAGAGTGTATCCCGGGGGTCACCACAAACATCCTATAAACATCAGTGAACTTTTCTGCAGTCCAGAGCTGTAGGAGCAAGTGTGGTGAGTCATAAGATGTCTCCTCCTCTGCACACATATACCCGGGGACAAGAGGGAGGTAACGATGGGTGCTCTCTGAAGGAGCTAGAAGTGTAGGTTGCTGATCCATTTTTAAATACCTCCAAACTGGCCAGAAAATATGATCTAACTTTTCGAATGTTGAGAACATTCTTTAAATCATGCCTCTATTAAGTCAGTCTCATGAATACCTCTGATGTTGAATAATCAAAACTCAAATTTCTGCACTTTTCTTGGTAATTTAGCAGAAATGCACATTTATGCACATGTAGACTAATACCCTTTTAATGATTAGGAGTGAGGGAAAACACATGCATTCAGTGAAATAGAAAACCTGGAGGGAGAGAAAGGTAAAAATCAACGTGAAACAATTTTGCATTTCAGTAAATGCTTTGACTACCATGTCCTATCCTATGCAGACGGATTTGCAGAGTGTCTCAGTGAAAAAGGAATTAAGTGCCTTAAGATCTTACAGTGAGGTTACCCAGTAGTATAAGCAGATGTCTTCTCAAGTTTATGTGTAAATCCTGGATCGAGCATACATGACGTCTTTGATTCTGAACACCTGCCTCAGCTTCCTTTCAAAGAGTTTTGGGTGTTTTAGCTTCCTCTTGCCATTTTTTTGGTGATGTTTTTAATTTGCATAAGTGTGTTGCAAGTTAAAAACCAGATTATGCCATCAGTCCTGTAGTGGCCAAGGAAATACAAATGAAATTAAAATGACTGTTCTGTAGTCCATGTTGCATATAAGCTTCAAACCACCTGAACTTTAATCTTGAAGAACTTTTCATAAGATTAATTCTGCTCAGTGCAGTGGTACAACTTAATCACTGGATATAGTGTAAAATGTTAAGCATGTGCACAAATGATTGTAGGACTTGGGTTTAATATCAGAAAGCTCTTCTGCACCGACAAACCTGAAAAACTGTAATGGACCATAAGTTCATATCACATTTGCTCAGGTCTGAATTGCATGCCACTTGGATTGTTGCTCTTGCAACAGCCTGCCAATTTGTTATCATCCTGCATAGACTTTTCATCTGAACGTTCAGTTTTGCAAGTACAAGATGTAGGAGCTGAGATGATATATTGAGGCATATAAGTAATCAGGAAAAAATGCAGTTCAGCCCATGTATTCTTTAGAAATATGTATAAATATTTACAAATTATGGAGTTAAATCCAACTCATTTTGTAAATGAAGGGATATTCTGCTTTTTTTATGGGAAACATCAAAATCCAGGAAGCATGGGAGAATAAGACATAAAGTCTTTTCCAAGGGACATTCATAAACTCTCATAAAATCAAACATCATGCAGACTTCAACCTTTCTCCTATTTTCATTGTGTGCACGCCTACGCATCCGTGCATTTGTGGAAGCAACTTTCATACAAGAACTTTTTTCTTTTTTTTTTCTTTTTTGCATTTACCAATTACTTTGTAAACAACTTAAAGAGATTGGTGAGGGACTGGTCTGTAAAAATGATAGCACATCTGCAGCACAGGCAGTTAAAGTCAACAATTAATTAATTGTTAAGGGCTCTGTTCATCCAAACGTTTGGCTCTGTATTTACTGGATGATTCATGGCTTGTGATCCCTGGTTTCCAGAGAACTCAAGTCTGGTCCTTCATTTCAACCCTTCCCCTGCTCCCCATTTCACCCTTCCCTCCCCACACCCAACTGCAGAGAGGCAAAAATATGTTCCATACAGAGTAGCAGTGCTTTATGGCAAGCAGCTCACCCAGAACTCGACCCCGTAAGTGTATTTGGCAAACGCAGGCACTACTCTGCTGAAGGCTATGAAACTGAGAGCCTCCTTGCCTGGTGTTAGTAATTCACTGATAGATGAATATTTAGAAAACAATCACACACAGAAGCACATACAATCATCTTTTGTGTAGCTGGCTTTTGGTAGATTAGACTTTAAGCCTTCAGTGTAAAGCAGTGGCAGTTTGTTGTAGCAAACAGATTTCATATCAACCTGTATGGAGTTGTACAGTGCTGTGGTCAAGAGAGGCTCTGGCTCTCTGGAAGGCACTTTTTGCCCCAGTTAGGTTCTGAGCCTCCAGGTAAGGCATGTTATAATGAATTGCTTGAATTGCCTTCCAGGGAAAGATCTATTATGTTCTGGTGTATATATGTTTACGGTTAACCAAATTTACAATAGACATGGACCAAAATCTTTAGTTCTTAGGTGAATACTTTAGGGAAGCTGTTCCTTAAATAAGGAATGTCATTGCAGAAATTGCAGCCACAACAGATACACTTGAAACATTATTTACTCATTAATATTTTTATTATTACTAACTTGCAAAGCTCCCTTGGAGTATAACAGCAGAACATTAAAATTGTCTAGCAAAATAACAAACACCCATTACTGAGTAATTAAAGCTGTCACTGAAGTAACAAAATGTAAAACCATAAACAAGCCTTGAACAAACGAGAAATAATCAATGCATGATGATAAAGGGAACCAAAACATCTGGCATCATTGCCAGATAGCGTCTACAGATGTGTTCTGATGTATGATAAGAAGAAATAACATTTCAGAGTTGCAGGCCCTCAGTGGGTTCCTGCCTTCCTCTGTGGTTAAGTCACAGGGAGCTGTAGCCAGCTTTGCTCCTGGTGTGGATCTCAAGAGCCCTCCTGGTGAATTGTTCAGATTTTTGAGGGCTAGTTCTGGTGTGTGGGACAGAATCTGATTCGGCTTCACAAATGAAGTGACAAAGGGAAAGCTGTGCTATTTGTTATTTCTTGCTTCCTTGAGGCAACTCCCCTCATTCTCAGATCCAGGCTGCTGCTAAAAGCAGCCGTGTTACAGAGCCCAGACTTTGCCTGAGTAACCCAGTTTAGACATCGCTGATGTGGAGAGACTAATTGTTTTGGTATATCTTTTTCATCCTGAATTTCTGAAAGGGACAAAGAATCTACTGGAAAGACTATTAATGCTATTTCATAGATAGAAAAGTTATTCTCACCCTTTCTTCAAATACAATCTTACAGGTTTGTCCTGCAATTTTCAGCGAGTTTCCACATAACCTGAACACCCACAGATAGTGGGCAGCTGCCTTAAATACAGGAATTCTACGGGAGATTTCCATGGCTTAGCAACTTCATAAAGTGTTACCTAAATTGAAAACTTAATTGCTTTTGAATCAGGTGGCAGCCAGGTAGATGAAGATTCATTGCAATGATATCTAAAAAAGAATCAGAAAAAAAGGTAAGACATCTTTGATTCATAAGACACTAATAGAGCTGACTGTTCTACCTTTTCCACTGTATCTGCACAGTTTTGCTTATGGCAGGACACACAAGAAGTCACTTTAACATAAAAAAAAATACCTGGCTGACTGCTGAAAAGATCATTTGTCAAGAGAAGAATGCTGTGGAGGGAAACTCTGACCTCTAAACCTGCAAAAACAACAAAAGCTAGTGTTTTAAAAAGTTATTTTGAAGCCTAAATAAACCTGGACAGACTCCCCTTAAACTTCTTTTACAGTGATTAATTTCCAACTAGAGAAATATTGACTTTTAGAGAAAATGAAAATATTTCCCTCTTCTTTCTAACTCTGCATTATAAGATCATTTGACCTACTAGATAGAGTGGAAAATCACTATCAGTCTTGATGTTATTAGATGGATCAGGTTTCACATCTCTCTCCCTCTGTTTTCCTTTGCTTACCCTGTATCAGCATGTTGTCTTCCCATCTCTCTTCCCTTTAGTCTGGCTTGAGAAGGCAGAGCCCTTGGTGCTTGCATTCCCTGGCAAGGCAGGGTGACTACCTTTTTGTGGGATGATTGGGAGCATATAGAGGGCAGTCAAAGGCTCATGGAAGGCCATGAGGAAAAAATTCACCTCACCCAAGATATTAAATATACGTGGTTATGGTTATTGTTACTCACTTTTGTGCTGATTATATTTCCTCTCTGTATGGGGAGGAGTAGTCCTTTTCAAGAATCAGAGCCATTTGTCACATCACCCACAGACCCTCCCCACTTCCACACAGATCTCCTCTTATTGATTTGACTAGATGCTAGAAATGCCACAGCAATTTTCCAGAAAGTTTTTTACCATAACACCTATACATGCATGTATACCACAGCCTCAGATTTAATAGGAGGTTAAATAAATTACAGTCAGCAGCCCCAAACAGTCCTTTTTAACTGCCACTGATACCTTTAGATGTGACAGGTAAACAATGAATTGCATTGAATCCTACTGAGCTGGGCTCTAAAGTGCATTTACAGTCCTCTAAAAAGTGATAGAAGGAGGATCAGGGTGCACCAGCTGGAAAGAGGGACAGGGGCTCTAGCAGAGGAGCAAGCTTGAACACAAAAGCTCCATTGTTTGTTATATGTCCCACTGAAAGATTTTTTCATGAGGGAACCTTCATTAATTTTCCTCAAGTGACTACAGCCATTGCTCCAAAAACGTTGGCAGCCTTTGTGCATATTCTATTACTTGCTTGGCTTCAGAGACAGCAGCAGACAGAGCATCTTCTAGAAAAAAATATGTTTGATCCTTACTGTTTCTAACAGAATTAGCCTATTCAAACAAGAGGAATAATAATTAAAAAAATCTAGCTCACTCCTCTGTGTCGGAAGAGACATAGTGAAAACATCACTCAAACCCATGGAATATCCCCCAAAGTGTCCTTGGAAGGATATGTAAGTTATGAATAGTTCATTGCCTTAGTAGAAGTGGCTATATACTACTGTGTGCCACTGCCCTGAGAATTTGCCTCACCATGCTTCCTTCCTGCAGGAAACCTCTGATGGAAAGAATTATTTGGTTTTGTATAAATCACAAGAAAAACTGAACTTAAAGATTCTTGTACAGGTGAAAGATAATAGTACTCAATAGATAGTAACTGCATAATACATTCAACCCTCTGTAGCACACACAATTAACACCCAACTGAATTCATGTGTTGACAAGTACATAGAAAAATAGATATTCTTCTGTTACAGAATCCTTACATGGGGTGAGGTGCTGAGTTCTTTTCACAAGGCTTCTCACTGCTCACTTCTTCACAGATTCCAGTCATTAAGGTAGGCCATGATTTATTAAATCTTTCCTTTGAAGGACCTTTTTATTAGGTTCCACTGTAACAGTCTAGTTCCTAGGTACTCTCATCCAATATAAGTGTTAAAATTGCATGTGTCTGGCTCTTTTAAAATATTTTCCTGTGATTTTCTAGAGATCATAATGGCACACTTACTATATTTCTGTTTGCCATGACTTACAATATTTAGCTAAAGGAACAATCTTTGCAATTTGAAGTATTTGAGTTTAAAGTTGTAACTATATGCCAAAAGGTGAACAGGCAAAGCCTGCATTACTGAGAAGATCTTCTCAGCTTAGATCCGGTGACTGTAGTACTGCTGTGCCAATTTACAGACCACAGTCCATGGATGCCAAATCAGTTAAAGAAAAGCTGAATTAAATTAAAAGTTTACACTTTCCTGACATATATAAATATATGTTAAAAATCAGCCAGCAGCTTCTGATGGTTTGGCTGTGCACTGTATAAAGATACGTACATGAAGAGTTAGTGAACTTGTCAAGACTGAGTAAATATTTGTTTAGAATTGCAAATAGACTCCAAGCCAAGTATTCTTTTAGATCTATCCATCAGACGAAGTCCAGAACAGAAATGTTGGTTAGGACCATGTTTCTCACCTCATGCCTCCATTTCCACTGTGCTCACTTCTCTCACTTTGGGGTTCCCCAAAGATTGTTTCAGAAGATTCTCTTTTTTTACTTCTTATAGTTTGCAGGTTGCAGCTGCCATCATTTTCCTTTGAAGAGAGAAGTAGTCAACCCTCAAAGAAAGCACTGTCAAGGCTGATCCAGCCTGATTTCCATACGCAAGAGTGGACAAAATCCCTTCTGCCACCAGCTGTCACTCCATCAGGTTTCAGTGCTTGAAGCCTTGAATAAATATGAACTTCTAATGCCTTTCATAAACCAGACACTGCAAGACCCTTTCAGATGTCATCTTGATTCACCTGAAAGATCTCCCATTCACTTTTATAAGAATAAACAGGTTTTTTTCTTAGTGAGTTTTCCACTTTTCTCTTGAAGGGCCAGAGACTTCTACAGAAGGCTGTGCTAGCAAGTACTGTTCTGCAATGAATTCCCTCAGTCCATCTCAGTTTTGCCCTGACATGGATTAGCCAGGAGCAGAAATGTTTTACCCAAACCCAGTTGCCACAGTCATCTGCTTTTTGGGATAAGATTTCCCCATAATCACAGAATAGGCTGAGTTGGAAGGGACCCACAGGGATCATCGAGTCCAACACTTAGACGTGCACAGGACCATCCCCAACAGTCACACCATGTTCCTGAGAGCATTGTTCAAACACTTCTTGAACTCTGTCAGGCTCGGTGCTGTGACCGTTTCCCTGGGGAGCCCCTTCCAGCACCTAGCGACCCTCTGGGTGAAGAATCTTTTCCTAATATCCAACCCAAACCTCCCCTGACACAACTTCAGGCCATTTCCTCAGGTCCTGTCACTGGTCACCACAGAGCAGAGATCAGTGTCTGTCCCTCTTCTTCCCCTCACAAAGAAGTTGCAACTGCGATGAGGTCTCCCCTCAGTCTCCTCTTCTTCAGGCTGAACAGACCAAGTGCCCTCAGCCACTCCTCATACGGCTTCTCCTCAAGGCCCTTCACCATCTTTGTTGCCCTTCTTTGGAAGCTCTCTAAGAACGTGATATCTTTCTTATGTTGTGGTGAATATAATATATGAAAATACCTGTCAATACTATGCCTTTGTGGTGCTGTCATGATGAGACAGAGATGAATAAGGGCAGGGAGGTCCTGCCAGACTGTGCAGGGAATCTGAAAGGAAAAGAAGGAGTTTCATTTGCAATAAAGAAATTAGGACATGCCTACTACACTTTGCCACTCTGCCTAGTCAGAGAAGGGAGCAAGGATTGGTTAAACCAGAAGGAAAAATGCATGTAAGGAACAATGTGTGTGAGGAAATACTCGGAGCTGAATGATGAGCTGGCAGAAACCAGCATAGGTCCACTGGAGGAAACCAGTTGATATATATCAGGCCTGGATGCAGAATTAGGATGGAATTTTCAGAGCAGAGATTTACTATTGAAAATTGTCAGTTTTGTGGGGGCAGGGGAAGAAGGCCTGCCAAATAATTCACGGAAGAAGATTGGGATAACTTGTGCAATGAGCAGAGCCAAACCAAACTGCACACATGTTCAGCAGTTTCAAATGAGCCAAATTCTGGAGCTCTATATCTCCCATTTGCAAATGTCAAAATGCAGCAATGATGGTTTTCCACCTCAAAATCTGACTTTTTGGTAAAAGACTGAATTACCTGATAGGACCACACAGCGAGACAGATATTCTTGTTTGGCAGCAGGATGCTGCTTCTTCTGGGCCGAGTGTACCAGACCATTTCTTTACTGAAGATATCACACTCCTTCATAAGCCTGGCTATGTTCATGTATTTTTAACACAGCTGTAGGAAGGACCTGATGGGGGAAAGTAACATAGTAATCTCTTATACACATGTATTGCCATTATGCAAATATTGAAATAAATTTTGTTGCTCATTTTTAATCCCCTTTTATTGGGAGTAGTAGTATTTCTCATTAGATTCTTAGAAAAGAAGTTCCTATAGCTGGATAAAGCAGAAAAGCTCTCAAACACAAAAGGTTGTCTTCAGCTGTCCTCAAAGTGTGTTTCTGAGGCAGACAGAGAAGTCTCCAAGCTATATAGAGTCCAGAAGTTACTGCTGTGTGTTATGAAATTAAAAACATGCTGCCTGCTTTACCTTTTCCCTCCATATCTCCCTTCCAATATGCTTCTGTCTTTACTTCATTTCCACTACCTGTTCTTGGCCTTCCTTGGCCACCTTTGTTTCATGTATGTTGAACAGTCACACTAAAAAAAGTGTAATTTCCCATAAGGTACCTAAAAGCCATGCTCCAATGTTTGCAAGCTACAGAGTATTTTCTTTCCAAGAGCAGAGTTTCGCTTTCTGCCTCCTTCATAGGCAGCTTGGCTTGCAGAGGTAACCTTGTTGCCCCTTCAAATCTGCATCTGTAGAAGACGCTGAAACTGATAGCTGAAAGACACCCTTTGCCAGCCAATTTGTCACAAATCACTTGCAAGGACTTGTGCAGTCTGTGCACTGTGATTTTTTTGAAAACTACGTTATATTTTGTTGTATCATTACTGCTATTCACACTGTTACAGGGATTACACAGTGAAGTCAAGGGCTCCAAACAGAAACAAGGGCTTTTTTTTCAGTAGACATCGTGTAGATAAAAATCAAAATGCAAAATCCTGTAACTCTCTGTCTGCTCAATAACAAGAGGAATAGCATGAAGCAGTAACAAAGCAAATGGCTTTTTCATAAATTATAATAATTACCCTTCTTTTCTGATCACTCCTATTGGGATACGTAAGCTTTCTGGCATGAGTGAGGGTGAAAAAGGATTTAAAGAAGAAAACATCAAGCTGTTAAAAGGGGTGCTGGATTTGCAGCAGGAAAGGTGAGGAGCAGTGCAGCCAACTTCATGCCTCTGTAGTGCTACTAAAGTTGCTTAAAGAGATTATGTTGACAATAATTAAAAAAAAAAAAAAAAAAAAAAAAAAAAAGGAAAAGAAAAAGAAAAAAGAGCTTATTTTTCTCCCATTTCCTTATACTTTAAAATGAAACCTAATAATGATGGAAGGGCTGAAGTCCCAACAGTGACATCATGTGCTATCAAAGGCACCTTTCCATTCTGGAGCTGAGGATGTCCATTGGCACAGCAATAGGCTCTCCCAGGCAGGGCAGCAAGAGGCCCAAATGACAAGACAAAGTGGAAGGAGAAAGTGTAGCATTGTGGTGTTCCCTGATCATCCATTCTGCTTAGGGAAAGGAGGATGCATGCCAAGGTGAAAGACCAAGGGAGGCTGAGTAGAGAAGAGGAAGATAGTTTCTCTTCCTCCTGCTAGTAAATGTAGAGTAGAAGTCCAAAGTAGAAAGTAGAAGGAGTATATACAGAAGAGGAAGAATAAAAAGCCAGGGAGTGTTACACAGGAGGCATAACGTTAAGAGTGGGACAGATTTAAAAAAAAAAAAAAAAATTAAACTCTGACCCTGGAAGTTAACCAGGCTTAAGAAGAAGACCATTACCCTGACTGCTCTGTCCTGCCCATGGATATGAGCCCATACTCATCAGCATGTTCTTATCCTCTGAAGCAGGTCCTCTGGCAAGGCCTGTATTTGCTACCTTCTAAAACCATAAGGAACCTGAACTATGTCATATCTACTTGCTAAGTTAACCACACTAAGTTCACAGACAACATTTTCTAAGTGGGACATGACCTGCCTTGTTAGCACCACATGTTGTAAGATACAAAAAAGGATCTTTCATACTTCAGAAGTCTTGTTTCTCAATTGCTGGTCTCTTACTTTTTAACTTCTTTGCCGTTTTGAGTGTATTTCAAAACAAATCAACAGACACATATAGTCTTTGGTTATTTTTGGCCAGAGTTGGATAAATGAATAGTCCAGAAAGTTTCTGACATTGTGCCAAATGTCTATGTGCCTAAAGTTTAAGAGTCATGTTTTCCAGGAAACCTTGAAGTTTGCCGAGATTTATGCTTTTGATATTGTCATCCATTACTGTATTCAAAGGAGTTGTCTGCATAAAGGTTGATAGAGGGCAGTCAAACCTTTTGCACTGAACAAATTATATCATTAGGTGTCTGCCTGTAGGTCAACTTGTTCTCAAGCCCCAAAAACTAAACACAGCTGAGTTCTAAATCCCCTGACAAATGAAGGCTGTGAGCAAGGATCATGAATAACATATGGCAAATGGAATTTCCAAACACCACACTGCCATACAATATACACCTGATAAATGGTTGTCTACAGTGATGCTGTTGAAAAAGGCAGTTGATGCAAGCCTCATGCATGGCAGAGAAACATTAACAGAATTCTGTGAGACATTTCAAAGCTGGCAAGGTGCTTATCCAAATGTGTTGTCTGGTCCTCCCTTCCCCAAGTAAGGAGAACAACTTTATTTTCTTGCATTTGGGAACAAAGAGAGGTAGTAATTTGACTTATGCCAGAAGCCTGTGGGGCAAGAAGTATTCAAATAAGAGCAAAGACAGAATTATGGTAGGAACAAGAAAGAAAAGGAGAAGATAACGAGAAGAACAGCAAAATGTTACTCAATATTAGCTTTTAGGTATATTTGTAGCCACAAAAATTAAAAGATTACAAACAACAATGTCAAATTTTGTCCAATTAAATAAAAATGTGAACACAAGAACCACTTTCCCTGATTGTCTAAAATGCAGCCAGCTCTGGGGCAGACCTGAAGATGGACAGCACACAAAACCACTGGTTTTGTAAAAACAGTGTGGGATCCTGCATCTAAACCCACCTGGGCAGCATCACAGCCTGAAAATGATAATGTGCCTCAAGAATTTGTCCAGGGCCCTAGAGCAGTGCTACGAAAGTGACAAGATAGTCTATTGACCAGAGGCAGGTTTATATCTCAGTTAAAATGGATAGTATGTTATTTTTCTAGTTGGGGTTTTATGGGGAGAGGGGATTTGTGTTTTATCTGTTTGTTTGTTTGTTTGTTTGGGTTTTTTGTTTGTTTGGTTCTCTTTGATTTTGTTTTGGTAATGGTTCCTGGAGTTGTTAGTAACCTTGGTATCCTTCAAAATTTTATCTCTTGTCAGTAAGTGAGAACTCCTGCCCAGAGTAATCTGTTACACCATCTTCACCCTAACTATATCTATATATGCATAAATATATGTGTTTGTTACTGCTGGTGAGCCTCTTGAAGTGCTACTTACCCTTAATGTGGTCTGCGCAAATAATAGTAATAACAATAGTACTAATACTATTAATACTAATACTAATACTAATACTAGCAGTATTTTTTTTGAATTAGAGTAATTTTTTTTTAAACTAAGAATAGAAATAACAGGATAGCTGGGATGTTCAATTTTCAAGTGTTCGCAGCACTTTCTTTGGAAATTATTTCATTTCAAATATGAACTAAATATAATAATTAGAAAGGCATTAAATGGTACCAGGGAGTGAAAGTAGTCTGTACATGTATTCAGATTTTTTTTTTTTCAGATGAAAATAATTTTCAGTTTTCATCACAGTGGTAAAAGCAGAAAATATGAATTAATTTTGTATTACTCCAAATTATGATTATTTTTTAAAATATATCAATCTCTCTTGAAGGAAGTCTCTCACCTTTTTAATAGCACAGGCAAATACATAGATTCACTTCCAAGTTTCATCCATTTTTTTCATATAAACAGTTGCATAAGTACAAATGAGAAAATGGCACAATGCAGAAGTGGTAGGGAAAGGAAAGAGAATAGTTTTTCCTTTAGCCAAAATTGCCACCAAGAAAGCGGAAAAAGACCATGTACCCACGGTCACCTGTGTCAGTTACAACTGGCCACTTAACTGATGTTAATGAGTTAAAACAGCAGTCCTACAGCAAGAATCACCATCGCTGTGAGACCAAAGTAACCAGTACATCTGGCTGTTAAGTGTCAAGTTCAGCTCTCACAGATTGCCCAGTGTGGTCTGAGAGCCAAATTTTCAGATGTTCACCCATGCACAGAATAATGCACATGTCACTCAGGGTCTGTGCTTGCTCACAAAACACCTCCATTAAGACTTCAGAAGAGAGATTTTCCTGCCTAGAGGTCATGTGGAGTCTGTAGGCAGGCTGGTGTGTAGTTCAGGGCATGGCTAAGTGCAGCACCATTCACAAAAGGCAATGTGTTATGGTCACAGTTTAAGAATCACTAATTGCATGAACCTAAGTCTAATAATTATTCTTATTGCCACTGCTAACCTTTACAGTTTGAACTGAAATGTATGGATGTATAAGTCAGAATTGCTTGGGGAAATCATACATTAATCTACATTATGTAGGAAGTCAGATTAGATGATTGTAACACTTCCTTCATGACAGAAAAATTCATGACACCATTAAATGTTTTGTTAAATTGGAGTTTAAGTGATAAGCAAAATTAATAGAGTTCTGTATTTTCCTGGGTGGTCCATCCATAACATGGGAATATTTGTGTTTCTCTGCTCTGATCTGCTTGTACATGCAATATATATGTGTGTGCATGGACCTAATGCTGATAAATAAATAACCTGATTCTCAGGCTGATTGCTTAAAAGCCCCATAGAAGATGGAGGGAATATGCTTTACACACTAATTTTGTGCATAAAAGTAATTCTTAATCAAATCAATTGTTTTAGAGAAAAAAGCATTTCTGTGCATTTCAGTGGGACCATCCATGTAAGTAAACCTTTGCAGGATTGGTCTCTAAATGTTGCTTGGAGTTGCAAAGAAGCTTAAGTACCGAACATGTCTTCTGAGCATGTTTCTTTTTAGTCTGTTCCTGGCTTTATACCATCATGATTTTGTCGCAGGAAACTTCTATGCTAAACATCACTGTCAATTCTAAGACAAGAGACACATTCAAAAGCACATGGAAGCTTTTTTTGTTAGCATAAGTTGCCCGCAGAGAGTCCATTCATTCTGTTTGCTTGTTCCACTGTGTAATAGCTCAACTCAAGTATCAACAAGATAAGCTTTTAAAAGCAGAATATTCCCAGCTGTTGTGGTCAGGCAGCAGCAGCAGGTTCCTATCTGAGGACAGCAGAACAATCCAGTGCACTCGCAGCGATGGCAGTGTCGAGGGGAAGCATGTGTTCTCTGTACACAGTAGCGAAAGGGCCAATAGACAGCAATTAGCACCAACAGAATGAAGATGAACGGTCATATACATAACCTTAATAAAAATGTCACAGAAGAGAAATCTCACACCATATGGATCCATGCTGAACTTTTTTTTTTCTTTTTTTTTTTTTTTTCTTTTTTTTTAGGAGCAAGACAGCTCCATTTCTTTATAGTCTTTTACATTAGTTTCTCTCCCTAGTTTTTTGCAGCCTTCTTCCTCCCTAAGTAATATGCAACTGCTGATTCATGGGACAACAAAGCAAAATTATATTTTAATTTCTGTATTTTTAAATACATGCTCAGTCTCACCTTTCCATCAAAAGTATCTTCCACTCATCCTTAGCAACCTGAGTAGATTATTTGAATGTCATTAGATCCCATTTCCACTTACTTTTGTAAAGAGCTCCTCTAGAAATTGCAAGATTTTATTCTTTCCAAATTAGTGTAGGTTGACAGTGGGTATTGCTTGTTCCCAGGTGTGCTGCTTGTGTTTTGGTCGTAGCAAAGCCCATGCATTTCATCATTCTAACAATCACTGTTACAAGTACGAGTTTTTAAATAATTTTGGCAAAAAAAGTTTGAAGTTGCCTTAATGCCATTGTAGGGATCTCATTTGTGTTTTTCCTCTCTGAAATAAAATCCAAAGATCAGGAGGAAAAATGATCAAGGGATGCTGAAGTAGGAAGAAAATATTTTCCTGAAAGGTCGTATTAGAGCTTTATGCTTGTTTTTTCAAGTTGTTTCTTTATCTTTCACTGGTCAAAAAGGAACATTATTGATGCTTTACAAGCTCCATTTGAGGTCTGAAAACTTTGTTTTGGTCCTTTCCGTCTTTTCTCTACTGCCAGTAATAAAACTCCTGCCCTTAGAATGTAGATGTGAATTTTGTTGATTACATTAGCAGAAGATAGGGATGGATGGGGTCTCCTGAGGCCCTCTGACCATCCCCCTGCCAGTACACAGGATTGTCTATTCATAGGTGGAGATGTTTTTCTGAAGGCCTTCAATGAAGAAGATTCTACTATCTCCATCATTCCTCTCCATGCAAAAAAAGCTAACTGCTGTCCTAGAAAATTATTAAAATATTAGGGGTTATCAGTCTGCCATTTTGAAAGTGAATTTCGTTTCTTTTTGCCATGTCTACGTGGAAATCACGTTAAGTCTTTCCTTTTTTGATACCCTCTTGCATACTCACAGACTGTTGTCATGTCTCCGTCTGTCTTCTCCAGATTAAGCAAATTCCTTTCATGCCATGTCCTCTGCATCCATGGTGATGTCTTCTAAGCCTCTGATTATTCATTTTTCTCACCTCTGAACTCTCTTTATTTCATTTGTAGTCATCTTGAAGTATGATGCCCAGAATTATGGGCTCCAGCTGAAACTGTATTAGTGGTGAGGTAGGAGAGAAGGATTATTTTACGTGTCTTGAAGACTACATTTTTGCAAGTATATCATACTTTTTTTTCAATAGACAAAAGTAAACTTGCTGTCTCCTAGCTCTATATGTTCTCCAAGGAAAAGTTTGACATAGCAATAAAATGACAGACATGACCTTAAAGCATGCATAGGACAGAGAATTTGTGGAAAACACCTCCATTTTACACAGGATTCAGTCCTTCAAATACCTAAGGTATATGAACTATTTCACCAGTGGGAGCATTCTAATGACCATGCTCACGTGCACAAAATTTGATTACATACCAATGATTGAAGGATTGGAACCAAGCTATTTCAGAAAAAAACACAATGGAAAACCCCAGGTGGGAGCCTGGGTTTCTATTACCTCTTGTGCCTCCACTTTTCTGTTAATGTGGTGTAGTATTTCTAAGGAGAAGGACATGAGTAGACAGGGTGGCCCTCATCCAGTCTCTGGAAGATTTCTTGCAGGAAAGCAAATCTAGCAGATTTTTATTTAGGGAATGAAAACATTATTATCTCAAGGAACAAAGCAGAACACAGAAATACCCACAGGACGACAAGTGCAGACAAATGTTAGTATGAAATCTCATCTTTCCCCTAGTCCCCCTAGTTTAGCCTTAGTGTTGACAGCAGTCCACCTACAGCATGCACTAAGACATGTCTATCTTCATTTAGCTCTGCTCACTTGTAGTCATACTGCCACATAACTCTCTAAACAGATGGGAAACGGACACATGCTTACAAAATTGTCTTTAACAATTTTAAATGAAGTGAATAATGAGTCGGTTCATGCTCAAAATCCATAGAAGTTTCTCTCCCTTCCGCAACCCCTTACTACACATTTCCTGTATGATCTGAACATTAACTCTTAGGGACTATTGACTTGACATTATTCAGAGGTGGCTGGTTTGCATCAATATTTCTAAAATCCCCCTTATTATCTTGCATATGTCAAAGTTTGATAAGAAGGAAGAAGGATGAAGCTATTTATAATTCAGAATGACTGATACCAAAAGGTATTTAAAACCAAATCACAGTATGTCAGAGTTTACGTTTAAATAAGCTTAAACAAAAGACAGTTTGAAAACAATTAGTAAATCTGACGAAATTAGCATTGACCTTACAATCTTATAAATGCCAACACAGCTTTTCTTCTAGTGTCAGTATGCAAGTATGTCTGTGTGTGTATTTTCAGCAGTGCAGTAATTTCACAGCAAAGAGCCATATTGAGATTTAACTCTCAGGCATGAATTGCGCTTCACTGCTCAGGAGCTCCCCTTGGGAAAATGTGCTAATTCCCTGCTCTGTTATGCTGGAAATCTGTCTGTATGGACAGGTCAGATTAGTGCTTAATAATTCTCATTATTTGTGGTAAACAGATATTGTCTCCCAGCCAAGCCTTTCAGTCATGCCCACTCCTCAGCTCACAGTGTCTTTTTAGGTTTCTTCTAATTTCTCTTACCCTTCCTTAAAAAAAACACCAACCAACCAAAAAAACCCCAAACAAACAAAAACCAAAAAATCAAACACCCCAAAAAACCTCCAAAACAAAAAAACCCCAACAAACAACCCCCTCCCCCCAAAAAAACCAAAAAACAAACCAAACCAAACCAGGTGAAAATATAAAATCTCTACCTTCTACCCAGCCTGGGAAAGGAGATTGTAAAGACACAAAAGATGTGCTAGTGACCTTGACAATATGCTAAGTCAGGAGACAATTCCCTTTTACCCTGAATTTACCAGGCCAGCCATCAGCTGGTGCCTATGCTGTCCTCTTGTCCACACTATCCGCAGCCTTCCCTGGTCAGAACACTTTGCAGGTCACCCTCTAGGAGAAGGAAGTTCTTTCTATAGTGTGAGGAGATGCAGCAACCCGTTCTGTATCACAGCTCACCCAGCTCAGAGCAGCAGATGGGACCAGAACATTCCTGAGGTCCGTTTCTTCACAAGTGATCCCATGGCACCCCCATGGCAGCCCCTTGCCAACAAGCTGTCCTTAGGCCAAGAGAGTTGAGGAAACAGTTGGGAGGTCTCTTTTGGTCATCATGATCTGATGATTGTCCTAGTCATCTTTCCCAGCAGACTGATTGGCAGTGTCCTGACAAGGCACATACTGCCTTGCTGGTCACTCTGTTGGATTATTCCCTTTCAGTTTCAGTCATTCCTGCCATGTAGGCTTCTGTTTTCACCACTATATTAACTGATAGAGACTAGCAAAGAATTGTTCTGCTTTGACTTGCTAGGGTGAAGATTGGTGGACATGGTTGCCAGACTGACCTGTCCATCATAGTTTTTTCTCATTGAATTAACTTCTAGTCTAGCCACCAGGCAGCAAAATCCAATAACTTGCTGGCATCTTAGGGGTCTCAGTTATTTGGGATCTGGACTATTCCATCATACACATTTTTGCTTTCTGTGATTCTATGCAGCTATGTGTGTTACTGGGACATTTCTAAGTTCAAGGACTGGGTCCATGCCCTGACAGTTTGCTTCAGTCCTGTCTTTGTAGTCTTCCATCTGCATGCCAGTTACACAAAGAAAACGTGGGTGACAAGCCAGTGGGTCCCCAAATTGAACTCCTCAGTGGAGGAGATGTAGCCCAGATCCCTGGCCCTACAGTGGCACCTCCCAGTACAGGGCTTGACAAAGCCAAAAAGCTATAGGTGAAGTATCTAGGCTTGCTCTTCTTGCTCCTGTAGATAGCTGTTGCTGCTGAGCTTCTGCTACAGATATACAACTTCTTCCATTTTGCTTTCTTATTGTGATCCTTTCTTGTAAACTCCCAGCTAGACTCAGTCCTTTCTTGTCTCTCCTGAAGTTCAACAATTCCAAGTGCAAGGTGCTGATCTTGGGTCAGGGGAATTCCAGATGTGAGCACAGAATGGGAGAAGAAACCATAATACCCTCTTTCCACACTGAAGGATACCAGGCATTTACCAGTTGAACTCTCTGTCATCATTATCCCTCCCTGGACTTGCTGGTGAGATTACTGCAGCTGTCTGGATGTAGTTTGTCCATTTGCTGGCAAGCAAAATTTAAAAGTTCCAACTCCATTAGTTTGAGAACTCAGTCTTTTAATATGGCATGCTATTCATTCAGTCCATGAGAATGAACTGCCAGTTTTGATTTGTAATTGCTTTAAAACCTACCCTTTGATGAATGTTGCTTTAGTCCTGCTGGCAATTATATTCCTGATCTTAGATAGAAAATGGGCTTCCATGTAGGTTTTAGAAAAATCCAATGTGCAAGCTGTTTTTAAAATTTATTAATCAAATTAAAGATTGACCTGTTACTTTAAAATTAATTATATTTTGTATTCAGGCTAAACTGCATTTATCAGTGTAGTGACAGTCACTTATTAACACTTTTGTTGAAAAGTACTATCCCTCCTGGCTCTATTTATTTTCAGAAGACAGCTCCAGAATATGGGCTTTCATTTAAAAGCACAAAGAAAAAGTCACACTTTATGGCACTAAAAATGATTTTGAGATCCTGAACCAAAGGATGATGGGTTGGCTTCCATAGCCTGGAGACAATGTAAGACTATAGCCGTGCTGTGTGAATCACTTCATTCGTCTCCGTCCTTGTTTTGACTTGCTCATTGTTATTTATTTACATACTGTGGGCCAGACTCTCTCCTGTGCCAGAGCTCCACTCAGTGCAGTTTGGAGATGGGTCATAAGGAAGTCATTACAGCTTTCCCCAGTTTCATGAGCACTCCTGGTCTCTGCACCATTTCTCCTGGTTGCCAGGCAGTCCTACGTTAGATCTCAAGGGAGGGTCTTAATGGTGCATTAACTTGAATGTGACTTACGGATATGCCGTATCTGTGGCACATGCTTCTGTTCCTGGCCTATACAACTGTAAATAGAAGTGATCTGATTTTGTAAAGAACCTTAGAGCTAAGTTTTGTGAACCGTCACAGTGCTTGATATAGTAAAATTTAGGCCATTTTGGATGAAGATACTTGATCCAAAAACAGATACAGATACAGAATTATATGCAGTCATCTGTGATGGAAAAGAATTCACAACTCTTTTCCATGTCTGGTGCAACTGATCTAGAGACTTTCAGGAACTTCTGTATAATATAAATATCACTTGTGGAGAAGTGACATTGGAAGAGCCTTCCCAAGACAAAAGGTTAAAAATTATGGCAGGATGGATACTGCTGCTGGAAACAATTTTTGCCTCCCCCTTGCCTTGCTTGGCAGCAAGCACCACTGCCCAGACTTTTCCCATGCATCTTTGGGATGTGTAAAGAAGAGCCTGGGCTGCTGCTGCTGCATTCTGTGCTCATCCCACCCACTTTAGGCACTCCAGAGAGTGCCTGGTCACCATAGACTCCTTTTGTACTTGGAGGAGAAACATATCTCCAGAGGGCAACTCTGGCCACTTGAGATCATCACATACTTTAAAGAGAGCTGAAAACAACTTGGATCCTAACATATGCATTGCTGTGAAGTGTCTAAGGTTAAGTGAATGGGCTTTTCAACTATTTATCTCCACGTCTGAATACTCTCATGGAAAGACAATGATGAATTTCCCCTTGTGAATTCCTTTGTGAATTAACTTGTATGTTTATTGACTTGATTGTTCATTGTCCCACAAATACTAAATTATTCTTGCAACATTCCTGTTCAGTCACAGGGCCTAATGGACAGATAGTGAACTGAGGCCTCAGGGGTGGAAACTCATAAGTTTTCATGCATCTTTAGGGCTGAATCTGAATTTTTCTCTTTTTCTTTTTTTTTTTTT
>VXBX01006887.1:1467141-1507944 GCA_013400415.1 Scytalopus superciliaris
AAAAAAAAAGTTAGGTAAAAAAAGTCTTGGTAACTAGCTGGGTAGCTGGGGAAGTTAATAAAGATCTGAATTGTTGCTTCTCCTCCCAAAAGATGCAAACTAACCCACCCATTGATCTGGGAGGAACTCATTAGAAAGGCAAAACAAAGTACAACAAATCACGTAAAACATCTGCAAAATCTGCAAGTGACTTCAGCTGTAGTACATGATGGGCAGGTTTTCTGTGTCCCAAATAGCCCTGAATTCAACTTCAAAAACAAGGATTGCTCCTAGCTAAAAACCACCACCTCTGCTTCAGTAAACTGAAGCATCAGGGGTTTATGTATTAAGGTGTTATTCTCAGCTTATGCAAAAGGATGTGCTATCATCTGGGTCACAGAGGAATATCTGCTCAAGCTGTGGCTTTCCATAGGAGTATTTTTAGAGATTCAGAAAGTAATGTCGAAGGTAAGATGGCTGTGTACAAAGCAAGATTATATTCCAATCATCACTTCAAAGGGAATGGGGGGGAAGGCATGTTTCTAATTTCTGTACAAAAACAAAGGAAGTAATTGCTTTCAAGGTTTTTTATTTGTTTTTTCAAATGGCGCAGTGCTCAACTTTTAAAATAATAATCAGTCTTGACAGCCATTTAATAATTGTTAGTGATCTATAGCTTTATTATAAAGTACTCATCTAATGATGTATTTCCTTTACCCTAAGGGCCAAGTACAAAGCAGGGAAATTATCTCGGTGATACTTTTAATAACTTCCTGTGGGATTGCAAACTCTGGCTGAAGCTGTCTCTGTAAAAGAGTTAATCATGTAATTTCACAGATTAGACAACACAGGGTTACTAATGAGAAACTTCAGTTCAGTGATAAACTCTTTTTTTTTTTTTCCTAGAATATTTTGAGAGGCCTGTAACCTTTGGCTGACACCCAACGAGGCTATTAGTTTAACCATGGGATGCACTACCAAATGTACAAGAGTCAGCAGAACTTTTCCTTTGGAAAATTGCTCATAACCTTCTGTGAAGAAGCCTTCGAAAACCCAGAAGGGCTAGACAGAAGGGAAAAAACAGGCAAAAAGGGGCTGACTTATTGGCTTCCGATAATTGGCATGGCTTCAGCTTCCAGTTTCTTTTCAACGATGTCCGCTCACTATAGCAACCCCAGATCCCATTTAAATGTCATGCTGCCCTCTGTTCTATAAACATGTATCATCCATCACTAAATATTTAGATCTGAATTGTTGGAGCTGAGTTCTGTGCCAGGGGTAAGGGGATTAATTCCTTTCAAGGCTCTCACATGATGGATTTTTCACTGAAGTAAACATCCGAGAAGAGCTCACACTACGGCCATAAAATATATAAATAAAGTTTAAAGTTTAATTAAGTCAACATTATTTAAAGTGGTTGTCATATTTTATGGTGAACTCTCTGTGTTTATTTTGTATGACTCCTCATAAATAGTCTCTCCCTTTCAGACAAAAGGCACGGCTGGGTTAAAGTTAAGGGTCCCATGCATGGTACGCGAAGGAGGATCTACCGGGCTGGGGGGATCCAAACTGCTTCATATCGGGCCCTCTGCTATCTCATGTCTTCCTAATGAGCTGAGATGTTGTGCAGACACAGGAAAAGCATGGCGGAGTTTACAACAGATGTGACACAGGGAAGTCCTTTGAGTGGCTATCTGGGCTTGGCAGAGGGACAGCCTCCTCCAGCCCAGTCCAAAGGCTGCTGATGTTGGGCGGGCAGGCAGCAGGGAAGGAAATGGGGCTCAGAGGGAGGAGGTCAAGAGGGGCACTCCCTCCCCACCTCCACCAGCAAGGGGATTGCACCATGTGCTGGGAGAAAGCTGTCATTGCTCTTATTCATTTCTCACCCTTCCTGCTCCCTAAACAAGTCTCTCAACCCAAAAATGTGTACTTTCAAGAGGAAAATGATATGGTGTCATTTTGTGGCCTAATCCTTTGGAACAGAAGGAATAATTTTAAAAGTGAAAGAAAGTATGAGGAGAAATTAATCAAAGTGATTTTTAATTGGTGCTGTCCTGTAGAGAGGTCTTGTAATGCCTTGATGAGGACTCCCAGATAATTAGCTAAGCACCCAGTGAGAAAGGGTGAACCAAATGCTAGAGCTTCAGGTGAAACCTGAGCAAAACTTGCATTCAATTTCTGCTCCCCCTCAGCTGCCATAGGCAGCTCCTGCCCACAGTCTCTGCCTGTGCTCCCCATCTCTGTGTCAGCAGTGGGTTACATCTCAGATAAGCGACTTGTTATTAGGCAAACACAGAATTGTTGTGAGGTGCTCATGTTTGTGAGGGATGTGTGCTGTGTAAGTTTTTTTCCCTCCCTCTCTTTGTCAGGATTTCTGTATCTGTGAAAGGTGACTAGAAATATTGCCAGAACAGTAGACCTCAAAGACAGAACTGGTAGCAGAGGTATTAGCTGTGACAAAAGTTTGTCACTGTTCTCCTATGTGACTGAGAACAAGTCATTTGGTATTTCTGTTTTTTACTAATAAAAACTGAAATAATGGTATTTTATGTTGTTTAACCTGCTTCAACTCTAATGTTCCTGTGGCACAGTTGGTCTTGTATGCTATGTATACAGTGCTCACACCAGAAGTTTCCAGTCTGGAAATAATCACCTGTAGCTAATACTGTGCTGCAAACACTGATGAAGGAGAAGACTGTGTTCCCCGTTTTGGTTCCAGTTATTTCTCTCTGAACAATTTTTTTTGCAAACATGTGAGAAGAGCCAGAAAAAAATGTAGATGAATGTCATTCCTGTACCTTTGTAAGCTCATACAAAGTAAATATGTACATGTGTATGCATGTCTGCATGCACACACACATTTTATTAATTCTCAAATGACCCTGTTTTATCTATGAACATGGACACGTTCATTCAACGTTGGAAGCACAGGTCATGCAAACAGTTTGTGAGGGGAAGTGCAAGGCATACTTTGTCCAGGCAGTGCACATGCAGAAACACAGACTAGACTGAAATGAATTTATCAGAGAGTAAATTCTCTTTCTACCAAATGAAGCCCCAAACAACCACATGATGAAAGATCCTTCTGCTTTCATTCTGTACCAGTACTGATTTTGTTGCCCCAAAATCTTTAGCATAAGGTAATATGATAGTGCTGAAGGTGGTATGAAATTTAATGAGGTCTTAATCTGCATGACAGGTTAAAAGCTATGAGAGTTTCTAAGGCTTTATGTGGTATAAATGGAGTGCAAGCTAATATTATTTGATAAGATAGGAAGAGGCCCAGCTGAAGGGAAAGCATTTCTCTATGGGCTCTGGACTTCAGTTAGTAGTGAAATTGTTAAAACTGAAAAGGCTCAAAGAAAGAAAAGGAAGGAAGGAAGGAAGGAAGGAAGGAAGGAAGGAAGGAAAAGGAAGAAAAAGGAATGAACTTCAAAGTACAAAAAACCAGTTCCATCATTCAAGAGCAAGAAAACAATTTTGGAAAAAAAATATAGAGGGAAAAATGTTTAATTTGAACTTCATTTACAAGCAGTAAGGATTTCTTAAAAACCAATTAAGGAGTTACTCCAAAAGGGGTTAATACTGATCGAAAGTTACCATTCCTACTTTTAATGGCATGCAGTGAAATTCAGCCAGTGCAAAGAGCTAGTATCAAGCTTGTTCATCTTGTAAACCCTGTCCCCTGTATTTGCCAGCTGGCAAAAGCATCTCACAGGGGCTGAAACTTCCTTTCTGAGCTGCCCAAACTGGGAACTGGAAGGCACATTTGATTGCACCAGCATTTGTCACAAAAAAGTATTATAATTGCAATGATATTCATGTCTCATAAAAACTCTGCTGCACTTCCTTTCAGGATGCGGAGGCATGAAATCACCACCCTGGGGCTCACACACAGAAAAGACTAAGCAGGACTGGCATGTAGGCATTGTTTTAGCCTCACTCCCTGGTGGATTTAGATCCCAACCTACTGGCCGTGCTTCTGGCAAGTTGCGTTTTAATCTATCACACTGCCTTCCAAAGGTCAGCCAGATAAGCCATCCATAAAATACACTATTAGTGTTAAATTCCTCTCTTCCCAACTAGTCCTCCCACCTATGGTGTCAGCTGCCTTGGCAAACAGCACAGCAGAAGTGTAGTGTCTCTCCAGCTGTTGGTCTTATATGTATGCATATAAAGTTTGTCACTCAGTTTGTATCCCCAAGTACCTTGAAAACTGAAAGTTTAGTGAAGTATCAATTCAATTTCTGAAATACTAGAGGGGGGAAGCAAATACATAAAAAGTTATTGATGTAGAAAAATATATACATTTTCAAAGCAAAACCAAAAGCAAGTACTATTTTGCTAGTGTTTTTAAGGTAGTGAGTGGAATTTACAGGAAAACAAATATCTCCTGACCACTTCTGATGAGTTGGAAGTTTTCCCCTTTCTTTTCTTGTGGCAGGTATTAGATATGCCAATGCCTTGTTCAATCAAGAACAAGTGTCTGTTAAGAGGACAATACTCTGGAAGGAGGGAAGAGTGCAAGTAATTGGTTTTACTGACAGAGGCACAAAGCTATGAGATGGGGAAGTGATGATTGGGCAGTCTCTTTGTCCAATTAATATTGAATTTATAGAGCTGTGTGAAATAGCTCCAGTGAGGAAGACTGATGATGACTTATCCCAGTCAAGGGATTCATCATGGACTGGAAGAGAAAGGAGTGTTTTTGGGAAAGCATAAATATGAATGTTAATGCTCAGTTTGACTTAAGTGCTTGTTGGCTGTGCTGTGGACATTAGCTTTCTCTTTTTCCTTGACCACAAATGTGATCATTGTCAAACATGCTATATATATTTGTGCAGAAATGTTTAGTTTTGACAGATCAACAGTTTTTGACAACAAAATAAAACAAAAAAAAATTTCCCTGGTAAATTCTTGGGCAGCCCTTGCAGTCAATGCTCCCAGAACTGCCTTTATGCAGCCAGATCATTCCCACAAGTATGAATGTGCAGTTCCAAGTACTTTAATGGAATTTGCATGTGTATATCAAGGGGCAGAACTTGGCTCTTGGTCTAAAACACATTGAGCACTTTTTAAAAAGAAAGTAATTTAGCAGTGATGTAAGTCTTTGCAGTTTCCCTGTTTTGTGTATGCAAGATTCCAGTTTTATAAAATTATATGAATACATGAAATATATTTAGTTTTGGCTTTTATAGCAACATGCAACTGACTAATGAGCCAGTTACAAACATCTCATTTAGCAGATATTTACCAGCACTCTTATCCCTCAATTGTAATCCTTTCATTCCAGTAAAAGTTGATTCTCTGTACTCAGATTTTTTTCTTTTTCTGATTTCACTGCCTTCATGCCAAGGGAATTCCAGTGATTTCAGTAAAGTTACCCTGGCATACAGCTCATGCAGTGAAGTAGTAAATCAGACTCTGTGGAAGGACTCCTACTCCACTGAACTCACTTGGAATATTGTCATTGATTTCAAGGAAACAACATTTCCTATAAAATAAGAACTTCTCTTCGTGTAGATGTAAAATAAAGCTAATATCAGATATGCACAGTATAAGTACTACTTTATTTCTTTATATACAGAAACTACAGAGAACTTTTAATCTTGATTTTTGTTTTAATTCTCACCGGTAATTATACTTTGGGCTGCAAGCATGTCTGGAGGAAGAATTCAAAAAGGTATAAACAAGATAGCTTGAGCATGAGCCTTATATGAGGCATCCTGAAGTCAAAGTTTGGTGTAGCTGACCTAGATATTTCTTCAGGAGGAGTGTGAAAATAAACAGTGACATGAAGTGTTTGAGTTCTACTTGTTTTTTTGGCAAACAATCTGGCCCTGATTCACCTCTCACTTAATTGTATAAGTGCTGTAAATGATAAAGTAAGACCTCATCATCTGGAAATAATAGAAAAATGAAAAAATACTGTGGAAATTGTAATGAATTCTTGACCATGAGAAGGCAAGCTTTCAGTTTATCAGTTGAAGTGTTTCTGGTACGGACTGCCCTTCTCCAGGTAGTGTAAGGAGGTTCTCTGGTGTACTTTGAACCTATTTTTTTTTTTTTTTTTCCTGGCTTTCTGTGCCCAGACTCACATGCAGGGAATAAGAGCAGAGCAGAGCTCATGGAGTGATTTAGAGCTCATTGAACAGTCCTACCAAAGGGCACACTGGGGATCCTATCTTAGAAGAGACCAGAAGAGCATGAGATGGGTCAGTGATGCAATGAAAACTAAGGGAAGGCGAGGTTAGTTTTCACAAATACACTAAGGAGGAAGAGAGGGAGAAATACTAGGAAGAGAAGAAGTTTAAACAGATGAAAAATATTGTCACAAGCAGAAATAGTTATAAATAGTCCAGGTATTAATTTAGTCTTCAAAGAAGAAGGAGATTTCCGGGCCAGGTTTCTGTTAAGGAAACAGATTAAAATGAGAAGGTTCAAGGTGAAGCCTAGTAAGTGTGTGTATTGACTGTAGAAAACAGGGCTTATGAGAACAAAGAGCCACTCTGTGGCATAGGACAAATCTTTGAGTCTCAAGTTCCTTCTCTAAATCAGGAGTAGTTCTCCTGTTTCACCAAGATGGTCATAAAGAAGGTGTATCATCTCCTCCCCTATGAAAAATGACTGTAGCAACTCTGCTCTGATATCTGTATGGCCTCAGAAAACCTGCCTGCCATCACAGGGATGAGGAATTCCTAAGAAAACAGGTATGTCCCCCTGCCGTGCATGCTCCACTCCTCCTGTATCTGGGATGCCTCATATAAAAAGTGATGACAGGTCCAGTAGGGATTTTACAAGAGATTGCCATTCATATTCCACAAGGACCAAAAGATCCACATGGGAATATTTAATATAAACAGTAATAGTTTCCCACATCTTTGTTTAGAGAATAGTCTGAGGATTTCTAAACTTTTGAATCATATTTATTCCAGAAGAATGGTTTCACTTATAGTTATATAAATCTTTCCTTTACTTAAATGTAAAGGAAAAATTGTTGCTTGTATCTGAATATTTAAATACAATATCTGGGTAATCAGACTGCCATGGGCAGTGAGTAAAGTTTCTGTTTCTCCTATCAGGTAGTACACGTAACTCTCACTTCATGCAGTTTTACTTTACAGAGCAAGAGGACAGAGTGGATATTAATAGTGTCCTGCAAACCCGATGCCTTCAGTTTATTTGTAAGAAAACCAATATGTTTATCCACTTTTTTCAATACTCTGCTCATATTCTTGGTGTCATCTGGTGCATACTTGGGCCCACTTGCATCCGGTTCTTCCCAATATAACACAGCAAAACTGACCACTGGGTTGGAGCTGTTCAGCCATGCAACAATCTCTTCCACTCTGTCCTCAGGGACATTAGCTACCTGTTATTATAATGTGAGACCTTCCAGACTTCCAGGAAACACAGTGGGTTTGGGTTTTTTGTTTAATAAAACAAATTATTGGATAATATTTCCCTTATACTTCAGTAATGGACTTGCAAAGAAATCTAGGGCTGAAAAATAAAAGTCCTCCTTCTAGCTGGGCAGGGCTCCTAATCCCAGTGATCAAGCTGTGGAGTTTAGTACTCTGGAAAGCCCAGCCTTGCTGTTAAGTGCATAAGAAGAAGCTGTTAGATACTGAGCTTTCTAGAGTATCTGCTCTGAAGTGTCCAAAAGACTATTTCTCTTAGCTTGCCTTTGGAATATTTTAACTGCCTTTTTGGCCTGCTTAGCACTTTTAAACATTTCTAATGTCCTTAATAAAGCCTACTGCTATATCACACTTGTCACTACTAGCCACAATCTGATATAGAACAGTTGTTCTGTATGTGGAATTACTAAATGGAGGGAAGGGGGAGGAAAAGCTATCTTTTTGTTAAGAGATAGCGGAGCAATATTTCTGGCTTCCAGCATTCATGTGTCAGGCTCAGAAATAGCTGTGAGACTGGAATAGCTTAATTTTTTTCTCTTTGCCTGATTATTTCTGAAATTTAAATGGTTGTATGTGTCAGGTCTTCTTCACAGCCCTATGCACCAGAAATTAACAGTTACAGGACAGCGGAGTGCTATATATTAGCTATTCATGAATCATTTCCCCACACAGACATATCTGTATTCTGACTTTCTATTTTCATATGTATGCACTCTGGATAGGTTTAAAAGTGCTCATGCTCTCTTCTGGCACATTGGTTGAACATTTGTGTCCTGTCCTGTGGCTGAAAACAAAAATGATGGATGAAAAATAGAGGTCATAAACCACTGCAAAAAGCAGGGCCTGTTCTTTCACACTATTATTCTTCAGAAAATAACTGATACCTGTAGTTAACAGTAGAAAATTTAGCTATAATTTCCAGCCCATGAATTCAGAACAGTGTATGAGCTCAGGGAGAACTTCAAACAAAATTAAGACATCATACTCTTAACAGTTGTATGTGCCTGGCAGGTATTTTTTTTTAACACATAATGTTCCTCACATTCATTTATCACTGTTTCAGGAAATGACTGATGACATAGGTTGTGCTACAACTGATTTCTCCAAAGTGGCAAGTGTGCATGGTATCATCCAGATCTGAGAGAGAAGGCTCTTTTACATACTTGTTGTTTTCTTTCTGGGAGTTAATAGAAATATACTGCTACTGGGCTCAATTCTTCCATACCAGGAGGAATAGAGCAGAGGCATTAGCACATAAAGATACTCTTCCACTCTACAGAACCTAGAACTACTTTCTTTCTTTCTACACAAATGATATGGTCTATTCCCTTCAGATAGACACATGAAGGTAAAGCAGCTTAGGATGACCTCACCACTGCAGTCATTAAAGACAACTAAATTTAAGTAAGTTACCTCTACTTAATGTTAAACAGTAGTTCATTCTTTACAAACAAGGCATCAATTTTTGTAAAAAGGATGTTTTACATGAAGAGGACCAGAAATTCTTTCTTGAGCTTTCATACAAAGGATGCATTGTTCTGATTTATCCATTTCCTGCAATACATGAAAGACAGAATAATACAGCTTTGTGGTATTTTATAAGAGCTAGAAAAACCCCCCAACAAATAATTTAAATCTATCCAGTTGGGGAAAAAGAGATAGCTTCAAATTAATTAATATTTACTTTTTCCACAGTCAAGTGTATTATTGGTGCCAAAGGCAAAAAGCCAAAATATAAGAAAATGTTCACCAAGGGGGCTACTTTGTAAAACTTGGTTGGTATTGGAAATAACTGCTGTCAAACTTCCTTTGTGAGGTGAATCACAGCAAATATATTCTCTTGTTTGAGTTGTTTCATCATCTGAAGTTGTGGTTTAATTGTAGTTTGCAGTGGATGAAGTATGTGTATGTTCAAGACTACTTTCTCTCTATCATGTGCTTGACAAAAGTTTTCATAACTGGGCTTAACTGATTCAATTGTTTTATGTTTCCCTTTTGTGGCCTCTGTCCTTATTCTACTCTCTGGATTCTTAACAACTTTTATTCCAAGCACACCAATATTTATGGTGTGCCCTAAAGGACAGTGTCCCTTAAAAACATATTCATAAAAGTTAGTACAATCCTCAAGTACAACGAGTTCAAATGAAAAACAGTCTGGAAATGAGCTTTGAGACAAATACTTTAGAGTCATTATCTGAGGTACACTGGCAGTCTCTAATGAGACATTTGTAATTTAATTGTGTCATTCAGAAACTATAAATTCCCCCAGAGCCCACATCCAAGTTGTTTTTATAATGAAGATAAAGTAACACACATACCAAAAATCTTTTGAATACACTATAACTTCTTCCAAAAAGATAAAGAGGGCCTATATCCTATTTATGTCACTACATTCAGTTGCATAATGGAGCTTACAAGTAGAATAGAGGGCAAGAGTCAGCCTATAATAATTTAATACTCTATGATTCTTTACATTTCTCTTTTAATCACATAATAGTTTTGGGGGAACCAGTTCATATCAATGCTAAAACAGAAGAAAAAAGTTAAAGGATTACAAATGGTCATTCTAAAGAATCTTTATGAGGGATTATGTTGTGTTTGATCCTTTCTTCAGGGAAGAAAATGTTCTAATACTGCATAACTAAGCCACTCCTGTGTCAGATTCCTATGGCTTTGGATAGACAGTTGTAAAGATTGTTATGGCTCAATCAGTACCAAAATGCTGTCTGCTCACTCCAAGATCCTAAATAAATTAGGGCAAGTACAACTTTCAGATATAGAAATAACTTGTGCAATTCACCCATTTGATCATACAATTGAGATCTCTGAGTTCCTCAGCTAGAATGGTGTATTTACTTGTCTTGCAGATTTTTATGCCATAGTTCTGCTTATTAACTTGATAATCTCCAAAGTTCCAGCTTTATGGGACAACTTTCTCTAGAACTGAAAATGACATGAAATGGAAGCAGCTTTTAAAATCAAACTAAAACTTGACAGATATCTAAGCATTTATTTTTTAGGCAAAGTAGAACATATAACACAGGAGTGGGAGATATAGGAGGATGAAGAATATTTTATGCTCTGATTCTATAGCAAATATTGCAAGAATACCAAATTCTACAAGAACCTGCTTTTGACAGCTTACCTCTGACTCGATTCTCTCACTCAAGCTGGATACTGAGAATGTAATCTAAATACAGGACTGTGAGTGTTCATTTTTGTATTTCTTTTCTGTCCTCAACATAAAATGTGTCTGCATTTTTAGGAAAAGACATCTTACAGTGAGGTAGCTTTTCAAAAGCCAGTCTGAAATTTCTCATGAACTCTGTAATGTCAGCCCAAGAATCTGAAGCTGCCGCTCTTTCAGATGCTGTTCACACTGCAAGGTCTCAGATGAAAGACATGAAACTCCTCTTCAAAAGCAACTCCAATGTATCTTTTCCCCATTTTGGAATCATTTTGAAATCTTTTTCACCCCCAATAAAAGAATCTTTTCATATGCTTTCTGCTGTTGGAAGGGGAATATTTTCATCAATAAGCAACAATTTGCTTAACTAAAGAATCAGAAAAATAAACTCTACCTAAAATAACTTTTTATTGAAAATGAGGTTTAGCAAGATCCTTTCCAAACTTCATAAACAGTATGATAATAATTTTTGTCATGAATCTATTTAATTTTCTATTCCAGAGGGTACATACAATCTGCATAAAAGCTCTACTGAAACCTGAAATGAGAAAATTAAATCATGCATATTATCATGGAAACATAGAACCATTGATAATTTAGGCTGACACAGACCTTTAAGATCAGCAAGTCCAACCATTTATGCAGCACTGCCAAGTCCACCACTAAATCCTGTCCCCAAATGCCACAACTGCATGTCTTTTAAATACCTCCAGGGTTGGTGACTCAAGGACTTCCCTGAGCAGCCTATTCCATTTCTTTCAGTGTGGAAATTTTTCCTAATATCCATTTTAAACCTCTTTTGGTGCAATTTGAGCCCATTTCTTCTTGTCTTACAGCTCATTACCTGGGAGAAGAAACCAACCCCCATGTCACTACAGCCTCCTTTCGGGTAGTTGTAGAGAGTGATGAGGTCCTCGTTATGCCTCTGTTTTCTCCAGGCCAAACACCCCCAGGTCTCTCAGCCACTCCTCATATGAGTTGTGCTCCAGACCCTTCACCAGCCCTGTTGCCTTTCTCTGGACATGCTCCAGCACCTCCTTGTCCTTCTTGTACTGAGAGGTCCAGAACTGAACACAGGACTTGAGGTGTGGCTTCATCAGTGCCAAGTACAGGGGTACAATCACTGCCCTCGTCCTTCTGGCCACACTATTCCTGGTACAGGCCAGGATGCCCTTGGCCTTCTTGGTCACCTGGGCACACTGCTGGATCATGTTCAGATGGCTGTCGACCAGCACCCCCAGGCCCCTTTCTGCTGGGCAGCTTTCCAGCCACTCTGCCCCCAGCATGTACCACTGCATGGAGTTGTTGTGATCCCATAGGGATACATGAAAACTCATCAGGAAAGACTGCAACCATTTGATCATTTTGATCTGATTCTTCAATGTCTAATACTTTGAGGAGTCATTTACAAGCCTGCATAAAGAATATGGAAGCTGAGGAATGCATTCACGACTATATTAATATTAATTTTATTGAAAATAGAAGAAAATGCATTCTAGTCAGTGCAATGTATTAGGCCTCAATATATTTGCCTATTTAGGCAAATAGCTAAATAAAATTCTATGGCCTTAATTTTACCAGAATTTAGGCTAGACAATGCAATTGCTTCTTCAGGCTTAAAAAAATTAGGATCTGTGGAGGAAAGGTCTGCATTGGGCTCAAGTCAATGGAGACTGAAGTTCTACTGCAGCTGGAATGGATAGGAATTTGCAGGAAATACAATACAGTATACACCAGAAAAGGAATGGGTTGTTTCAAATAAAAGTTTGTGTGACTTGTTGCTAATTCCAAAGAAAGAGGTTACAGCTTGCAGATGAGGCATGGACTGTAAACTATTCAGGATGACTTTCATTGCTCACAATGTATAATTAAAAGTATGAAGCAAACTGCCAAAATCTACAATAGAAGTGAATAGTGTACACCAGGTCAAAAGGGATCTGGAGTAATTTCTGGAAGAAGAGACAGTGCACAGCTGTTAGCTTGAGTTTTTAAGGATGAAGATGTTCAGTTACTATATGAATTGATTGGTATTTCCTGGGCATGTTCTCTTAGAATTAAAAGTCTTCTCTTGGAGCTTCATGTGTCATTGTTTGTTTCTAGCAGCTACATCCATCAAGGGGCAAATGTCTTCCATTGGCTGGAAATGTATATTGTTGAGTAAAATTGCTGTAGTTACCAGAGACAATACCTTGGTGTGAAGGAACTTTCTTCATCGTGCCATGACATGATTAGATCAAGCCAAAAAAGTACAGGTAGCTAACTCCACCATTGTGAGATTTCCCCCTTTTTAATCATCATGACAGTGCCTAGATCTGGGAGCATGGATCTAACCAATTGCATACACATGTCCATGCAAATAATATTCAAAAACCTGCATGTACGTTTTAAGTCTCACTAGCTCTGCAGTCTCTGCTGTATAGTGTATCATGTGAAAACTCAGAGCAGGAGACAAGTAGACAGGGCTGGGGATAATCTGACCAGATGGTAATGCAACTGTCCATGAATCCCATCTCAGTAACTCACCCAGTCAAACCTAAAAACACCCTATCATCTGAAATGGATAGAGGGAGGTGTAGGCAAAACTGAAGGGCTTTAGAAAATCTGAGGCTTACAAACTTCTTGAATGTTGTAATCCTTGCAATCATATAGTACCACTCAGACATTTCATCATCTGTAAGAGAGGGGATTACCGCTTCCATGACAATTATGAAATCACTAGAACTACTGAAGTGACTTCAAAAAGTGTATTGCCACACTGTTGGCACAGAAGAAGGCATGCTCTCAAGGAAGAGGTACCAGAATGAAAAGAGATTGCAAGCATTTGGATTTATTGGAATAATGCTTGGAGCCCTCTGCACTAAACGGAAACACTGAAGACTAAGAAGCCTTGCTTGCTCCACAGCATGCCTTGAGCTCTCATTTATCTGAGTCTGCAAGTAACTGCTGCACTCCTTCAACAAGGCTCTCTTCCTGAGACATAAGCAGCAGGCACAGAGGAATTTGTAAGGTTGGATTATGCTCACTCTTCCCACCCTCTGTAATATGGAGCAGCAATTCCCTTTCACAGTACCAAACCAGGGAGGCCAAGTGTGAAAGCTGAAGTTTTTTTGAACACTGAACAAGTTACTGGGATTTAATTGCAGTCCAACATGAAATCTGCTTACACCAGAGCAGCAGCACAAAGAAGGTCCAAGGCTTTCTCTGCTCTCACTAACACTGTGTATCCAGTGCAAAGAGGCAATGGCTATTTCTGGCATAGCCCAGATTTACAGGTCCCTGGGAAAATAAAAGTACCATGCAGAGACACCTTCTGTGGATAATCCTGGTTCCATGTAGCCACTCTATTTTATACTTCTTTACTCAGAGGAGTTTATAAAACTTAGATCATATTTATATCCTATCTATATATGGAAGAGGACCATGGGTAACCAATTTTGCTCCTAGGCTTTTTTTTCAGCATAGTCTGAGTCATCCTCTTTAGAAGTAGGAACAGCAGAAATAGAAACAGAAATTCTCACTGAAATAGATGCAGGGAAGTGGTCATAGCCTCAGTCTTTTCTCCACTCCCTCCCAAGTTATCCTAGGCACAGCATAAATACAGCAGGAGATTGTCAGTACCTCAAAGGGGTTTTAATCTAAACATTATCAGAGATTTAACAGCAGTTCAAATGTTTCAAAATTTTCCAGCCTCACATACCACATGCATTACTAGTGGTGCAGCTTTATTTGGAGTAACTTGAATTTCACAGGTGAAGAATCCTAGAGGCTGGGTAGCATGTACAGCCATTGCACACTCTTGGGAATTGATTTTTAAAGGATTTCCTGATGTGCGCAAAGTGCTTCTGTCCATATTTTTAGCATCTGTCCACCAGTTTTTCAAATATACTGTTACTAACTGGAATAAGACACCTCCAAGGGGCAAACAACACAAATTACAAATTGTGTTGTCAGTTATCAGTTGGGTGGCTGCTTTGTGACTGCTACTGCTGAGCCTAACACTGGCTTTTAGTGATCATAGTTGGCTTGAATCAATCAACTTTCCTATCCTTGCCCTATTTCCAGAATAACACCTGTAAACATGACACGAAACCATATATAAATTTCCCTGATTTTCACTTGTCATTCCTTGTGTCCAGAGCGTTTAGTTAATCATCTTTTGTAGTTCAGGACTGACCCCTTATGAGACAGATGAAATCTAGATTTCTCTGGAAACGTCTGGCAAACTTCCCATTATCTTGAATAGAGCTGGGATCAGTTTCCCATTGCTGGGGTTTGGAGGAATTTTTGTCTGCTTGTATATTATTTGTGTTCAATATTTCCCGTTGATAGTGTATCTATGGAACATTTTCTGTTAAGAAAATAATGCCTTGGGATGAATCTTTCCATAATCTTTGGTGCTTTGTTCAAGCTACTGGTCCTTGTCTAGAGAAAGGTGTTCAGTGGAAAATGTGCAAGCCTCTCTAATGCATAGAATTTATTGAATTAAAAAACCCCAACTAAACAAACAAACAAAACCCACCAAAATCAAACCAACCAACCAAACAAAAAAACCAAAAAACAAACCTGTGAAAGAGACACTAAACTACTACAAAGGTATTGAATGTTTAACTGCTCTTGCTTCCATTTCAGCTCCAAGTACTTTGTCAAAACCTGTATCTTAAACACCTGGCCCACTGCTTTGGCTGAAGAGAGATGTTTTGTGTATCAGGCTTCAATATTTCAAAAGATGCTTGTGTCAATACCAGCTGGTTTTGATCTCATATAAGAAAAGATCCTACCAAGTCCTCTAGTACTTTAGAAAACTTCACAGCATGAGATTTTTTTGAGATGTGGTTAATGTTCCTAAATGGTCACAAGGATCATCAGTATTACTTTATAGACCTAATATTGTGTGATGTTAGAATTTCACTTACAAAGATTAAATTAATCTTTCACTTGGAAGTGCTTGATTTTGGTACTCCAATATCTAAGTTTGTTAAGTGTGCGGGATTTTTGTGTTTTTGTTTGTTTTGTTGCAAATCTTCCTTGACTATTTTGTCCTGTAGTGCAGATAAATGGAATCATTCTGAAAAAGCAGTCCTGGGACCATAGTCCAGCTTGACAGGGCAATGAGAAAAGTCCACAAGAATACTCATATGTACCTTTACTTCTGAAAGACTGATACCACTCTTCTTTCAATTTACAGTACTATCTTTACTTGTCCATTTTAACCATAATCAGGGCTCCTAGATTTCTACCTGGGATTTCCTGGCCTAGAAACCATGTACAAAGGAATATGCTTCTCCCAGGAGATGTCTGATCTGAAGGGAGATTGCACATGTGTATTATATCAGAGGCTTTCAAAGTATACCAGACTTTTTGCTTAAGTGTAAATGAGCTGTATAGATAATGTGCAATTAAACTGATACTGCAGGGAGCTGTTGGAGTCAGTGTGACAACTGGTACAGTGAATCTGCTCTTGCATGGCCAAGGAGGCCAAGGTCTCTGAAGAAGAAAGCACTTAGGCAGGAGGGAGTGCAGATCTGCTTCACCTGGCCTGACAGATGCCCAGAATGCTGAACAAGTCCCAGATCTGTTACTATTTTTCCTAGACAATACTTCTGAGTGGTAAAACCATTTTCATGGTGACCTTGCTTGCTGCATTGCTCAGAGTCTCCTTGCTGGGCTGATGTTTTTGGGGAGCTGTGGGGCTGTGCCTCAGCTCCTCACCTCCTTCTGTGTGAGTGGGGTTCATAGTTTTCTGTTTCTGTAGGACAATGTCCACTTAAAATCATGGTGGCTTCCCAGTTGCTTCTCTGGAGTGGGAATTAGGTGGGTTGTCTTCAGCAGGGAGGCTTTTCTGTTTGTCAAGAGCTCAGGAGTGCTGCAGGAGGGAGCGGAGCTAATGCCTGTTGCTCTTTTTCTATATTTCTTCCACATGATTGCTGGCAGATGTGACCCATGACAAATCTTTGAAATATGGCGTTGCAGACAGAGATGGGATAGATCCAAGGGTAAAAAGCCTGTGCTTGGGAGATGCTGTGCTATGACAGATTGCATGAGTTCAGATGTATCTCTCTCTTGTGTTATATTTGCCATTGCTTACTTAGAGGAAAGCAGAACTGCCGAAAAGGACGGCTGGGAAGGACTCATTTCCTTACTCCTGAAACCTATGGAGAAGGGAAACACATGCTACTCCAAACACTGAAGCTAGCTCTTCTAACAATATGGATCATTTGAGACTGAGAAGTGGAGCTGAAATGACAGAGATAGTTTGTGCCAGAAGTGCATTTTTTGTGAATGCTGAAATCCTGACATTCCTGGCTAGCCCAGTATAAATATGGCCACCCAAGTGCTGTGCCATTACTTGAGTTCATCTGCTGAATAGCTGTTATGTGGTTTCTTTGGCAGTCCAGTGATTCCTTGAACTGACAAACCATGGCCTCGCTCTCTGTGGCTGCTGTGTGGGGGCCAGCATTACAAAAAAACCCAAACAATGCATTGACCCTGCAAAAGCACGTGGGCCCACACATCCCTGTCAGCGTGCGGCTCTGTAACAGGGCTTGAAGATTTCCTGCACTGGAGCTGCCCTCTGTCCTCCCCACTCACAGGGCTATAGCAAGGTCCAACCTGGGAACTGATTTCTCTGTTCTCCCTCTTAAAATACAAACACTTTCGCACAACTGTAACCAGAGGGAGAGGCAGCACATTTATATTACGCTTGCACTTGGCTGGATATGTTTATGCTTTGTTTCTGAAGACTGGACCAGGCACATTAGTAACTAGCACAGGACAAAGTTCAGTTTGTACAATGCAAAGAAGGCTGTGGGGGAAGATGACCTGGACGCTGAAACTGAGGCTCCTCCCTGGGACTTTTATACTTTTTTAATATTTGCCATTTGTTGTAATCTGGTCCCTCCCAAGGGAAATAATTTGCTCTACTCAAGGCATTTCATAAGCTCAAAAGAGAAGCTCTTGCTTTGCGGAGACAACAGGAATAAACACAATATCCTGTAACAACAAATAACTTTCCATTCAGATCCAAGGTAGGATTTTTTCAAGAAGGGAAAGAGGAAGCTTCCTGTCTGTTAAGCTATGGCAAAATAAAACACCAACACTCCTCTTTGAATTGAAAAGAGAAAGTCAGCAAAAATGCAGTGGAGTCCGTGTACTGTGAACTCGTGGTCTCCAGCCCTCCTTCAGGCGCTCGCTTTTCACACTGCTCGGGAGCTTTTCAGTCTCCTCAGCCATAATATAGGAGTCAAATATCAGCCCACACTGATTTTATGGTTAGTGGATTGCACTGCTGCACTGTCAAACCCCAGGGGTTCATTAAATCTAAAGCAGTGTAGGAACATTGGAGTCAAGGAAACGGAGTTTCACTGTCTCAGTCTAGTGAAAAGGCAAAGTTTCCAGATTGTGGAAAGGATTTAGAAATGTAACCTTCTTTTATCTAGGGCCAAGGTCATTAACCTGAAAGAGGCATTATGCCCTTGACACTAAACCACTAGAGGGATGGCAAAACCAAAAGAAGATAGTTTAACTCTAGTTTAGGTGTTGTCATTGGACCATGCCATTCAAAGGTACAATTCACCCTTTGCAAAAAGGGCCTACACTTCTGAGCTGCTGGGCACAAATCAGGACTGGTCCTCACCCAGCAGGTACCTGGGGTGGAGGATGGATAACACCCTGCCTTACAGCCTCTGCAGACATAAGGGGATGAGAGCAGGGAGTCGGGGCAGTGTTTGTGTTCATTCTTACAACTTCCCTGACTGGAGCAGGGCCAGCCTTTCTAACCTCTGACTACCTTCCTCAGTCCAATCCCACAGCACTTTCTGTTTGTTTAATGTTGTACAGCAGCCTTGAGATAATGGGGATGTTGCCAGAGAGAACAGGGCCGGCTCAGGGCCCACCTTGCAGTTCTCCATCACCAAAAATATCACAGCCCAGGTGTTCTCCAAATATTCTGGATCTCCAAGCGGGCCATATTGTCCAGTGCCAGGGGGTCAGGACTTGACTTCAGGTTGCTTTTGGAGCTCTGAAACTCCTGCTTGTCACCTAGTCATGAGCAAAGTCTGACCTAATCCAATCGTCTCAGTGATGTGCTGGCCTCCAAGATCCCAGTTAGTGTAGAAAACGATCTTCTGCTCAAAAGAAATGAAAATGAGCATGTTTAAAATACTACATCTATGCATGCATGCATACATGTATGTAAGGCTATGTATAAACTTCCCCTTTGAAAGCATGGATGGAAATGTTCACAGTCCCTGCACTGGAGCAGTGCTGTCAGGCATGAGGAAAATAAGAAAGTAGAGCAGCTGCAAATCCTCATACAACATCTCACTTAAAATGTCATGTGTGCTACTTGGTTTAAATTGTCACCCCTCCAGCAACCACAAACAATGCAGAAACAGCAGATGTGTTTTCTATTTAGAATTAAACAGTTTATTTCAACCACTGTCATTGTTACAGAGGGAAAATAAATAAATATCCATGTTAATGTAAACTTCAAAAGGTAGTTTCTGGCATGAATGGCTATTCTGAATCCAGATTTCACTGAGAAAACTAGGATTTAACCATAGACTTTTTTTATTATTTTATTTTATTTTTCTGCTAGGGATGCTGGCAGCTGAGCATGTAGTAAAACTTAGACTGGTCAAAAAGATTTTTTGGCCAGATATAGCATCCAATAATTCATGTCATTTGGACTTAATGGTCCAGAAAATTTAAGTAAACATCGTAAATGTCTTTTGTTATTAAACTTTCCATTGAAACATTTTGTTTAACTCTTTCTTAATGGAAAGTAAAGACGACATTTGGGGCATATATTTACCTACATGATAATCCTGGAGTCTCCTCATTGAGATTTAAAGATAGGCCATAGTATAAGCCTAGTCAAGCACTTAGTAATTAAAACAATAGCTAGCGTGAGCATGTTCTTCACAGAAATTAAAATAGTGATGAATTTGACCTTTAGAGGTCAAGGTCAATTTTTTTGTACAACTCATAGTTTTATAAGTCTACCACCTTGTAGGGGCAAGCGGCATTTTAAGCAAGATTGGCCATATGAATATTATTAGATCCTTCTTTATTTTTAAGAGGAGACACTATTTTTAAGGACTGTTGTTGAGTGATGTGGTTGGGATAGGCCTTAGAAAAATTACAGTCTTTTTGTACAAAAAGCAAATGTGCAGCTTCATTTATTCATCAGTGCCCTTTTACATCAATGCTTACATTTAAGATACAAAAACAAAACAGAACTCTGTCTAGTTGTGAAGATATTTTGACTAAATGAAGTTTGATTTGTTTCTACAGCCCAAGGAAGGTTCCAAAGCTGAATATCACTGTGTTCCTCCTTGTGGGTGACATGGCCTTCACCAATACCTTTCTTGTCTTTGATTTGCAGCCAGTATTTTAAGACCTCACCAGCCAACTTGTTTCCAGATTTTATATTTTTACAAAGAGTTTTTTGTCTTTAGGCAAGCAAACACACAAATGTCCCTGTTTCTCTTCTAGCCTGAAATGGGTAAAAGAAGAGTACACATGTGACCAGCAGTAAGCTATAAACCCTTAAGTGTCAGTAGGTCTTTATGGTCTTGTAGCACATTCAATTCAACTCATTCAACAATTGTCTGCAGGACTTCCTGGTAGTTAGCTAGATGTCTGCAGACAATGCAGTCACCAGGACAGGCCCACTGTCACTGTTTGCATTTTGGAATTGACACAAGCTGAAGAAGCCACTGTGTAACTTGACATTCTCCAGGATCCCCTTAAGGAGTATTTTGAGACCAGCAAAGTTTCCCAGTGGTTAAGGCCAGAAGGGATCATTAATACATCTTGTCCAGGGGTTGACCACAAGCATATGATCAAGATTCTTCACTGTGAAACCTCAGTAATCTTTTTCACACTGCAGAGAGCTCATCTAATTTGTGTGTCCTGGACTCCTAAAAGATCAGTCTCCAAAGTTTGGGGGGAAGGAATAGAAAGCCCTCCCCTCTTGATAAGATGGCAACTGGGACTAGTGGAGTATTTTGAGAGGATTCCCTCCTCACGTCTCTAAGTAATTGCTCCTAGAATTGAGATTAAATTGCAGCACTTTATTAGCTTAATATAGTAGTCAATATAATTTATGTGTGTGAGGTACAAGCACTTTACCTTCTCATCTGCCTCTGTTGGCTATCCTGAGGAAAGGTAACATCAAGTAGGCAAGGGCAGAGCTGCTTTCAAGAAGTCATAGTTCTGATCTCATCAGTGGTACATGCCCACTGAAGTAAATCTGAAGTGAAATACTTAGAAATTAAGGCATCAAAGCTCAACTGTGTCCTGGGCATCTCTGTTAATGATTTTCTGCCAGCCCAGCCAATTCTTCTATCTTGTCTCATTTTCTGGTTTATGTGTCTTAAATATAGATCAGAAGGACTTTTCCAAATGTGGGATTGCATCTAAACAGTTTTTCTGAAGCAGAAGTTTTGGATCAACATTCCTGAATAATCCCATGAACAGATGATTTTAATGTTCAATAATAATATCTACATGTGGAATTATATAGAAACAATTACCATGTTTAGTTTCTCACTTCCATTTTTGCCAAGCTAATTTTTAAGTGTAAATGATCCCTAAAAGGTTAAATATTTACCCAGAGCAGGAAATACATTCCTTTATTATAAGACTGAACTTGCACAGTTGAAGAAACATGCAATACTAATGGAATGGGCAGAAATCTGTTACTAAATGGGAACTGAAGAACTTAAGTGCATCAATGAACAACTAAGATCTTTAGTTCATAATATTGATTTAACTTTTCATACTCATGAGCCTCCATAAAGTCTTCTGGCAATTGGATTGTATGTTTGCATATATATCTTCTTCATATTATTATTATTCTGTCTCCCAGCATTTAGTTGGCTAAAGTTTGAGTGAAGGCTGACTGTGAAAATTGCAACTAAAAAGCAAATGTATTTATTTTTTATATGCTTCTGCACAATTTAAAATTGATTTGCAGCAACCTAGACACTTGAGCAGATAAATTGGAAGCCGGTATAATTTTCTCATTGTTTGCTTTTATTTTCATAAAGCCTTATTTGAAATAATTTTAGACCATCACTCTTCAGGGATCTTGAGGTCAGACCAAGAAACCTTCCAAGGCAATAAGAAGTTCATACTAAAACAATGCTATCAGATAGGAAAGCTGAAGGCTAATGTTATCTACATGTCAGAGAGCATGGATAAGCTCTTACAGCAGTTCTCTGGCAAAATGGATTTGCTTCCTTGCTACGGAAGTCATACTATTGCTATTAGTCTCAACAGAAACAGAACCAGATTCTGACTCAAGTATTTCTGTTTCATAAAGGGAAAAAAGCCTTTTAAGAGCTAGAGAATAAGTAACACCAAATATCTGATTTGATTCTTTTCCTTTTTGTGAGCTACCTAGGAAAACTAAATTATTTGCTGAGGCTATTTTATCTTAGCTCATTTGTTACTTTGAGTTATGCAATTATTTATGCCTCATATAGAGATGCTTTGGCATATTTAACTGTGTAATAACACTTATTCTTACAGAGATCATGCCAAAGTTTTGCTGTCTGGATTCAATGAATAACTCTCAGACTCCTGTTTCCAAGGTCGACACGATTAAATATGTAGTGTACTTGACTATTTTCTGATACCACAGAAAACATCTAATAGTGCCTTTGCATCCTTTTCTCAGTGAATATGGATGGTAGCAAATTTATTTAGCAGGAAAAAAATGATAACCATAAAGTTGGCCAAACTTAATCTCAACTAAAATCAGTTTTATCTAAGTGTCTACAAAAGCAAAATAATTGGTAGTAAGTTTGTAGCTTCAGGCAGTACTTCCTGTGTCTCCACATAGGGCATACACCTCTATACAGGTCACTCACATTTTGTTGAAATCATGCCAAATAGATAAAGGTATCCATGAGGCAGACTTTAGGGATAAGATTACACTATTCAATGTAATCTTTTATTTATTTTATTTATAATAATTTTACCAGTGTTTTAAGATTCCCCAAATGCTTTCTTCGAATCTTTGCTTTGTGGTGAGTCCGCTGTCTTAAAATGAGGAAAAGAACTGCTTCACCAGTGCAGCGTTATTTCTCAGAAATCAGAGGATGAAACCTTTGCATTCCACCTGGGAACACAGATTCTTCAACCTCACACGAATAGTGAAATAACTGCTTAGAAGTCTGGTTTCTTCTGAATCCTGAACTCTGACTCATCTCCCAGTCTCATTCCGAGTTTCAACCCCCTGTATCTTCCTTTCAGGGACCATGAGCATGCCTCCATGTCAGGGCTCCCGACAGCCATTGCACTCCTTGCTAGCTTCTCATATTCTCAGGAATAGGAACTTCGCTTGCATTGAAATGGGTGCCCAGACAAGCCAGAGAGAGCAGAGGCCTGTGCACCTCCAAGAAGTGGGAATGAGGCAGGATAGCAGATGCTCAGAAGCAACAGTCAAAGCTTAAGAACATACTGAATATCTACTCCATACTTCTAAAAAAATTAAAGAACATTATTTGGTTCTGATTTTGTTTACAGACAATTTTAAGTAAGCTAACCCAGACATCTTCAGAGTTCTTTTTCCTCAGCTGATGATGGGAAACAAAAAGGCCATGACCACTTCTGGCTAACCACATGCCCTTATCACAGTGGAATTACTGGGCTTGCAATGTTCTTTTTGAGAAAAAGCAAGATGAAGTTGTGGGAGATGAAAGTAGGAAAGCAGAGGAAAGAAGGGAAAGACTTCAAAGATTAACATTTGAAAAATGTTCAGTATAGGAGGTGAAAACATGGAGTGATGCTTATGATGATTATACTTGCCAACCTATGAATTATGTATGGTTATCAAATGTTTTCGTTATCAAATTAATTAAACTCTATTGTGACACAGGGATACTGCTGGGATGGTTGTCTTCTGTGACTTTGGCAGCTCAGGGGCCTTAAGAACCCCAAGGCAACACCTACATTTTCCTGAGAATTTCTTTCGCTAAAGAACAAACTCTGTTTTGACTGCCTAAACTGAAAATAAAAGAATTGTTGTCAGGAGTGAGCTATCAGTCCTCTCAGAATGAAGGTAGACTATTCCTGAATTTCTTTCAAAATATGGATGGAAAGGGAATGAAGTTCTAGCTGTGAACAGTGTAAAACAGAACTGCCTCAGGTCTTGTTCAAGAAAGAAGTTGTCCTCTTTTCCTGGCTTTCTGGTAGCTGCTGCAAGTGAGTGAAGGCTTGTTTGACACTAACTACTGGTCATTTGCTATGGGAGTTTTTTATACCCAAGCTTTTTAGTTTTATACATATATATATATATANGACAGAGATAGAGATAGATATACAACTAGTGCAGCCAAAGACTTCTGTTTTAGTCAGCTTACTATATTATGATCTGACTGTGCTTTTGTTTCTCAGTACCTGGCAAACCATAATCACTCCAGGAAACAGCAACAGCCACATCAGTCATGAGAGATTAGGTATGGTGTCAGGACGGTGTTTGCCGTCTCTGGTTTATCAGGAAAGTTGGCCTGAAACTGGATTTAGAAATATATGCAACTAATGAGCATGACAATGCACTGAAACATTAGGATGGCTGGACAGACTGGAATTTTTTCCTTAACGAAATGAACATATTGGGTTTTGTGGTTGCCATTTTCCACCATGCTATTGAGGGTATGACCATGATCCTCAGTTTATTTTTGACTGGCATATTCTACCACAGACTGTGGGGTACCAAGTAACTATGAACCTAGTCACAGTATGGATCCTTGCAGTGTCTTCTCTTGGACATTGTCCTGGTCTGAAAAATGCTGCTGGAAAAATGCTGTCTATTCTTGTTTTTAACATAAAGATACTCTCACTAGAGCCAGTAAAATCTTGGAAGAATGAAAGAGCTGTTAATTCCCATCATGATTACCTCTTCAGCTTTAAGATGGAGCACTCCATCTGGGGTGAAAGGCCTGTTCAGTGTCCTGCCTTCAGAGCTTACTGGAATCTGTTCAGTTTTTTAAAAGCTCGGGGAAAAAAATACTGTTTCATTGCAAAGCAGACCACTGAGGAACACAAAAATGATAAGATGAACTTATGACTTTGAACTTGGAATACTGATGTCCCACATCTCAATTAATGTTATTAATTTCACCATTTCTTTAGATGCATAATATTGACCTGTAAGTAGAATCATTAATTTAAAACTAACAAAATCAATTGCATTTTGTACTCTGCACCCAGTTATCTGCACAAGAATTACTTGTTTTTTCTCTGTGCATATGAAACCCAAGTCAAATTTCCATGTGGGTAAAACAGTCAGGGACTCAGCAGTACAGAGATCCTTGAATTGGCATGTAAAATGAAAAGGAAGGGGAGAGAAGTCAGAGGAAGTCGTCCAGTGTTGTTTAGTCACGGCGACAGCAGCCATCCCACAGAAAGTATCTCTAGCCAAAAGGGAGAGGAGTGGTCCCCCTTCCACTGCTCTGACCCTTGCAGTGCTGCAGACCTGTCTGCAAGGTGTTGGAGCCAGGGAATATGCTGGTCAAGAAAGCCTGAGACATTGAAGCAAAGCAGTGAATCACTAAGCATGACTGCATTTCTGCTGGGTAGCAATCCTGCAGACTTGGTGCTGTCTTTGAGGGGACTGACATGATGCAGATGGGCAGCAAGCAAACAGCTTGATTGCACCCAGCACTGCAAACTTCACTGCTCCTTCAGTTCACTGCGATTTCTACACTGCAGTTTTCTTTCTGTTTCACTCTGATATTGCATGCTAATCAAACAAAGAATTTCCGCTTATCGCTTGCTAACATAACCAATGTTAGACACAACAGTCAGGCAGATACAGATGTTCGCTTCCAACAAAACTTGACCACTGGCTTTGCCCCACACTTAGAAGAAGGAGGATTCTCCAGTAGTGTAGCAGGGCCAAACTTCGTCTGTGTTTTGTTTTTAAAAAGAAAGCAAAAATTAGACAGATGTAGAATTTTGGGAGGCCAGATGGATTGTATCTGGAAGTGTTTATAATTTTTAATATTTTGAAACCAGATGTTGATGCACAGACATTGCTAGTTGCAGCCATAGGAAGCTGTGTTAGAAGGACACTCTCTAACCTTGGTTAAGAAATTACAATGTTTTGATCCAGTTAAGATCAACTATTGGCCAACCACTGCTGTAAACTGTTAAAAAAATAGGAAACAGATGCTCAATAGAAGGAAAGCTATCAGCTGGAGCATTCCTCATTTTTTGTAAAATGTAAACTTAAATACTTTATGTGTCCTTTAATGAACTGCTATAGAACAACCTTAGTAGTCAAAACATTTCATAAGATTACACAAACTAAATTGCTCATTTATTAATATTTCCACAGAAGTGGTGTCCCTGGGAAAAAGGGCACAGAGGTGGCACATGCCAGGTGATAAATGTAAAGTTTTTCTGTGACAAGAACTCAATGCAGATCTGATACCCATAAGACTGATGGCATTTTGACTATAAGAAAGCAACAGCTTTTATCACTCAAATAGACTGTGTCTGTGGGGGAAGAAACAGCCATATCTACATTATGTGGCAGCATCTACAAATGTTAACAAGTATATGTTAATTGATCATGTTTGCAGGAAGGATAACTACAGTAGCATTCAGAAACTGCGAATGGAGTAGAGATTGTGCTGTGGAAGCCTGCTCTGTTCTTACATTGAAGAATTAACTCTGCTTTTCAGTTTTGTTTTTTTTTTTTTTTCTGATCACAGAGCTGAGTGGTCTAGTCCCGCCCTGTTTTCTTAACTAAGAATGGTGATGAGCAGCAAGTGCATGCTACTGCAGTGCCTGCTGTCCTCCTCAGAGCTGTGACTTCTGTATCAGAGAGAGAATGGAGCTGGACCAAGACCCTGGAGTAAGAGAATGGTCTGAGTTCCTCCTGTCTTCTTTCTGTAAAATGGGGATAACGCTTCCTATCTCCTGCTACTTTGTCATTTGAATACAGACCAATAATGACAGTCATTGCTTTGAAATTTAGTGGAGCCAAACCAGAATCCTTTCATTCAAACCACATAGACATTGACTTGCTACTTTGAGCAAATTGAACAGCTGGATCCTGCCCTGTGGACAAAACAAGGAAGTTAAAAATGGAAAGACATCTTGAAGGTGTTTCTTAATGTACTCTGAAAACTGAGTCAGAAGAATCCTTCCTTAGAGCAACACTCTTTTGCAAAAGTTTTCTGGTGAAGTATTCAAATTGCTGCCTGTCTTGCCTACTCTGTGTTTTGCCTATGCTCTTGCAGAGTGGAGAACAGCTGCAGGAAAGTGATGGGGTGGACAAGGCAATCTGATCTGAATGGTATTCCTAGGTTTCCTTCATCATCTTAATAGCTCGAGGGAAAGGTAAACTCAACACAACTAAACATAGTATAAACTGATTTGAGATAGATTTAAATGCCAGTAGAAGGAAGTTCAGAATAAGATTTGTTCTTTTTCTTGGACACGGAGGCTGGGCTCAGTTACCAGAGTCCTTGGTCACTTGTACCTTAGGTAGCTAGTCCCAAGGTAACTCGAGCCCTCCATCCCACAGCATAATCATGGAACAAACCAACCATCCATGTACCGTACACTTAATGGAGGGGGTCTCAGAACTGCTCTCTTGTTGTGAATTGTCTCAATTGATTCAAGTTTTAAAAATGGAGTTTCTCAAACAGAGCAGCAGTAGTTTGTTAAAACATTTGACTCAATTGCTGCACAACCAAAATAAAACTCCCCAGGCTCTCCTCCCCTTTTAGCATGGCCTTCAGTGTTTATCAAATGAATTCAGCACAACCACAAACTGGATTTTTTTCCCCTTTGTCTTTTTCCCAGATTAGATGCAATTTGCACATGGGGAAAATGGAAGGGATACCTCCTGTGCGTATATTTTAGCAACCAAATAGTTTAGTCTTTTGTTCACAAACAAGCTGCTGCTTCTTTTCTCCTCGAACTTATTTTTGGAGGCTATCCCAGATCTCAGCTCATGCTAGCCAGAGCTATATTACATCTGGCACTGTCCCTGTGATCGCTCAGGCAGCTGGAACAAGTTAGATTACATTGTTTCCTATGACTTCCCCTTGCATATCAGTTGCCATTACTCCACCTCTGCTGGAGCACTTTTCCATCTATGTTCTCTCCTTCTGTTCTCTGCAAACTGCCAAAAGTTTTCACCATTTCTTCATTTCCACTGTGAAGCACAGAGAAGGCCAAACACCCAAAAGCAGATGCTAAGGAAAATGTAGTATAGCCTTTGGACCAAAGCAATACAGATTGCAACAAATGCTACTGTACTACTGCATTTGGGCTGGTCCCTATTAAATATGGGCACTTCTCTTTCCTCAGGGAGGATAATGTGAGATGCTTTTCAATCATTCCTTTTTTAGTTTACAAATCTGAACACTTTCAAACAGTGGCCTAAACCCCAAGTCATGTAAAGCTGCAGTGATGTTAGTAGGAAGATTTTGGCTGGTGATAGCTTTGCAAGGGGAAGCTTTGCAAGATTCTGTTACTCATACCAATTGTTCATTATCTTGAGAGTGCTGATGTGAAGCTACATCCCTGTAAATCCAGTCTGGGCAAGCCACCTTCTCTGTCCACTCTGAGAGATGGGAATTAATGAGACACAAGCTGGTTTAGCTTCCATGATGAGACACAATCACCAGTTCATGTTTCCCTTGTGCCATCATATGCAGCTTGCTCCTTCCCAACTAGGTGTACCTGCTGGACTGGGCCCCTGCCTGGGTAGGCTTTGCAGCAAGTGCTGCCAGTATTTCAAGTTATTGTTGCTCTGCAGCACTTGTCTAAAAGTCGTTTAATCACCCCAATTCACACCTTTGGATTAGCCATCACACCACGTGAACTATGTAGTTTTTCCCTAGCAACCCCATGAGCTGTGGGCTGGATTTTATATTTTCTAATTGCAATCATGTACGGTTACAAAAGAAAGAAGTCATTGCATTTGACCTAGCATGGGTAATGTGGAAGACATATACATTTTTATGAAGTACAGATACAGCCTAGCCATTAATTTCTAGTCCAATTTGGGATTACTATTGTTTATTTGTTAAGTGCCAACAATGTGCTCAGAGCTGTGGAAGACTCGAATACAATCCCAGCCATCAAGAACTTGGATCTGAAATTCTCCAAAAGTTGAAAGAGGGTTTAGATCAGGTGTTCCAGTTCAGGCTCATCCCCATTATGAAGTGGTGCTGAAAAAATCCAGATGTTTAATAAATAATAGCTGTATTTTCTTGTAAAAATGTAACATTTATTGTAAATGACTAATTTTCTAATGAATATTTTGGAAGTGACGTCTATGTGGAGAAACTATAAACTGCAATAAATTGCACAGGGGTTGCCTGATGTTCTTGGCCAAGATGATGAAAAACTTTCAGACAAGCCAGGGAGTGAGTGCCGACATGGTGTAATCTTAGGCATCCATTAAAGGTTTGAGGCTATGTTATCTGTGTAAGTGTTGCACAGACATGGACTGAGGTACCAGAGCCTGTTATAGCCAATGAATGCTAAGGCTGTGAGAATAGCAAACTCATATGTTGGTATACATTTGGAACTGAGGATGTCTCCCTTCCCAGCCATTCTTCCTTGGGGAAAAAAAAATCTACAAGAAGAGTGACCTACCCATTCTTGGTAAAGTACAGCAGAAGGTCAGGAAGGAAGGGGTTAACTTTCTGGTGTCTGTGGTTGAGTTAGCAGTCAAGTCTTTGCCCAAAGCATATCAATCCTGTGCACTGCACTGCTCATGTATGAGATGGAATATGAAGTCATAGAAAAGTGGCATAAAACGTGTCTCTGTGTGTGTGTGTGTGTGTGTAGCTTTTACATTCCTCTATACTTGCACCTCTATTCCTGTGGGATTCTGGGCCTCAAACACTTTGCATTTAACATGGAAAACACTCATGGTAGTTGACAAGAGGTGCACATTTTTTGCATACCTGTTTTAACAAGAAGCCCTATATTTTCTAGCCTCAAACTATTCCTCATTGCTACTTCCATAAAAAAATAAATCCAGCTGACACATATGACATAGTCTGAAGCCGGTGGAAAGTTCCCATTGATTACCATGCTTTTTAGATAAAACCATCACCAGCTAGATAAATACTTAAATTTAAAATAAGAATTCTTACTAAAACAAAAAAATTCATCACTGTTTTGTACATGTCAGGGGAGAAGGCAAACACCTGCGGTCAATAATTTTATTCCAAGTTTTGGTGAACATTTTGTTCAGCTTATTTTCCTTCCTGTATTCCCTTCTCTCTTCATCTCCCAAAACCAGTCACCTCTGACATTGCATTAACACAGCTTCACTCTATCTGGAAAAATTACGTTCCATTGCTGATGTCTCTAGCCTGAAGCAGTGTGAGTGACACACCTGTGTATTAGACCTACTGCGTTGTTTAGCACGATAATAAATGAGTGGATGTGATTTGTTCAAGGAATGTGTACAATTAAAGGCAAATACTATAAACCACTCAAAAGCCTTTCCATCGGGACAGATGCCCCTGTCTTTACTCAGACAATATTCCCACCACTTTCCTGTCTAAACACAACCTTATTTGCAGTTCAGGTTTATCGTAGGCAATCGGAAGGGAGAGGAGAAGCGAAGAGGTGTTAGATAGTGCCGTTGTGCCGAGAAGCTGGTCTAAGGTGGAGATAAAGAGTAGAATGACCCCTGGTGCTTTTGCTGGGAATTACTGGCCTTCAGTTTATCACGGAACGGCACTTGCAGCCACGTCTCACAGACCTTCCGGCGTGCTGGAGCAGAACAGGCACAGCGGCTGCACACACAGGGAAAGCAGACACGCTCTCCCATCTCCTGTCTCCCAAGCTTTGGTTTGCTTCAGTCGGAATGGAATTTTTAATAGTTAAACGTAAAGGTGCATGAGTTTCCAACAGTGTCATTTTGGAGGGTAAAGTTATGCTAATGCACTCCTTCTTCGGGAAAGTAGTCCAGGTGTGGCGAGAGGGGTGGGCAGGGAGGAGCACAGGCAATTTATTGATTCCTGTCTACCTGCTCTTAATGGTGATGCCAGGTATGGCTTGTGACAGCCAGCTCAGGTTTCAGCTTCAGTCACTCCTGTATGCCTCCCAAACTCCGACTGCATTTGGGCTTATCTCCTTGTGTCACCTCCGTCTCAGTGTGCTCACTCCTGCACCAGTTGTGACGGTCTGGCAGCCCGGAGCACAACCTGCTACCGCTGCCTGCGGCCAGGTCTCCAAAACCCCCCTGAAACAAAAACACGAGTGTGAACCAGACTCGCACCCTCAAGCACCTCAACCCTTTCCGCTTCCTGCTGCTTTCCCCGCAGAATCCCCTGAAGAGAAGGATGCAGAGCGCTCCATCCAGCCGTAGCCCGGTGTCGGGAGATGGCAGTGTCATCCCGCCGACGAACAGTCAGAGCACACACAGCTGTGGCACCACAAACCACCACAGCGAGCAATCCTCTCGTTCCGCCCTGAAATACCCTCAGCTCTGCGTTTGTACAACCCCTTCTTGATAAGCTAGCGCTGGAGGAGAAACTTGATGGCTGGAGTCTGGAGAGCAGCAGCGGGACCAGCCTGTGGCATCAGCTGAGTCATGGTGATTACTTCACGCTTTGCCACACAATGGAACATCTCTCCTCTTCTCCAGCCTTCAGACTGCTTGCCCACCCTGCTTCCACTGTCCATGGGACAATGGCTGGCTGCTGGAGTGCTGGGACCCTCAGGTCCCCGCTACTCACACTTCCCAGACCATCTGGGTCAGGACCTACACAAGCTAAAAAAAATTACTCCTCCTGAGCTCTGTGCTCTGTGACACCCTGATATCCCTGATCATCAGACAATGAGAAAGCTTTGGAAATTCCTTTCAGCTGGAAGACCTGAAGACAGGAATTGCTGCTGCAAAGGGCACAGACAAATAAGAAGCTGGTGCAAGGCAGCAATATCTGCTTGTGATCAGCCTGTATGAGGAAAAAAAAGGGTGAAATGTGGACAAATAGCATAGTGCAAATATTCATAGGCTTCACTGTTCTAGGCAGGAACAATCATATCCCTAGTCACCTGTCACCCGTAATGGTTCATCTCTGCTACCAGGGGCTGAGTGAAATAACTCATGTTTTTCTTGTGGGGGTTCAACATGAAGCAGAAAGGGAGACTGGCATTCTCCACCTCAACACCTGCCCATGGATGGAGCAGGCAACTGTTTTCAAGCATCAGAGAAGTTCAGAAACAACTCATAATGCAAGTGCTGCTGCAAAAACGATTATATGGATCTCAAGCCATTTGATTTGTGTCAACTGTCAGCTCTGTCCCGACTCCAGTCTGTGCTTTTCCCATCCCAGTTTCATTCCCAGAGCTCTCAGTGCTCTGGGTTCAATTTGGCAATAAGGAGGAGCTGCACTTTCCAAACTCTTCCCCATTAGCTGGTCTCATGTCACATCTTCTTCCCTGCACACCCCCAAGTCCCAGGGACTCGCAGGGTGATGGTGGGTGGGCACACAGGATCCTCTAGCTCATCTTTTCTTGAAGAACAATAAAAACAACAACAAAAGGTTTCTGAAAAGGTCTTTCCTTCCTCCTTGAAATCATGTTGCAAAAGCAGGAAATTAATCTCTGGATTCATCTTTTTTAACAGGTCCTTTTCTGTTCCCAAACTTTTCAGGACTCTTCCACAGATAGTCCAAGTCACCTTTGAGAAACAGAATTGACATTTTCTGGCCAATATCAGAAATGTGCCTATCCGAGGCTACTAGTCTGCTCAAAAAGTGAATGGATCCAGTAGTTCAGTGCTTTCACTGCGGGTTTTTTTGGTGTCTGGGGTGGTGAAGCATTTAAAAAAACATAAATCTGTGCTGGAGCATCATGATATTAAAAATCAGTTCTACTTACAGAATAAAAAGCTGAAATCTGTTTGCCATTTATGTCAACCTGTTTGTGTCAGGGGCTGCACAGTGGTAAGGCCAAAGGATTTAGGAACCTCTAAAACACTCCTCTGAAACTTGTATGGATGTCTTCCATTGAGACAGTTGTTGAATAGTTTGTTATATCCTCAAAATGTAAATTTCATCCAACGTTTCAGAAGACTTGAATGTCTGATATTACCAGTAATTTTCAGCCAGCTTCCAGAACAAAATGGGAAATGGAAATACGTGGCAGTAACTATGAATTTTTTTAAGTAATTCTGGGTGGATTGCCATTTCAACACTGCAGCTCAGGTTGGTTTGCTGTTCTTTCCACCAGTTTTAATAAAATGTTGAGTAGTAGAAAAGACTTCAAGAAGTCATTATGACTAGATACATTTGGAGAACAGAGGCATTCCATAGTATCCTATTTTTCATGAAAAACTGAACATATCTAGCTTTATATCTCTCCTCAGCCCAACAGATGCTCTCAATCAATTATACTGAAGTATGCTGAAAGATGTAATAGCACTGGCAAAGCCTTTTGGAGACCCTCAGCTACTGTGAATAATGCTATGACTAAACCTACCATTTAAATGGCTTAGGTCCAAGGAGTTTGAGGGTTTCAGATACTTATGAGATTGGCCTACCAGCTCCATGTCATTTGCTTCTCCTAGAATGAATCAATACAGAGAAAATTTGTGAGCTCACACAGGCATATAAAAGAAGACAGGGCCACAGCTTGCTTAAGGTTGCTGACAATTTGTTTTGCACAGAGTTTCTCTGCGAGAAAGAGCTGGCTCCTTTTTTCCTTTTTTTTTTAAGCCAGGGAGAGTACAGGAACGTTTTGCAGATAGCTGAATTACCCACTCTCAATATGCTATGACCTCAGTAGAAAGGAAACTCATTCAGTGAAAATACTGTTTTTTTTTTTCCCTTGGCTTCTTCGAAAATCCGGTCCTGGCTCCAGAGAGATTATGGAATGTCTCTTGGGATTGTCTCTATGGCCAACTCGTTGCCTTGTTAAGCACAGGGTGGTCAAGTTGCAGAGATGTGAGTCTGCCCATTTATCTCTGCCTGTTCAAATTTTGAGAGCTGGAAAAGCCCTGCATACTACAGTGCAAACTCTTTGTCATCACACTCCTGTCATCTGAGGGCTCTCTTGTGTAGTTAACAACAGGTCTGGTCTGGTTTGTTGATAAATTATACGATTTGTCTGAGACATAAATTTGGCTTACAGTAGAAGCATTTGCCTGGCTCAGAGGCGCACTGTATCAACAAATGTACTTTTTGGATTGTCTACCGTCACTGAAGTCATCATCTTCCAGCCAAGGCCAAATGTTACAGTGCATGTCTCCCCTCATCTCTCAAGCAAATCACACAACTGCTTACACAACTCTGAGAAATCTTCCCTGAAGATAGCATGGTCTGGAGCTAATGTTTCAGCAGTGTTGCACATGTGGATAACCATCAGGTTTAGAGATAGCAATTCCAGGAGGTTTTCTCTCTCAGACACTTGTTACCTCTCGTAAAGGGGCCATGCGGGACAACCTTCTCTTCAAGCTGCCTCCAAAACATTATTGCCACATCCTAGGGGTGACTAGTCCTAAAGGTGGACTAATTCTGAGGCAAAATGGATCTTTACTCCTTCAACCACTAAACTTGCTCAAACATTGTGAAAAGGTTATCCCCTGGCATACCTCAAACTCAGACTCTAAGGGTCATCATCAGCTGAAAATCTGCTCAAATCCATGGATCCAAGGTTTTCTACTGAGTGGAAGCAGCTAGCACACACATCAACAGAATGAAAGGCTTAGCATTGGTTTTAAAGGAAAAACAATAATCCTGAAGTAATGCAAGTGCTTGATCAGAATTAAGTAGAAGAAAGATAATTTTTAATGCACAATAGTTACAAAACAGACTAGGAAGTATGTTATGAATTAGTCTCAAAATAAATTGTAAAAATGTTGTATTAATAGAGATACTCCATCAGCAAATAGCAAGAAAGAGTGAAATATCTGAATGTTTCAGCTATCCCAGACATCTTTTTCTGAATGCACAGCCATACACTACAGAATACCCAAGATAATTAACCTCATGAAAGGTGGGAATAGGAAGAGAGGGCCAGGAAAAATATACTGTCATTGCCAAGTACAATTACCCCTCTCTGATACGCCGTGTCCACTTGATAGATGCAGACAGGATAGACATCCTGGACAGTTGGTATAATTCTGTATTATATGGACAATTGATGCAGTGATTTCTGTGTTCTTAAGAGCAGGAACTAAAAGAGTTTTTTGCAGGGGAGAAGGGCTTATCTGAAGAAATGACTGCAAACAGGGAAGTGGAACGGCTGTTCCCACAGCTATGGGTTTGGAAATCCCGACGGTGCTCCAAGCATCTGCTTACATCTGTAGTAAATAAGGCAGTCTTCTTTTCTTTGGTCAGCCTTATTATACTGAAGAAGTCAAACAAAACCAACTGCATGTGGCTTTTCCAAACCAGGCATTAATGTTACACAGTAGTAAGTTGCTTTGAAAGGAGAAGTGTGTGATCAGTCATGGAACTATAAGATGGACCTTGAGAAAAGCTCTGCGTTGGGAAGTAACCTACACACTGAAAATCACCAAGGAACTCTGGATTAAGCACAAATGTGGAGAAACAGTGAAGAAACATCAGCCAGGATTACATTACAGAGTCTGCATGCTCTGTTACTCAGTTTGCTGTTTTTAACAAAGCAAATATTGACACATTTGTTTTGTTCCTGACCATTCTAATAAATTCCAACAGTATGACAAGAGTTCCAGTTTCTTGTATTCATTATGTTGCCCTGAAATTCAAAATGATAAAAACTCTGAAAGCCTGTCCAGATGCAAAAACATCATGAAGACTGATTGTCAGTTTACTACTGTGAGACTGAAGAAAGAATGTTTTATAGTCAAAAAGACTTCCAGTTACAAGGCTAGGAGTATAATGTGATGATTTATCATGACATTTTTCTTGTAATACATCTCAATATTAAATCAATGGTTACCAGAAATAAAGAGGTTCAGTCTCTTTTAATTCAGAAATACATGCCAAAACAATGTCATCCACTTCTTTACACACCTCATCCTCTTAAAACCATTTAAAAAGAGCTATCGTCCCAGTGCCTGGTGGCTGCCTTCTGTAGCCAAATATTTTGTTCTCTGTGGTGTTATTGTATCACCATAGAGATCGCTGCTGTTGCATCACTGCAGAGATCACTATTGCAGAGACTTCATAGCAGAGACAAGATTGTTTTATTAACCCCAGTAGTCAGTTTGAGTGACAAGTAACTTTGCATACTTGAATGAAGGACCTGCTCTCTGAGGTCTACAGGTACAAGAAAAGATATTTAATCTCACAACTACCATTGGAGTTACAAGGAAGATTGAAATTCAGCAAAGACAGCCAGCTGAAGGAAGTAAGGGACAACACGTTCTCCAGATGTTTTCTAGCATAAAACCACAGAGTAGAGTCTGATGGTCATTCAGCAGGAGTAGAAAGAGATGGCTACCAATTAAAGATTTATATATTCTACCTACTTCTATGAAAGTGATTGAATTACTAGACAGAAATTCAGTATTGTCTTCCTCTTATAGGTGGGGAGCATCCTTTCCTCTTAAAAACCAGCACATTTTTATTATAGACCTACAGTAATCTCTGAACATGGAGCAGAACGGAAGAGTTCAACAAGGATTAAATATTTCACATGGGGCCCTGGCTAGAGAAGAATAGGTGCTGGATTTATCAACAGGTAAGGGCAGAGAGTTGAGATTAATTTGGGATGTGTGATTGATATCCTTCCATGCCGTGTCAGTGTAAATCACAGTGACTCAGTTAGATATGTGTTAGAACAAAGTAGGAGCATCTTTCTACTCAGTAGGGAAAAAGCAAACTGTGCTTATCTCCCTGAAAGCTCTTTCCTAGACTTGGTCAGTAGTAGAACATCACATCTCTTGGTGGGGAGTCCTGTGAAGGGCTTCAGTTTGTTGGGAAACTGGAGATTTCCTTTTTAGGCAATTTAATACAAATTGAATGAAAAGAAAGTAAAAATTCTGGTTGTTACATACCAAACATTAAGATTCTACCTGCTCACTCTGACTGCTCTTTTCTACAGGATTTGTGAGAAGCAGGGTGCTGGGACCCAGCAGTAAGTAAATGTGCCAGGAAAAGCCTAAACTCACCCACACTGTTAAGGCTTCTGAGCAGAGCTCTATGAGCACAGTGACAGGTGATGGTGTATTTAGGAGAGTGGGAATATGTGATGTGTAAGAGGCAAACAAGGTATTGCTCTTGCAGAGCTACATACAGAGTGCAGTGTGTTCAGCCCACCTGCAATAAAGCAGGAGCTGACTTGGAAAATCACATATAAACCATAACCTGGCAAGTGTTACTTGCCAAAGGGACTCTGCTGTCATTCCCTTTAATGGAACTCATAGAAATCCTAAATTTTTTTTTTTTTTTTTACTGAGAAGTACACATCTGACCATTGAATTTAAGAACTAGATTAGGAAATCTTAAAATTCTCTTCTCAAGAAAAAAACATCATAGAACTGGAGATCCCATTAACTATATCTGTTGCCTGCAATGGGACAAGTTTTTGTTCTTTGAAAGGAAGGATCTCAAGCAGCGTGGACACTTCTCACTTGGGACAGCAATGCTATTAGCACTGAGGACTTAGGTAACAAAAGCAGTGCACATGGAGCTTGGAACATCATGGCTGATTGCCAGAAAAAACATGACAACCTACCTGTTTGCACAGCCCTTGCTTCAATGGCAGCACTAGAGACTGGCCTTCAAAATGAAGAGTGCATCAGCAGCCATGATCCAGGAGCCCACTAAGAGTCCAGGCTTTCCACTTCCACCTCTCTGCAGTGGGACCAGCAGCCCTTCTGAAATGGGACAAGTAGCATGAATGGGATTCACCTGAGAAGCAGAAGGGGTAGTAGCAAGTACCCACTTGTGTGTTTCCTTTGCTTCATCCTCATTGCCCCATGCGTGGGGAACGACTCTCCCTACGTGTGCCCACTGCAGAAGTTGCCACCAGCAAATGGGGAGGCCATTCCAATACATAATTTATGGTGAATTTGGACTTGTTATTGCATGACATTGAAGCACACAGACTACTCAGTGGAGATTGTTGGGTGATGAATGAGCTGAGAAAGGCCAGGCAAACATTATTATTATAACACTACATAAATATGTTTGGTTTTTTTTTTTTTTTTCATTTAACATTTAAACACCTGATTTCCTTTAACACTGTAAACATTTCACTTTATTAGGTCTGGGAGAACTGATGAATTTAAAGTCATTTTCAGCAAACAAGTGGCAGCCTTGCTGCTTTTTAGATGGAGGTGAAGGAAAGAAATCTTTATCATTAAAATATAACTAAGGAACAAAAGGGACAGCAGAAAGCTGTTGCCCACTCTGAAGTTTCTTATAGAAAGGGAAGAGCCACCCAGGTGATATTAGAGAAAAACTGTTAGAAAATGGGGGAAAGACAAGATATAATCTCCTTTAAACACTTGGCACAGTCTCTAAGTTTAGTAGCTAATAAATTTAGTGTTCAGGAAGAAATTCAAACAAGCTGCATTTACTAGTTTTTAAGAATGAAAATGAGTGCATTAATTATGTACACTGTTACCATCTGCTAAATGAGGCAATTTTGGCCAGGGCCTGGCAATTTCTTCACAGATCTGGAGCTTAAAACCCAAGACTTTTCAACCATAAAATTACTGCCCTGTAAAAGGGCAGATAAATGTCTAGGCAAGTGCCTCATTACTGTCAGAGCAATGATTTGTTTTTTCATTTTACTCTTGCGTTTTCCTGGTTATTGGAGTGAAGGTTGAGTCAGTCTTTCAATTATAAGTAAACTTCTTTTAAGTTTAACTAGTTTAACCAGAGAAGAAAACTCACTGTGAGCTTTTAGGTAAAGTGGGAAAATAAAAATACTGGCAAGTGCTTGGATACCCTTTGGGGTGAGCAGTTCTTGACTTCTTGAGGGCCCAAATTAAGTGCTGTTTCTTTTCCTCTGTGAATAGATTCCTCACAGATAGGATCCCTGTTCCACTGAGAAGCAACTTAGTTTAAGGAGGATATAAAAAAAAACCAAACAAACAACCTCAGAGAGAATCAGTAAATCACTGGGAGCTGCATCTCTTGCTCCCATGGGGCTGTACTCTGAGGCAATGCTGCCTCAGTCATTGTCCTCTTCCCACTGGAATGGTGACAGGCAAGGCTGTGGTAGGCAAAGTGAGGGGCCAGGTGAGTGCCCACCTTGAGAAGGGATGTGTGCAGATTTAGCTCTTTCCCCTTTCAACTGGCTGTGTAGGGGGTCAGGTGGCTACATTGCATCTCTTTTGTCTACCAGGCAATTCCATGATGAATATGACTATGTTCCTCATCAAGACTATTCAAAGCTTGCAATAAATTCCTCATTTTAGCTCTCAGTAACAAGTGAAGTTGGGCTTTCCTAATGACCTCACCTCGATCAGCTGCCACCTGTCAGTGGTCTGTGGTGATTATTGAGAATAGGATTTAATTTCATAAATCAGTGTGCATATGCTGCTTGAGTGGAGCAGCCCCCCCCACACTCCATTCTGCTTCTTCTCTCATTTTCTCTCCTTGTTTTGTTTTACTTTTGAGTGATCATGAGGCACACGTCATTAGGAGTTTCTGGTTTGCATGAGCTGCAGAAGTGTAACACATCTTCCAGTCATGGCTTGTACCAAGAAAAACAAATCAAAGTAAAAGCTTTCCAAGTGAGAAAGGTAACATTTGAAGCTGATGCATTGTTATAAAGATGGCATTATAGGCTGCTCATGGGATAGGTCGGTGAGATACAGGCAGAGGCCTCCCATAGCACCAAACCTCCCCAATACAGAGAGGAACTGCTGAATACTTACTGACTGTAGCCACCATCTTCCCTCATACTGTCTGTGCTGCTCGAGAAATGTAGAGGAGTTTGCAGGGAAGGAGTGAAGCTGGGCATAGGAAAGAGGGGGGGAAAGATGCAGTTTTACTGTTTGCCTTTTTGTTTCCCACTACCCAAGGCAGTAACTAAATACTTTTTTTTTAATTGACAATAACTTAATTATCTCCAGGTGAAGTCTGTTTCCTTCATGACAGTAATTGGTAAGGAATCTACCTGTCTTCATCTCCACCCACAAGCTTTGTTACTGCTGTTCTTCCTCTTTCCTCCATCTCACTGAGGAGAGAACTGAGAGCAGCTGGGTAGGAATCTGGCTACCAACCAAGGTTACCCCAACACCACCCCCAAAAAAACCCTGCAAAGAAATCCTGCTGCTAAGTGCCAGGAGTTTGCTTGGCTATCCAGGAGGCTCACAATACTAGACATGATATCCTTACACTAACCCAGCAAGCTGTACCAAATGCATCACCTGCTACTCCATGAAGGGAAACATCTTCCACAAACTCCTTAGGTTTATTTTTGTGCACAAGCTCTTGCTGCTGTTTTTCTGGTTCTGCTCCCACCCTAGAAGGACAACTCTGCTTGCCTTGCACCCTTCTGCTCTGCAAAAATGTATGACATCTCCTGCCTGCCTGCTCTTACCAGAGGGAGAATTGCTCCCTATCATGCTGGTTGTAAAGGATGGCAGAGGGAAGCATTTGCAAGCACTGCCAACTGAAGAGGAGAATAGGATGTTTGACTGGGCAACTGCTTATGGCTTGTCCTTTGCATGCATCTCACTCTCCTACAATCTGGACACCCCATGTGGTCAGGGAGGCAGAGCTGCAGGGGACTCACTGACCTCTGTGGCTCATGTAGCATAACACTGCTAGAGCCCTCTTTCTTTTTCCTGCAAAAGCTATAAGGAGCTGCTACACTTGAAAGGCTATTTGGGATCCTAGCAAATCCACAGACAGCAAAGGGCTGTAGCTGCAATGAAGTAACAGAAAGGTGTAAAACAAGGAAGTAAAGAGATCAGTCTGTGAAACGCCATGGACCACAGATAGTGGGACAGGGGGTAGATATATGGGGTAGGAGTTCAGAGCACAAAAAACACAAATAAGGCTGTGCTGTAGAACAGAATTGATACACACACACTGTCCAGGGAATCTGTTTGCTGGTCTCCCATGTCTTGTCAGCCCCTCCTCCTGCTGCAACCAACTGACCAACTAACCATAGCTTCTCAGTTGCTAAATCCTTTCCGGGAAGATTTATTTTTCCACAACCCTTCACAGTAGGCATACTGGTCTTTGTGCTGGGTAAGAAGGAAGATTATTCTTTTATTTCCCTTTTTTTTTTCCCTTTAATTTTTTCTTTTTTCTCTTT
>VXBX01006887.1:1508327-1591625 GCA_013400415.1 Scytalopus superciliaris
TTTTTTTTTTGTTTTCATGTAGAAAGTGTGTGAAGGGCACAGTAGGTTGTATAGTAAGGTGGGAAACATGAATCACTTTCCATTTGCCTCTCTGCAGCACTCCATTCTTCCAAAACACTATGAATAAGGCAAAAAAAATTAAGTCTATTTAAGCTTCATTACAAGCCTGATTCCTTCATATGATATAGCTCATTTAAATCCTGTCCTTCACACTTCCTGGCTTTCGTAGTTCATGTTTATTAAAGTGCATATGTGCATTTCTAATAGCCTATGTTTAGATGGATGTTTGATGCCTAAATTATCCAGAAAATTTGAGAAATGGTGTTTTGTGCAGCTAAGGAGTTTGTTTGTTCACTTAAAAATCATTTTGCGAAGCTTTCTGGTGTTTTCTCCCTTTCACTCTTTATTTCCTAAATGGAAAAAAAAATTCTTAGGTTTCTTTATTAGTGGTTTGAAGTCAGATATTCAGTTCTTTGAAAATCAAACCTTGACATTTGCAGAGAAACCAAGATGTGAAAACAAACTATTCAGATGTTTTGACTTTCTCATCATTCCTCCTGTTACCTGGGCTTTTGGCAACTGAAACAATCCCCCCAAATTTATAAATGTTTGCAAAATGTTTCTGAATCCATGATTTGTTTGGAAAAAAGAAAATGAATCAAAAAAGTCAACACTAAATGTGCATCTCTTAGGGATAATAACTGACAAACAATGGGAAAGACACACAACTAATTCAATTTGGAATTTCCGCCTGGTTTTCCTTGAGGACTTTTTATTTGTAATAGATAACGAGGGAAAAGTATGGAAGAGTTATTTGTCCACATATAAATGCCCTCAGTATAATATTTTTACTTTAGTTCAGCACTATGCACATCATGTGCAGGACACACTGATGGCCACTTAAAGCACTGGGTTTCTCAGTAATGAGAAATGAAGCTAATTTGCTGTCACCCAGCTAAAGCTTTTAAATAAAAGCCCACAGTATCTCATTTTTATCCTCATATGAAAAGTTCTGAAATCCACCACAGTTTTAACACAGACTGAAACCATTTTCTGACTCCCTTTTATCTCATTCTTCTGAAATGGTACTGAATGGTTCTTCTCCAAAGCCACATGCAAAATCAATTGAGAGACATTGTAAAGCTACTGTTTGCTCAACAGATGGGTCTTTCTGCTCAGTGGATGGGACTCCTTTATATTTTGTCCGCCCTATTTTTGATATATCTTCCTTTCTGTTCCTGAAATTGAGGAGAAAGCAGATGTACGTACAGAATAGTTGTGCTTGTTAACAGCCATGCTTTAATCTAACCCCCAGTAAAAAAAAAATCCACTACTATAAGCTGCTTCTTGTGGCTGAAACAATTTGGTTACTAAGTCTCTGCCACGCGCTATGTTGTTCCCAAGATCACGGTGTCATGTCTAAGTGTGCTGACAGTCCTGTGATCCCACTTTGGCCTTAAATCCTGTGCAAGCAGACAGTGGAGGGACTGCTTTCTTCTAACAAAGGTCAGGACCTCACTAAGGCATGAAGTACGACTCCCAAAGGCATTTACAAAGTTTCATAAGGATGATCTTCAGCTGGAAAGGCTGCTTGCCCCTCAGTAGCCCAGTCTGTCTCCTAACAACCCACGTCTGTAAGAATATTAGCATAACATTAATAAGTGAATTGGCAAGACAATTTAAATGCATACACTGTGTGTCTAGACCATCAAATTGGTTTGTTCTGTATTCTGTCCCAAGGACACTGAAATAAAGGTGCTAGTTGTCATTCAGGCTGCATCTGGAGCAAGGCAGCTAGTGTTCTTTGTGAGGAAGCCTCAGTGTAGAGCAGGGGAAGATTCTAAGGCTGCACCCTGTAAACAGTTTGGAGGTGAGTCAATCTCTACCAGACCACATATATGGGCTCAGGGTTGCTCCAGGCATAAACCACAAGAGCAGCATAGACATAAGAGTCCAAGTTCACACTCAGCACCTGTAAGAGACATTGTGTACGGAGAATTTCAACCACAAACCAAGCAACTTACAACACCATATAGTGCAGAAAAAGACATTTCCAAGTGTATTTATTGAGAAATAGTAAAGATGTACATAATTTTACAAGCTTTTAATTTTAATTTACATTTTTTCTTAAATTAGGCCCTAATAAACTATAATCTGCTAATACATGACAGAGACCCTTGGCTTCAAATCTTCAAAATGCTGCTATTGCTGGGATTTTGGCTTACGTCACTTCAGCTTCTCTTCAGAGATACTAAATACCATATTCATTTACAGCATATACCTGGTGACAATCCTTTAAAGCAGAGATGACTTTTGAACTGAAACCCTGGATCTGGATACAACCTCATAGCTAAAACATAGTCTTCCTACCGTGCGTCAAGTCTATATTCTCTGTAAACTGCAATTCTGATGGAATACAGGATCTCATCTGCCCCAAGATGAAGTGTGCTTGTATACAGGACTTGGATTTGGCCTCATCTCCCTTGTCAATGCTTGCACTGGAACACACTCCACACCTGCTTTAGATGCAAACTCTGCTGCTCACACTGGATTCTAATGAAAACAGATCTGGGAGCTAGCTGCCACCTAGATCTTTGTGCACAATCTCCACAGGCATCTAAAAATAAGCGTATTTTTTTAGGTTTTTTTCTGTCTTCTTTTACTGAACTGCACAGATTTATATCTACTTAAGGTACTATCTTGTGACTGCAATCACACAATATTTGTACTCTGCAAGCTGACTACTCAAATGCCTAATGAATGTTCATGTTCTGTACTGAGAATTGCTACAGTATCAGCAAAAGGCATTATATTTTATATTTCATTTGCCAAAAATACTTGCAAACATGACCTTGTGCTCAATCTTGGTTGTTGAGGAGAGACTGAAGGGAAGGTAATTTCTGTTTAATATGCTTTTGAATTAAAATGCACTCAGTGTCAAAGTGACCAACCTTCAGTTTAATCTTCTTAGGCCCATCTGGAACAGTCTGGTGAGACTATGTCTCTGCCTTGGTTATTTTCTTCTCTGTATTGTTCATGCAGAAAAATATATCAGGCTAATTTCTCTCTACAAGGCAGGCATGTACTACATATTTTTATTTAAAGATAGATTGCAATTTTTGCTTAGCAAGAGAGCTCTGAAATTTTGTATTGTGAAGGTTTTTGAGCTAAATCCTTGAATTTTCTTTGGATGCAGGTTTTTGCGTATTACTTATTGTTATAATTAACTTCTGCTATGGTAGCACACAGAACTTTGTCATGCTCTGTAAAACTTCCCTCCTTTTGCCTCCGTCTCCTCTCCAGAAGTCCAGTATATTAATTGAGCTGCATCCACCACAGAAAGCTAAGCACAACTCCAGTGACGGCACTGCAAACCTTTTGTAAGACCCTACGGTTGTTGCTGGGCCACCTTTGTTCTTACGTCTGATTAGGAAAAGAACACTGAATAAATAACTTGAGAAATAATATTGCTTCATGCATTTAAAGAACACTATGACTTGTCAAAAAAAAAAAAAAGATAAAAAAAAAGAAAAGCTAATTCACCATGCCAATTCTTTTTGGCTTTTCACGCTTTTACATTGAGATTTTTATGCAATGCTGGAAGTTGAGAAGGGCTTTGAACTTTTTTTCCTATTCCAGTAGAAACACCTTTTTTCCTGCCTGAAAACCTATAAAAAGCTGCAACTACAGGGTTTTTTATGAAAAATATACTTCCAGGACAAATCTGACTAGACAGGTACTGAAAATATATATATTTTTACTTTTTGGACACATAAATCTATCACCCAAATAGCTAGTCTATAGTGATTTCATATGTGGCAAGTCTCATGTGATGGCTTTAAACTGCTCAGTGATAACAAATTATTGTTATTTTGTTGTGTGGTGATTTGTATATCCAACTCCAACTCAGCAAAGAAATCTCATTTTTACAGATTTACAGAGGAGTTTCTGCTTGTACTTCTAGTGGCTCCAGACTCCACCAAACAACTAACTTTCATATAATCTCAACAAAGTTTAAATCAACAAAGTTACTACCTAGTAACTATGACATATGTTGGCTTCACAGCACAGTGAGGGAAGATTTTCACCTCAGTGCCAGCTACTGTGCTTGTGCAGACATTCTGGAGTTTGCATTTAACACCTTCTCTTGCGTACACCTCTTCATGCAGTCAGTGCACAGACAACCTAAGGGGTCTCCATGTACAGCGTTAAAAATCAAAAAAGTAGTTTCCATTTTCTGCAATGAGAGATGAACCACTTGCTGCTGTTTCAGACTGCTCAAGCTGCACGTGGAGCACTGAGGACCCTTTGTACAACATGGATCTTGCTCATTTCCCAAAGCTGAAAGGTAGCATGTTAGAAACTCTCAAGATAATTATCACTGCATGGACTGTAACTTTTAATAGAAATTATGAAAGTTAAGGTGATGTATTTCCCAATATTTCTTCTTAAAAGTCATCTCCTTATCCTCTCCTCAGATGCCTGATATACTATTGAAATTTCTGGTTAAAAATGTTTACGGTTGTTCCTGTGTAATATTGTTGTGCAATCAAAAATGGGTGAGGAAAATCATGCTGACCCAAAACAAAATACATGGAAATATGGAACACAATGGAAAAGCTACCAAAATACTATTTTATTTACCAAAGTGGGCTATGCTCCTGAAATGGCCAATGTTATTATGCCAGCAATTTCAGCAGCTTGTGTTGATCCTGAATATAGTAAATGGAACATCATTTGCATATCTGACTGAGGAGAATTTCTTTAGTAATTTTTCATTCGTAATGAACTTGTGTTTTATTCCCCATCTGGGTTTAACTCCGCGTTTTCATCTTCCAGTAATGCCACCTGAACACTTTATCTGCTGGGTGGAACTGTCTTCTTTTATACACAGCAGATGCACTCACTCTATGGCTTTCAGTGGACTCAGTAATTAATGAATATGGCTCTTAGTTCTCTTGTTGGAGAATCAAGAAATGATGCTGAAGGTGTTAAACACTTTTCTTTTTTAACCTTTCAAGGTAGCGGTCCCCAATATCAACCTCCCAACATACTCTTAACTTTTCTCAAACAATCATTGGAATTATTCAGAATCCAAATAGAAACACAAACTTTCCTTTATTATTTTTTCTTACTGCAACAAATACTTAAATGCTTTGGTGCAGCCTTGCTCTTTGATTTCTTTGAATTTCAAATTTGGTCATGTCAAAAATTATCACAAAGGCTTTTTTTTTTTGTTTATCTACATAGTTTTTAACCAAAATTACATTATAACACATGAACACAATCTTCTCTTTAAGGCACAACACATCATTATGCACATTCTGTTTGCCAAACTTATAAAAGAGACAATATTATATAACCCTTTCCCTCCCCTTCCCCCCAAAAAGAAAGAAAAATTGCATCCACTTCCAAAATCAGCTGCTAATAAAGTCACAGTAAATTATTTTCATCAATAATTTACACAAATTACAGGTCTAGACAGGATTGTCATTATACAGTCTGAGTGCATTCCAATTCAGATTTTCTGGGTTAGGTAGGCTAAGTCTGGTTCAAACCTCAGTGCTGAGAATATATCCCATTTTGAGGAATGTTGTTGAACACCACCTCGTTGGCTGGAAAACGCGTTTTGGTGCTTTGCCAGTTTGAGTCCTTTGTTCACTCCTGTCAGGGCTCACTTGGTGTGTACCAGCAACCTCCACAGTTTTAATTCATTTAAAAACGTTGCATATATAAGACCATAGAGCTTCCTTACGTAGCACTAATGTTTTAACTTCATTCAGCAATCTGAATTCTTCAATTTGGAATTTTTAATCCCAAATATTTCTTCCCTTCTTAAGACAATTCATATGTGTAAAGCCAGAGGCATTGAATCACACATAAAAATTCAGTGTACTTGAAATATATATCTATAAAAAAGGATCGCCAGCTTTAGAACACAGTTACAAATACTCTAGTTCCAGTGCTTGATGGAGAGCCAAGAGGTCCGAATGACTGGATATCCTCCAGAAAGGCATGTTGTGCTGTGTTTGTTAGAGGAGGAAAAAGGTCAGGAAAGATGAACACTGTGACACAGGGCAGTATAAGACACATGAGGCTTGTTAGAACACCGCTATGTATTTTACACCACTGTTTCTGGATTGATATTTTGCTGTTAAAGTACTCACAAAAATCAGACCAAAATAGATCTGAGCTTAATAGCTCAACTGAAATTAAAATAATTAGTCTTTCTTAATAGTTTCTTTGGAAACAGCCTGTTACTTATTAAGGGCTACTTGCTTACTGTCAGCATGCAAACTCATATGAAGGAACATTAATAGGAAATGCCTTTCTGCTCCACTTATTTGACTGCAAAATACTGAATGATCCTTTAAAGGGCTATAAGACTTCCATTAAAAGAGGCTTCTCACTCAACACTTTGAAAAACAGCTGAATTACATTTTTTTTCCATCTAGGGGGAAAAAAAAATCTCTTTGGAGAAGAAAATAACACATTTCCGGTTTAAGAAAAGATAATTTGTGTTGGAGAAAACATCAGCATCTGAGAGATGCAGGTATATGCACTATTCTTCAACAATTCATGGGAACAGAAAAACCCCACATACTTCCATGTTGAGTTCAGATCTATTTGTAATGTGCTATATTCATTCATATATCTGCATTCTGCATCTATCCATGCAATATAGCCACCATCAAGAAAAAAGCATGCCAAACCAGAAAGCACACAATCGAACCACCACTGTTTAGCACAAATTACAAAAGACCCATCACCAGTACTGTACCTATATTAAGGAACCATTTGGAATGAGCATTTTGGTTATTTTCCTTTTATTTCCATTTCAACTACAGTGCGAAGAGGGTACTTTATTTTGCTACTCCTAGCTCAAGGATGTTAACATCACTTGTCCTGTACAGACATTGTGAGGCAACAAATTTCAGTTTCTGCACACATACTAGGAAGTATGGCATAAATTACTAATTCTACCTGATTCTGAATCCTGAAAAATTTTCTAGAGAAATTGGACTTGAACTATTATCATGAGAAAATCAAGTATTTCTAAGGAAGCAGTTATTTTTTTTTTTTTTTTNATTTGCAGCACAATCTCTATGTTGTGTTCTTTTTGCTTTAGCAAAATCTTCTTTCTTGAAGCAGATTATGTGTTTATCATATTTGCTCTGGTAAACTACAGAACTTCATCTATGTTAGCAAAGCAATTTGCACAGTCCTTTAGGTGTTTTTTCACATTCTCTGTAACACTTCTCTTGAAACATCCCTGATTTCAGCATTTAGAAAAAAGCACCACGCAACCATCATGTCATAGCCCTTTCTACCTCTTCTGTTTATCTTTTAATTTGCTTGTAGCTAGTCAGACATTTTTGCTGCAATATTTTTTCATTTATTTTCAAAATAATTTTGTGGATTTTTCTTTTCTTTCCAAAGTGAAATGAAGTAAATGCTAGAATCCAAATGGTTCATTTTACTCTAAGTTTTGATCTCATCATGCTCCTGCTGCCTTGCATCTGTGGACTGAAATTATTCATCATTTTGTGCAACACTGACAGGCTTGCATTAGTAGCTATGTATCACACCAACATTTCAGAGGACAGGTTACCTTTTTTGCTGCCTGTTCTTCTTCTACACCATCCCCAATTACAACATACACTACTTTTCTGCCAAACCTTTGCATTATTCGTTCAAAGCAACTTTCTTTTCCTGGAAGATAAATGAGATAAGAGTTCAGAGTGAAGTTACCTGATTAGCTGCATGTTCCTCATCTCGGCCATCTCCAATCACAACATAAGTTATGTTAGTGCCAAATCTGGACACTATACGCTCAAAACAGCTCTCTTTGCCTGAAAAACAATGCACTATTTATTCAAGCTATCAAGTGAGTTATTGTGAAGCCTTACAAAGGATTTTTGCAGTGGTAAGACATTTCTACTACTACTTTTGAAAAGTTGCCAGCCTTGGGATTTAGAGCCAAATTTGCTAAGAAGCACTGAATTCCCTTATTGACACCGAACTTTTTCAAGTAAAACGAAATTTCTTAATCACTACAAGAAAGCCACTAAGATAAAGAAATTAGCAGCACTGCAAATATGAGTAAGTTAGTGAATGAATGACTGAATTCAAATATTTCCTTATGAATGTAGCAATATTTTTGCAAGGAAATTAGAACTTTTAATTCTAATGTATCTGCAACAAGTGATGTAGCAATGAAAGAACTTTTCAAAGAACAATGGTAAACAAAATACGCTTAGACAACAGGTTCCTGGGAGAACTTCATGAAGCACTTTGCTCTTTTGGAGAAACATGGAACCAAGTAGGCCAGAAACAACATTAAACAGGATTGAAAGGGAACAATCAAAGTAATCTCCTTGTCTTCTCACTGCACTGCAGGTTCAGTTTTACCAAAAAATGGTTGCGCTTTTGATCTTAAACCCATCCTAACACAATTATTTCAATGTTTCCATGGGTGATCTCCATATTTAATTAAACCTTTCCATTAGGAAGTTTCTCTTTGATATGTGACCTGCATGTGTCTCTTGCAAGGAAATCATTACCTATTGTCATACCTCTCATCAATGTAGAGAAAGATTATTTATTTTAACTCTGCAATTGCTTTCTACCTTGTTTGTTATTATGTCTACCCCCATCCCAGGTTTTGAGTCTCTTCTCACAAGCTCATAATTTCTAGATCTTTCATTCTTACTGTTCTCCTCTTGCATTTTTTTTTTCATCTGGGCCACAAAACAGGGCCTTATGATTAGGAAAAGCATTGTGTGTATTAACTGTTGAGTAAGGACCCAATTTCAGTGTGCAAACAACCACACTCAGCACAATGCAGAGATCACTATGATGAAAAATAGAGAGATCTTGTATCCCAGAGTTTGCTGTGCTCCTGACAAGGGTGTAACAGCAGCCACACTGTTCCCAGAAGGAGTTCCTGGTGCAGAATTAATTTGACAGAACCTCCAGAGACTGTGCATCACTTCACCACCCCCTTCTATACTGTTGGCACTGTTTCTTAGTGGTCCTTCCTTTGGTCTCAGTGTAATCTCAGTGACTGAATCTAACATGTGTAGGCTGTATGACAGATGACATTCATTCCAGAGGCTGCCCAATAACATGCAGTATTTGGGATACTTCATGCCTTCACTTAAGTTGTTAAAAGTATTTGAGTAATTTCTGTCTAAAGAACAGCTACAGCTAATTAAAGCATGACTGAGATGCTAAGTGTTTCCTGACACTGTTAGAATATGCATTGCTTTGTCCCTTGTGAAAATAATTTAGAAAATAAATTGTAATGCTTATGTCAATGAAGTGTCAAATTCCATGTTATAAAGGTTGTCATACGTATAGAAATTAAGCATTCCAGAATTAATGGTTGGTGAATCCTGAAATCCACCAAATTATCAGTCACTATACACTGAGTCACATTTCACAGGAATGACAACTTCTCTTCACTTACAATTTTGGATGCAATTTCCAGAAACCATACATTTCCAAACCATAATATACAAAAGGCACACACTTATGAATAGAATAGGGAAGTGCCCTTTTGGCATCCACTAACGCAGCTTCTGTTAGTAACAGTTTTCATCACTATCACCGAAGTACTATGCATGGGCAAAAAGTTTGTAAAGCTGTGGCCCTACTTACACAGAGCTGAAGGTCAGAACAGAGGTTATTTTAATAGAAGTTCTGCTCAGGTTTGAAGTCACAGAACACTTTTCTTTGTTCTTTTCTGCACATTTTTTTGTTTTCTCCACCATACTGAGGAGTTCCTGAGGTTTTTAATTGGTATCTTTATTCCTTCAGGCATCACTGGAAATAAGGTGACTTAGGAATTCTTCAACATAAAGATACCTGAATATAGCAATGCCTAAATCTTATAACTAAAACTGGTAAGTGCCAGGAAGTGGTTTGGAATCCATCCATTTCTGGCAGAAAAAAATACTGGTAATGCAGTGTATTAAGAATGGATGAAAGAATGATTTTCTTACCTATTTTGGTTGCACTGTAAATATTTTCAATAGGAAAAGCTCCTCCTAAACTGTATAGTAGAACTTTTGCAAGTGCTGGAATAAGCTGGGTTGTTGTTACCAATACGTTTACACAGTTACTCCTAAAATGAGAGAAATAGTTTAAAGAGTTTAGAATCAGTAACCAAATGCTGATGAGGTGAATCAGCTGTGAAGAGCATATCCAGGATTCCTCAGAATTTACTTTCAATCACACAGTAGTGCTGCTCAGTATCAGCCCTTACAGAAAAATGTGCATAAAACTTCTGGAACAATACTTTAAAAATTATGCAGGCCTCATATGTAGAAAGTGTTCCACACTGGTTTATAGGAGACAGGTTCTTGAAGATGGGTTGACTGAAACACAGACATTTAAGATCACTAACTACCTCCAAAGGGAGACATTTAAATACTTTGAAAGCATAATTTTCATGCTGGCCATTAACTGGCAGTAGCTACAGCAAAATAAAAGAGTTAAGTGAATGCAAAACCAGTGTTTTTTACTCTTTAAGGGAAATAAACAACCAATACACGTTTCTCATAATGACATTACTTCCTTTACATTTCAAGAGTAGGAATATTTCTAAGAAGGAGAGATAAGGATAATCACATAAATAAGCTAGCATCAAAGGGTGAGGATGGAAACTTGAATGCAGAAGTTGTGCTAGCAGCTACACAATAGAAAACTCAGTCAGGCTGCTTTAAGCACTGACAGACTGGAACATGAGCATGGCCATGGTGTGAACATGGAGTTGAGAGCAAATGGTTGCGATTTTTTCTCCTGGCATTTCCACAAATTCCAAGCAAGACCTCAGGCTACTATTTGCCTTATTATTTACCTTACTTAATGTATCTCAATTTTTTGTCAGTAGGACAAAAGTAGTGTTTAGGTGACTCACAGGTAGCTTCTGAATATTTATAGGTGTACAGTTCTTTGAAGACAACAGACTATTATTTAACAATCCTGAGTAACTTCTAAAAGCTTTTTAGACTCATCCACCCATGCTCAACTGGCTTTCATTACCAAAATCCTTTTGAAGACTGACAATTTGCAGAGGAATGAGGAACTAAACACAGCAGCTAACACAATTTTTTTACTTTTTTTCTCTTGATGTGCTTAGGACACTGTTGAATAAACAACAATTAAGAGATAAACATAATGCAGAAGTTGTTACGTTGAAAATAAGTCTTTCATGTGTTTTCAAGTTTGTTCTTTCCACTTGATGCTGAGTCTTTTCCCAGACATGTTCAGAAGGCAAGATGATTTAAGTTGTTGTTTCTTACAGTTTAAAACCATGATTTTTTAGGATTTCTGATAAGATACATATTGCATGGCTGACTAAGCAGCAACAGTGTTCACAGTTTTATTGTTTCAAAGGAACAATACCTTTTGTGCCTCTTTACTGGGAACTCAGAATTTTGACTCAAGTTAAAAGAGATTTTTGCTCTTCTGAAAACTTAAGATATATGCTAGTATATACTGATTTGCTTGGAGGGATAGAAGGAAAACTTCTTGTGTTGTGGTATCTTGTTAATAAACTGGCAGTATTTAGGTAGCACTGTGAATAGGCACAAACATTGAAGGACAGATCAGAGAGATGTGGAGTTCAGATAATGCTGAACCATAAGATCCTAAATTAAAGGCTGTCTCAGAATTCTACAATATTCTTTCAATGTACACACATTTTAGAAGACACTTAATGCTAGTTTTAGTAAATGGTGAAATCACTGAGACCACTTTTCCTGTGTCCTATTCAAAAGTCACATTAGACCTGTTCTCTTATTTAAAGGTACTCATTTATTGTAAGATAAAATGTAAAACCCAGCCATTTCATATCCAGAACTAGAAACTTCTTTTGCAATAGACTCAGATACATACCTTGTGCTGATAATTGATAATGATTTAAGTGCATTTGTTAGCCAGGAGTCTGTCAGAGCTTCAATCTCTGCTCTTAATTGCAACCATGCATCTCTTTTAGCTGGACCGAGGAGTCCTTTTATTTAAAAGAGAAGGAAAAATAGAATTAAATTCTATATTAGCAAGAATGTATAGGGGTTTATGGCCATTGTTTCTATTTTATTTTCCACCAGAACTTGAATAAATATCAAAGAAAAAGTCTATTGTCTTCAATGATCAGTAAATCTTTGGTTTTATTTGTACTTCATTGCATCAAGCAATGTCAGAAAATATTTCAGATACCAATAATCAGTTTGATTTGTTTCCTGTATTCAGGCTGCTTTACTGCATTTCAAAGAATACCTTTCAGAAATATGCTTTTTTAAACCAGCTCCTCACATATTATGATACTCCCAAATTATCACAGGCAGTGACAAGGAGATCCATGTCATCGGGTCACAAGCAGAGACGCTCACAAAAGAAGATACTTTAGAATAAATTGGCCTTTGTGTTATCTGCATATTTAAAACTGCCCTGCTTATGACTCTGTCTCGAGGTGAACCTCAGGTGACACATATGAAAATACATTTCTTTGCTGATAGCTTGCACTTCATGTCCTGTTGTGGTTAGCAATGACAACCCCTTTTATAGCATTTACGGCTCTGGAACAGCTGCACAGCTTATGTCCTCATATTTCAGTTAGTCCTTAAAAGCACCTCAAAATCTCTTTCTGTGCATAAATTGTAAGATATTTAAAAATACCCAGCTTATTGAATGTTGAGACATGAATTCCTTGGAACCAAGATATTTTAAAATTAGATTTGGTCCTGGAAAAACAGGGAAGCAGGCTTCATAACCTTTAGTATCCCTCTTCTCTTTTACAGCTTATGTTCCCAAGAAGTGGTCATGACTGTCTTCAAAAATCTGAAATGAAGCAACCTAAAAATATATGGATTAGTCTACTCTTCTGTTGCCTTCCAGCAGCTATTTTGAAACAAACATATATGTATGTGATGAGCAGATTATCAAAATGGCTGAGAAGTACAAGATGAATGAATAAACTTGCCTGCTAAGGAGGGATTGTATTTCAGAAGCAGGATTTCTAGGAATACAATGCACCATATATCTGCCTGTTTGGTTTTCCCAGCTCTGTTTATCCTGCACAACAGCACATCATTGGTTTTGCCACTCCAGTCAGTAGCTTTCAACAGCCCATGGTCCGGTCACATTACTTTCCACTCCCTCTGTGGCTTCCCAGGCACATCCCCTTGGTGGGAGTTCATCACCATGCAGTTTAGACTGACCAGCACTCTAAGTTTGTTTTGACAATTAAACTCACCTCCTATGTTGTTCTTGTAAGTATTATACAACTCTTTTACTCTTCTGTAACGGAAAGCCAGCTTCCTCATCCAGTCAACCCCTCCTCTTACACCTGTTGGCAGACAAAGGTTTGCACTACTTGCAGCTGCATGGAAGCCATCAGTTGCAAAACTGTAGGTACTGCAAACACCCAAAATACAGTAAAAATAAATACAATGTATTCCTGTAAAATCTCAAATTATTTAATCTTTGAAAAAAACAAACAAACAAACAAATGCTGTATCTTACCTCAGGTCTTGTCCATTATCATCAGAAGAAACATCATCTATATGAACTTGATCACACTCCTATTGAAAAAAAAACAAACACCAAACCCATATGATCAATTCTCTTGTAAGAGTGTAATCACCATTCATGGAAGTGTTCAATTCAAAAGGCATGTGGATATGGCACTTGTGGATATGGTTAAGTGGTAAACACAGTGGTTTGTGTTAACAGTGGGCTGGTTGGACTAGATGATATTAGAGGCCTTTTCCAGCCTTAATGATTTTGTGATTCTATTCTCACCACAGGCTGAGTACAGGTGTTGAAGGACTGATGCAGTCTGCTAACTGCACCAGAAGATGGCAGAGTGTGCACATCCACAGTTTCCTATCACCATCATTGCCTTTAAAATAATAAAACGTTTAACTCCTACAAAGTGTAAATTACTAGTTAAAATAGGTCTTTAGAAAAGCAATAAGCAATTTTGCTGTAATTTAGGATTATTTTAATTGTAACCCAGCAACAATTCCAGTCTCATTTATGTTCTCCCTAGCATACCAATACTGAAAAATCACCTAAATGATATTTTCCCACTCCCTAACCTCAACAGGCATATGACTTACGTTAAGTAGTTTGGACACATGTCAGGTTCTTCTATTAATTTAAAAGCCTTTGGCTGGGAAATCATAGATAATCAGAAATCCTGCAAAACTTCATTATTTCCTGGTTTTGGAAGGGATGGAAGCAACTTGAGGGAACTAAGGTACACTAGAAAACTGAACTCCCTTACAAGATGGTTTTATAACTGGACAGCTATCAAATATCCTTATCTGCATAGCGGTTACAGCAGAAAGACAAGAAAATGTGATGGACGCATAAATAAGTACGTCAAGCCATTGTGCATTGTATTACTGTTTTCTGTAGTTGCTTGAACTAACATCTTAACTCAAAGACACACCTGAAATTCAGTGTCCAGAGATTTTACTTTTTTGTATGTAATTTTTTAATATTTAAAATAGCTATTGTTAACACAGTCCTAATACAATTTACAGAAAAGTTCAAGGATGTATTTAAAAATTACTCCCTAACTAATACTTTCCAATAATTTACTGTCATTACTTAGAAAAAAATGAGGGTGAACTTTCAAAATGTACAGATCTGTGCTGCAAAGTAAGAATTGTCTGAGTCATCTATGTCAAAGTTGCTGACAAGCAGCACTTAATTCAGGCTCTCAGTGACATGCAGGAGTAAGCAGTTCTAAGTTTCCAAGCTCTGTCTCATAAGAGGGCTACAGATAAAGGACAAATCTGAACAGAATAAATCTGAACAGAGAAGTGATTTCCAAATGTGTATGCCACAAGTTCCTAGAGTGTGAATTTGGGGAATTAACATTTCATCTTTCTGTTTTGTTTTCTTTGCAATGAGTGAAAACTTAAGAAGCTTTTACCCACAAAGTAAGTTGTTAAAAAAAAAAAAAAAAAAGCTAGCAATTTTTGTATAAATATATATATATAATTGCATTTTCAAATACGTAATTTTATTTCATCATACAAGCAATCATAATTTAAAATACTGGGTCAAAGCTAAAAAAAAATGAGTTGCCAAACTCTGCTCATTTGGCTTAATCCATTAAGACAGGCATGACAGAGCTATGTTCAGGGAACAGAAATGAAGCATTCTTCTCTCCACTGGAGAAATAAAGCTTTTTTGGTTCTGTCTGAGGAGATTTTCTTGAGCTGTAGAATATTTTGAAAAAGCTGCTTTTGGATGTAAATAGCAGATGAAAAGAGAAAGTAAAGGGAAATTGGCAGCTGAAATAAATAATGTGTTTCTTTATCCTTATTTATTATTTACGCTCCAGAAAAAAAATTGAAACTATGCTTCATCCAGTGTAGGACAGGAACTTAAAAAACAGACAAAAAGCCCCACTGGGAAAAATTCTAACTCTATATTTTACAATATCTGTCTTCTTAATTGCTCTCACAGGATTCCCTGGAACTGGTGAAAGTATAAGTTTAAAAGTTTAAAAATAATGCCTGTGGATTTGAAGGTGTACTAATTAAATGGAGGACACACAAAAGCCTTGATGGATAAGGAGTGTCTGCTGCTGTTTGGGTTTTGCTAATCCTTTCAACTACATTGTTCCAGCCTTGAAAAGTTCAAATAACTGTTTTGCTGATAATTTCCTTATTAAGTTAAATATGAGTGCATGGCAAAGGCTCAGTAGTTAACTTTTTCTTTTTTTTTTTCCCCCCCAAAATTTTTTCATGGTGATTCTGTGACTGACTTCAGGAACAGGAGGAGGGTACCATGCAGTTTTGTGATTACTCATCCCTTGTCCCTGCAGGAAGGTTGTTTAGTATACAGGAGATCAATCCCAACAGTGTTCTCCACCTTCCTCCTTTTCTCCCTTCATCTTCTCCCCTCAAAATACTGGCAATATACATTTGCTGATCAGCAAACAAACTCATGTGCCCACAACTTCTTGCTTTGTTTTACTTTGTTTTCTTGTTTACGTCTTGCTTCAACTAAAATGTTTACCTTTTGCAACTTTACTTATATGATGTGAAAAAATTGTGCCATAAAATAAAGAAAAAGCAGATTGTTTGAAAAGATTTGAGATAGTTCTTTTCTCAAAAGAAACAGGAAATTGGTGGCACAACATGACATCTGAGTTTGTTTTTAAATGACACCAAACAGTTATGGGGACGAAGAAAAGAAAGCAAGCTCTCTGTCACTTTAAATGTTCAGGTAAAATACTTTTCAAATCAGCTGCAGTACTGGTTAAGCTCAAGTCACAGTGGATCATTGTCAGTGCAAGGTCAAAAGTAAAAAATATAAAAATATATTTCCTATTACAGTGAGTACAGGAAAGGAATCTATGTACAATATCTAGCTTTTGCTTGAAGAAAGAGTAATTTAAATTATATCTGATTGCAGTCAGTTCTTTGTAGTGATTTTTAGAGCCTGAAAATTTGAGAATACAGAATCAACAAATCATCCATAAAAATTATCCTCCTGAAATGGACATAATTTCATTATTCAGTAAAAACACTGACTTACCACACTGAATGCAAAAGTGTTACTAATGCTGGGATATTCAGCACTATGTTTTCTTAGGCTACACAGAACCTCCATTTTGATGTATATGCTTCAGTATCTGTTAAAACTAGTTTGATCTGCCTCCCAAATTCTAAGACTTGTCTAAATCCTATTTTTCATTTTTATTTTTAATGAGGGAAAAAAAGACAAAATATGGTAAGATTATAATAAAAATGGAAATATAATTCAGTTTGTTGGAAACACTCTTTTTTCTTCATTGTCCTGAAAGTGGAGGGTAATAACAGAGTTGCAAGATTCATGTCTGAACTCCTACTTGCAATTTGTAGAAACTGGGTTGTTTTTCTTCTGTATGCAGAATATGCCTTACCAACACTTCTAAAAGCTGCCTTAAAATTAGTACTGAAATACAAAGAAAAAATTAATTTTATTCCTTACCTGGTTGAAAACTGAATGCCTTAGTGGGGTATTATTACAAAACAGAGTCCCATCTCTAAGTGTTGTTTAGGCACATGAACTTTCTAGAGCACCAGGCTCCCATTTTCATGGCAAAACACCAACTGCCCTCCCAAGCGATACTTTTCAAGCTAACTGAAATTTATACACTGAGAATGCAATAGCTGGAGAACAGCCTAGCCTGAAATAAAAGTGCAGCTTGGCTGATTAGAACATGGGTTACTGGGTCAGCAGGGAATGTCTCAGCAGATTGGAATTTCTGCATCAGCAGTCATTGTAGTGAGGCAGATTTGCATAGAGGAAAGAAAACTTTATTTTTGTATGTGATAACTTCAATAACTTTGTTATTATTACTAGACCCTAGTATGCAGTGTTTGTAACCCAGAAAGAAAGACAGGGGGGAAAAAGAGAGCTTAGAGGACCTAGGGACTGGAGTCAGTATTACAGGAATATAGGTTCAGTGGTACGTTGCAGTTGCCATGTGCAGCGTCACAAGGTTTATTGTGGGATGAAGATTAAAATGAGACAGAAGATAGAGGACCTGAGGGTTCACCATTAAAAAAGTGAGATGAGAGGACAAGTAATCAGCCTAGTGAATAAACACCTATCTCAGTTCCTCCAGTAAGAACTGAAGGTCTCATGCCTTGTTGCCCATGATAATCAGCAGTTCAGCACTCAGCTCTGCTCTCCTGCAGGAGAGTGGAGAGAGGAAGACAAAGACAAGAGAGGAGGAGAAATGAGAGACCCTAAGTCAGAATTGACTAATTCTCACAATTCATTATACATTCATCATGCAAAAGCACTATAATATTCACTAATGGCCATAATAAATCTGCCTGTTTAAATGGGCAGATTTATTCATCAGCATATTAATGGCTGCCTCTACATTCTTTGCCACATTATCTTATTTGCTGAGAAGATAGAAAATTGGTGGTCTTCTCACATATGGCAGATGAATGCCCACAACTTATCTCAGTACAAGAACTTTGGAATGTTGGTAATTTTATAAGAGAGTTGGTTTTGAAACAAAGATGAATTCTGGGCTATAAAATCCTTAATTTTGTATAGAAACTGTGATTATTAATTGCATATAGAAACTGGTTTTAATCAAATCAAATTGATTGAGTCACAAGACTCTCCAAGATAGTCCCCAAGTAGTATTTTTTGATTTATCTAAAACTGGAAACTATTTGGATACTGTTCAAGCTCTGGAATGAGCTGGTGTATGAGTTTTTGGACAGGATATTAAAATCCCCTTATTGAAGACTACCCAAATTCCACCTATGACAGTTGAACCTGTGATCTACAATGAAAATAAACAATGAGAGAAAGGAATGAAGCTTCAATTGACATAAGAAAGAATAAAGAGGGATGCAAAGAGGACAAAGCCCCACTTTGCTGAACTCTTCCACTCAAACTCAGCACAAGATTGAAGAACTCTGGGCATATTCTACCAAATGGCAAAAATACATTTGTGCCGCATGACATTTGAACACATGGGGGCAAAGGTCTGCTAAAGAGAAACTGACGAAATGCTTTGAAAAATCTATTTGGCATCTCTCCCTGGTACAGGGTACCAGAAGGAGAACATTCACTGAATGCACTTGTATTGTCAAGCGATGACTCACTACGACAGCAAGAAAACACTGTGAAAGGCATTTCCAGGGTTTACTTTCTTAGGTTTCTGCTGCTGGAAGGAGGAAATGCAGCTCAGGTGTGGGGTGAAGTAGATTCCATTTTCTTGACTTAAAAAGAGATAAGAGCAAATGAGGTTTGCAAGGGGTGACATAGACAACTGCACACTGGTTCCTTCTGCTTTTCTTACTACTTACAGTTGATGAAGGAAAAAAAGACACACTAGAAAAATCAACATCCCAGTGGATGGAAAAATCTCACTTATTCTTATTTTTTTTTTATTCACTCACCAGAGACCTCCCTCTCGTATTCTGAATAAAACCTCCAAGTCTTCCAGCTGCCATTACTGGCAAATATCTATCCATGGAGGTAACTCTGGGATCCACTCTGAATAAGACAACAACTGGTTTAGACCAGGGGAAGGTCTGAAAAGCCCATAGTTTAATTTGAAAACTGTTTTTTACACCCTGTCTCTTGACACACATGGTTGTACGAGTGTAATTTTCCATGTTAACAGATCCAGACTCCCAGAGTGAAATAAAAAACCTGTGGAGCTCAGCTGACAAGCCCGCTTCCCAGACTACTGTGGTAGTCCATCCATGTGCTTCTGACAGGTGATCTGTCCACAGCAGGCACTCCCTAGGAAGAGGTCTTTCCCTTTTCTGACCAGGTGCCAAATTGTACACCCTGGGTATATCATGACAATACATGCGGTTGCCTGGTTACCTTGGGAAGAGACATCACTGATGAATACATCTCAGTCCCAGTAACCTGATGCTGTAGTCTTTGAGGTAAATGAAAAATGTTCTCCATTTGAACAAGAAATGGGGGTCTGTGGCTAAAAGGCTACGCCAGTATGTCAAGAGAAGAACAGTCTCTTGTGATCAGATAATGGCACCCACTGAAAGTGAATATAGAGAATTTCAAGAAGAGAATGTGAGGCACATGTTCCCTTCCTGGAGATGACAGCAGACAGTTCTACATCCATGGAAACTTAAAAGATGGCTACAGTACATAGAAAGGAATGGGTGGTTTGCAGATTCTCTCTGTCATCAAATGTCATGGAAGGACTTTGGTGTCACAGGAAGTCAGTGCCACATGGCTAACCTCTCTCTGATTAGAGCAGGACAAATCTAAAGACTACATAGGCAGAAAATGTCACACACAATAAACACTAATGCAGAGCAAAGCTATGCTAACAAAACAGGTGCAACAGTGTTTACTTTCCTTTGTCTTACCTCTAAATCGTTAAAAAATAAATGTGTGTCAGCAAGATTAAAAATCATTTCTTCCATTCGCAGTCCAAGTGTCACTGCCATTGGTGGATCCTTAAAAAACAGAAAGCAAGGTTAACTACTTACATACTTGTAAGGTATACCAGAATTACTTTAAAAATTGCTGCATACAAAGCATTTTGAAAAATTAATGCTCTAAGAAATTTCTCTCAAATCCTTTTAGTATTAAGATACTTTAATACAATTCTGTAAGAAGAGACTGCTGAACCTGTGGGAGAAAATCCGCGGAGTTGTGGTGTTAAAAAATCAAGCTTTTTGAAAGCCAAGGAATTTGCAGCCTGGCTGAACTGACAGAGGGAAACTTGAAGGCCATAAATGTATGCATAAACAAGCACAAGGAAGACTGTAAACAGGGAAGGAACTTTTCACAAAAAATCAATATTGATTCTTGTTCTAAGAATACACTACATTTTTAATCCCTGAGCCTTTTACAAAAATATGTAAGCATCTTGCCTGTCAATTTGTAGGCAGAAGAAAGCTGAATTGAGGAGCAGTTGCTAATTTTTCTGATCCAATACACTGAGTCAGCAGCAGAGGAAAGAACAAAGTTACTTCATGTGACACCCAATATACTGCGCAATTCCTGTGATGTCTTGACTTTTCTTCCCAATTTTGGGACACACAGAAGTCCTCACCAAGGTCATGCTAAACTGGACTAGGAAATGTATATCATCACTTCCAGATGATTTGTAGGCAATTATAATACTGTGATAGGAAGGTGTGACTTAAGTGGCCTTTTCCATTTCAATTGTTTCTGCTTTATAAAAATACAAAAGGTAGTCTGATCCTATGTGCATTTCCCCAAATTCAGTTTCACTTTAGATAAATCATCATTCCCCTGTCTATGCTTAGCACTGTATTGCTTTCTTCCCACACTTTCTTGTACTCCAGCATGTAGCTTCAAACCTTGCACTTGATTCTTCTCTGTCTCTGTATTTACCATTCTTCCATGAAGGCACTCACTGAAGAATTTCTGGTCTCTCCTTTATGATTTTATTGCAGCTATTAATTTAACAAAGTGCTTACCATCTATGGCATGATTCTTTAGCTGGTCCACAGGAATGGGAAAGTACATGTAAGTTTGTTTATTTGCTACAGATCATCCCTTCATTTCTGTAGAAACACAGGATTCTTGTCCTTGGATGAGCTTAATTCAAAATGTCCCATTTGTTCATAGGTTGACTTTCACACTATAAAATCACTTTACCTCACCAAGATACCACAAATCTACCAACATGCAATAACACTATCTGAGAGTATTTAAGTGCATAGCAAATCTAAGGTAATTAATTCAACTTTTCTAAGTTTGCTGGGAAAGAGGTAAAGCAAATTTGGATTACCTTACATTTCTTTTAGAATAATAGTTCCTGATGCTTTGCTGACACTTGGTAATTACTTTGATTATTACCTTAATCACCTGCCTGAACTTGTGGGGTTAAGTTAACTTTTTAATGCTTAATGTACTGCAATGGACTTTTAAAATACATGTGATCCTCTTCTCATTAAAACATGAAAAAAAAATCTATATTTCATATATAAACTCCAATTAACACTATCAAGTTTTCAGAAATCCCGTATTAAATACCTTGAGATTTAAAATCTAAAAGCTTATCAGCATGTAGCAATGAAATCACACAAAGCCTCAAATGATCATTTGTTAGTCTTAGGATCAAAGACTTCCACACCAGGATCAGACATCCACTGCTCCAGGACTTCACAATGACAGAATAAAAGATGGCTTTTGCACTCAAGCACTTAATAAGCAATGGTAAAATCTGAAACATGGATGTTTTTGAGTCTTGCTCATGAAAAAGTCATACTTGAAGAGTGGAACAGTGTTCAACAAATTGTAATTATCCAAAGTTAGACCCAATTCTCTGGCAGTGAAAGGAAATATTTTTATGTTGACCCTTGAGCTGATCTAGACTGCCTTTCAGAAGTAAAAACCAAATGCCATGCCCAGTAATGTAACTTCATCCCCTCTGTCTTCTGCAATCATATTCACTGGATTTGAAAGTCACATGGTTTAAGGCAGCAGCAAGTGCAAAGGTCAGTTTTCCAAAAGGATGATTAAGGAACACACATCAATAGATTTGTAAAACTCACATCAGGTACTTAGAACACAAATAATCAAAATACCCATGACTCATGAGACTCCTCATCAAGCCATAATGCTTGTATCGAAATGTCATCACATATAAACATGTTTCTCTCTTCTTTTGCATTTTTTTTCTGTGTACAGTAAATTATATTTTTTTTTTCTTCCTAGACACAATATAGTAGAGAGTATTTGCAATATGCTTCTTTGCCTCAATCCTATGAACACTAAGGCATGTGCATAACTTTATGAGCAGGTGGTTCATTATTACTTATGGAAGTTATTTGCTGGAGTGGTTCCAAAACTGGAATCCCTCTTTTGATTCTCAGCCTCCTTTTACCCTTTCTGGGTAGAAAGAGATTCAAATGTGGAAATTTGGTATAATATATTCCATTATAATCCAATTTGTTTTTACAGCAACTACCAACTATGTATGACAATTTCCTGCCTTGTCTGGTATGGTTCAAAGACATATATGTGACAAAGCTTTTATGATTTTCTTGGTAATAGTAGTTTTGTAGCCAACTATGCCTGACTTTATTACTATTACTATATTTCCCATGTTCCTATTTTGACAAAGTCATGTGAAGGATACTGCTAGATACTATGTGTAAAATAAAGCAAAGAGAAATCATTTCAGCTTAGCACAAAATCATTGTGGGGTCTCCCCATATTAACTTCTGCTAAGAAGAGTCACTGGAATTGAATTCTCAAGACATGAACAATTCTTCCCATAATAAATTGACTGAAACTTTCACTGCAACTGTTTAACAGGAATTAAATGTCATGTTCCAGCTCTTGCCATGTTAAGGTCTTTCCTTCACATATAAAAACAGATGAAGAAAGTAGAATTGTCAGGCTCTTGTGGTTTTACAGTGTTTGCACAATGTGGAGGATCATCACAATCATCATTTTACTGTCTTTCAACTTGAAGCAGAAGTTACAGACTGATTCAAGTGGCAAAAAGAACTGAGTGTTGAAAAAAAAGCTAGAAACTTGCAGAGCTGATACAGATTTTAGCACAGCAAACTGGAAAACTTAATAAGAGGCAGACTGAATCTCTGCCAAAATGGTATCTTGGGCTACTCTGCACAGGCACACGCAAAAGAGGAACCAATGACTGAAAAAACCCAACCAACCAAACAACAAAAACAAAAACCTGGACATTTTCCCCAGATAATTTGCAGAATAAAGAACAACTCTTTGGCCCTCAGAGGCATGATGTTAGCCAGATATCATTAGCATGCAGAAGAATCAAAACCAGCTACAGCACTTCTGTATACCAAAATACAAATTACTTCAGTTACTTTCGGATGAAGGCACTAAACTGGAGCCAGACTGTCTGTCTGTGGAGTTCTGTACTAGACTGGCCCATCCACTGGAATGCCTCCTGGGAGACTAGATAAAAATATCCTGGGAGGACCAATATTTAAATGTGTAAGTGTTTTGACCAGAGGAAAGTGACTGGAATAAAGCCCCAAAAGCTCAGTGTCCATTAGTGGAAGAAATCTATTTAATACTGTCTTGGAATGTCAGGTTTCAGCAGAAGATGTTAAAAATAATTTAATTTCTTGGGAAAAAAAATACAAACATCAAACTGATTTTTATAATACGTCAGAAAACAAATAGATTACTGTCAGGTAGATTCCTTGTGACAGGAATTTGCATGCATAAAGCCTTAAAGGTAAGCATGAGAACAAGCAAAATATATGAGCAATATTGTAAGAAGTGACTTTCAATGGGTGCCTCTCCTGAACAGGCTCAGAACAAAGTTGACCTCTGGAAAAAGTGGAAATGCTTAAGTTAAGTAGCAATACTTTTAGCTTAGGGACATTTCCCTATATTATGCAGGAATCCCAGATTTAAGTTGAGCTCTAACTCTCTCATAGGGGACACTTGTTCAAGGGAAGATTCATATGGGTTGCAATGGAGGAAGAGAATACATCTCTTCTTAATAACCATATGTGGTGGCTGATGAAGCAAAACTCACGTACTCCATAGGGAGTTTCTGTTCCGTGCTCTCTAGAAGGCGGTAGGAAAATCAACTCAGAGGTCTCAGACAAGGAGGGAGTGAATGGAGAGGACAACTGGAGGTGATGAGAGATACACTATTAATACAGGCAGACAAGAGAATATTTATAAGTGAATTTGGGAATGTCATCATGGGTGTTAATGGTGACAAAATTTTTCTGTTTAATGACTGGACAAACAGAATGACTAGTAAAAAACTTCTGAGCCTTTTCCAGAGATGTATAGATGGCCTCCCTGACAGCTTTCTGTAATTTGCAGTGTTATAAAAGGTGACAAAATATGATCATCAAGTGTAGATTTGGTTTGGGTTTTGCACTTGGAAATCACATCCCATCCCTTCTAAACTCATAAAGGAATTTTTTTCTTTTTTTAAACTAGTTGCACCTACAGCCACAGCATTGATCTGGGCATCCTTGTCCTCTGAATCAACCTGGAAATAATGAATGAAATATAAATGCTGAGATGCAGACAAAACTCCAGTTTAATCAGCCTTCAAACAGCAAGAATAATTGGAATGCAATGGAACAAAGAATACACACTGTTCACAGAAAACGAGAATGTACCTCATAAACTTTTAAGAGAGGATATCTCCTAACACATGTCCTGTCCCATCAACAAATGCTCACTTAAGAGCTCAGCATTGTAGGAAAACATATCTGCCAGCTGGTGCTCAGCTGCAAAAACCATCATCATCCACACAAGTCATAATATAACAGCTCCAATGCCAATGTTCGCAATTTGCTACTGCAGTAAGTATATAAAATTAGAAATGTACTAATTTAATGAAGAACAAATGAGCTGAACAGTGAGAGGTACTCTTGTTGCTGGGAGGCAGCAGGGTTTCCCTGAAACCTAACACAGGTGTAGTGTAGTTTTTATTCCCTTTTTGTTAGCTCTGGCCAGCCCAGTAAAATAACTGCTACACCAAAAGTCAGAGAGAAACACCTACCAGTAGAAAACACCAAGGCATGGACTATCATCTGGTTAAGTCTTATATTTAAAACCTAAAAGTGAAACATTGACCGACCTCTGGCCAAGTCTCTCCCAGTTCAGTTGGGTTTAAAGCTACACTCTACTGGTACCCAGATAAGCAGCAGCAATTTGTCATGTGTTTTAAATGAGATGCTTACAGCTGAATCCAACAACTTGAATCTTTCAGCAAATCATTAATTTTGCTTTTAACATGGTTAAGATAACCGCCCTGGAAAATTCTGCAGTCCATTAACTATCACACCACGTAAAGTGCTAAACAGGTATATATACCAAATGAGAGTGTCCATTCTCAACTTCATAAACCCTCAGGCATAAATCAGAAATCTGTTGTTCTCTTGACAAATATACAACCTGAAACTTGCCTACTGGATCCAGGCCTTCCCAAATATGCCCTGCTAGTGAAACCCCTCATTGCCTATGGGTATGTTGGTTTGCCTTTCCCTTTTCTTTTCTACTCCAACCACTTGTTAAACTGTAAAAATCTTTAGAAAGAGAAAGTGTTTATCTCCAGGAAGAACTGCAGCTCTCAAGTACTTCTTCACTCATACATGGATCCCTTCGCTGGGCCCTAATATGCTGCACCTCCCCTCACCGTATACCTGTGCAGCCTGAATTGAAGTGCAACAGAGAGATTAAAAGACTAATTTTTGAATTTTTGTTTTCATCTGATTACTGAAAGAAGCAGGGAAATGAGCCAGTGAAAACTAGGAATGAAAGTTTGCATGTCAAGGAGGGGTAAAGAACTGAAGGTGAATATCCTTGCCTGTCTGTATATTCACATTAACTCTGAACTCAGCATCTCATACCTTGCACGTATGAAGTGAGCACACCTGCTATAAAGAGATGCCTGCCCTTAAAGAAATGTTCACATTAAAGACATGCTATCCTCTTCTGGAAAATTTGAAAATGGGAGAACATGAAAATTCAGCTTTTTCTGTGAGGTTTTTTTTTGGTGTGGCTTCTTTTTTTGGGAGTTACTCAATTATGTTATACAAAATGGGCTCATAAAATACATGTGGAAGAACATGGTTTGTAAAACTGAGCATCTGTGTGACATTACATACCTTTATTTTTAAAAATCAGATAGCAAATCACCACAATTAAATAATTTAGTATCTCCATTATTTCTTTTTTCATTGTTAAGTAATGATTTTATACCACTTTTCTAAGATAAACAGCTCTCTCAAGACTTCTGAAAGACCTATGTGCTCACAAGACTCCTGCTGACAACCTCACAGTTCCTGGACTGTTTACTCTCATAGCAAACCTATACTCACAACAATCCAATCTTCAGTCTGGATTAAGACCTTGTGTACAGAGGGAAATCTTATGCAGAAATGATAAAGACTACATTTCCTAATGATGTAATGCACCAGAGACTGAGTGAAGTCCATCTGTGGTATCTTTCTCTGCTCCCATTTCTAAATCTTAGGCACTTAGGCTCAAACACATCCCACCTTAAGTTTAGGCGGCACTTCGATGACATGAAAAAGCTAAAGCCTACTCATGGTAAGCTATCCCTGCATTCCCTTTCCTACTGTTCTAACCTTCTTGCAGTACTTACTCATTACATTCCAAACACATTCTATGTAAATATGGCAAAGGTAGTCACTGCAGAAGGAAAAAAGTCTACTACTTTTATTTTACATTTTCTGTAAATGAACATCATTCCCTAGTTGTGTGGATGTCATCCATGAGTAAGAACTCAAAAAAAAAAAAAAAAGAAAATAAAAAAACATTTTACTTAAGAATTCCTCCATCTTTTGCTTCATAGGCATCCATGACATTTCTTTACTGATGTTGACCTCAGTGGTGTAACTACATTCATTTCACTTTTTCACTTACTCTTGAGATACTCTTGGTTTATACAAACCAGCTTTACCTGCTGTTAGTACTACTGGCTGTTAATATGCCATTACTTTTCTAAGGTCTCTGTATGACGGGTGAATTTTAACAACACGTGTTCTTAAGAACAATGGTAGTGGGATATTTTCAAATATCCTTACTCCTAGCAAAGTGGGAAACCAATTATATTTCTGTTGCTGTTTCCAAGACAGTTTTCAAATTTATCCATAGATGTTCTGTGAGCCACCAAATGTGCTCTGGTTTCTAAAACTTTGCAATGAAGTTCATTTAGGAACCATCCTAAGGGCTCAATCAAAAATAGGATGAAAGGAATCACTGGAACAAGTCAGAAAGTCCTGTAGCAGTTTATGGGCTACTCTCAAAGAGACAGAAATGTTCATGTTCAGCCAGGTTTGTCTTGTTTCGATGAGTATTAGTTCAAAATGGTTCTGACAGTCACTGTTGTTACCATGTTTGAAAAAGAGCAGAAGAGGATTTCTTGACAAAGTACTGAAATGTGAACAGACCTGGCACTGTGAAGTTGCAAAGCAAGCAAGGCTGGGTTTTTTTACAAGACATAACTAACTTAGCATTCCAGAAATTCAGACTTTTCACTTGGCCTATGATTTTTCCTATTAAATTTTAATAACCAAAAAATGCTGGTCACATGGAAGACTGGGCCATCTGCAGTTATAGTCCACAGGTTCTGGCTTTGGACATTTCTAAGCCACTGTTTGGAGAGGCTGGGTGTGAAAAGCATTTCTGTAATGTACTATTTCTTACATGCTTTCCTCAAGCATCTGATTCTGGTTGGAATAGAGGCTGAAAACATGCTAAACAAGCCCTTTATCTGACAGAGTATGAACATGGTTATGTTATGTTCTATGGTTATGACGATAAAAAGAAATACCTTTGCATTAATTTCACTTGAATGACACGGCACATAGAAAACTATGTATGTGCATACCAACATTCCCCCTGTCCATTTTCTTCCTTCCACATACTTGTTTTGATTTTTTAGCTTTAACCAGGCCTTTAGCTCTACCCCTCCCATCAGTCTGCTCCTGCTTCTATGTATCAGCCCCTTCTTCCCTTACCCAAGCAGCCATTCCCTGGGCTCCCATCACTGGCCCAGTGGGGCTCACTGCTGACTCAGCAGGAGAGCTCCTGCTCCTGCAGGCTGCCACTGCCCCTCTTTGCCTCCCTCACTCTTCTTCCTACTCTACTGCTCACTGCTCTGTGACCTGAACTCCTTTTAGATTCATTGAAGGGAGAGGATGCTTGAAAGTACTCGAGAGGGTTTCACTCCCCAGCTTTACTCACCCCAGAGCCAGTCAAGGGAACCAAAGATTCCACAGAGAAGGTGGGGAGTCACAGAGCAATATCTGCAGCTGGCATTGAAATAGGTCAGACTCTTACTCATCCTGATTCATCGATTTCCTGTAAATTAATCCACCACTCTGGTTTCTTATTTCTTCCTCTACGCTTCCAGATACTGTCAATTAGTGCCATTTGTGCACCTCATCTCTTATCTCTCTGCAATGTCTCTTCCAACCTCAGGAACCTCATTCTTGTTCCTCTATAAATTCCTCCTTCATTTGAAGCATCTGCTTCAGGCCTGCCTCATACACTATGCTTAGGGTCCGTGTCTCATGTGTTCCCCCTTGACTTCTTCACATTAACCCTCTGAAAATGTACATTCATTTACATTCATGTAAATTCATTGTACACTGTCCCTCCAAATTCAAGCCACAATGAACATGGAAGGTGAAAAACATGTACATATGCAAGCCAGACAGCTCTGATAAAGTGAATTGACACAGAATTCACAGCTCACATACCTTGCCGTACTTCTGTGCATAGGATCCTGTAAGCAGCGAATGAAAAACTATGATTGTCTCATCCAAATCCCAAACAAATACACGCTGAAAACAGAATTGGGGAAAATATTATTGAACAAGTAACATCAAAGTCCCATCACCATCCCACCCAGGGGGGCTAAAAGTCAACAGAGTCCTAAAGTTTCACCAAGCACTTAACTGAGCAGGTTTTCTCTGAAAATCACAGTGTATCATGCACAGTAAAAATTGAAAAGGAGAGTAACTTTTTAACTCTTCAACCATTTCTTATCTGTCTTCTAAAAATATTTTTACAAAAGCTCTGTAACACAGATTTCAGAAACACGATGTGGGGGTCAAACATAATTGTTAAGGATACACAGAACTTTCAAGTACTTCTCTGAAAATCTCATTGATTCAAGATTCTTTATTTCTACTTTAAATCTTGGGTAGAAGTGCTATATGCCACATATAATGCCATATAGAGTTTAAATAATATACGATAAACCAGATCACTCTAACTCCATTCATTCAATTAAATTAATTTTCATTTTCACTGGTAAATAAAAACAACCAAACCCCTCCAACAAACAAACAAAGCCAATCAAACCCCCAAACAAACAAATGAAACAAAACAAAACAAAACAAAATAAAACAAAACAAAACAAAAAAAAACCCATTTCCTGGCGAAACAGCTATCAAAAAAACCCAAAATAAACTGAAGTAGAAGTAGTCTCTTCACTGGAAAAGTTAAATCTATTGAAAGGCAAAAAATACATACATTTCTGTACAAAACCAATGGCACCTGCATTCAGTGACTTGCCCTGCAGCCCACCCTGCTACCTCAGGAGAGGCTGTGTAGCCTGACAAGTCCCAGCAACAGTTTTGTATTCTTCTGTACCCAGAGCTGGTTGGGGGAAGGCAGAGTGGTGGGGCTGGCCAGGGTTGCTGGCTCCCAGTGCTGCTCTGGTGGCAGCAAGGCATTGGCATTGGCACGCAGCACATCCCTGCTGCCAGAGCTGGAGTATTACACACACAGAGACACAGCGGCACTCCACTTCCTCCTCCTCCTCCTGTCACTGTAAGGCAGTGCACTGCTAACACAGGAGTAAGAGGACTATAATTTGTTGCTAAGACATCCCCTGTGCTTGACATCATCATCCCACATATTAGACAGATCTATTTCTTTGCTAAGGCACTGATCTTTCACATAGTAAAGTACAGCCGTAACCTCACTGATAGAAGCTGCTTCATTGAAATCTGTTGACATTACTTACAGGCACAAAGACAACAGGTGCCTAAGTATTCAAAAGGCTATGGCCAGATAAATCTGCATATTTACACTGCACCCATAAATACATGCAATTAAGCTGAACAATGCATTTGATATTTCCTGTTCAAAAAACTAAAAGAAAATGTGATAATTTTAAGTACAGATTTGTGCTTCTATTGCACAAGAAACTGAAAGACATGCAACCTGAGAGCTAAAAAGAACAAGGCTGAAACACATTTACCTTTCTGCCTAACTCTGTGATGCAGAACAGTAAAGTCTCATTGTACATGTGTGTTAAAGCAGCTACTAATCTCTGTTACATTCAGTTAGTGAAATGAAGTCCATGTTGTTTTCTAAAATGCTTTAAGCTATTTCCACAGATGTAGTTTTCAGAATTTATTCTTCACAGAAGAAACCTCCACATTAACATTCATCAATTACCACAGGCATACCTCCAAGTCACTATCTGGAGGGGGTGATGGATTATTCTTCCGTCCTCTGCCCCGAGACTTTGAGCCAGAACTCCTACATGTTCTCTCATCAAGATCTTTGATTGGCGTGGAGGGGCTCTGCACTGTGTCAAACTCCCCTGTAAAGTCAACCATTCATGTCAAAATTAGTACTGGATTTTTATATAATTAACTTTTTTCTTTTCTCAAAGTTAGACATCTCTGTATGCAAGCTCAGCAACAAGATACATGTAAAATAGTTGTACAAAATGAGTGATAACGTGGCCTGTCTTATGTAGATGGAAGCAGGAAATGCCACATCACTTTTGACTTTACCAATGAAACATTATAAACCTTGGCAGAGTAAGATTAAAATGACACATATACATGTGCAGATATATATACAAACACACACGAGCCGAGGCAAAATATCAATATATCCAAGGAAGATGCATTTTAGAAGTCACACTAATGGATTCTCAAAACATGAAGTGTCTTTTAGCTAAGGTAGTTTGTTTCCCATGTTTGCAATTCAGCTAGACTTATTTCCAAGCCCTGCGTTACTTTTACCGGAACACCCTCTGACACTCATCCATGCCCCAGAACAGCAAGGCAGACTCCTGCCTCATCTCTTCCCCCTGTGTCACCTGCTCTCTAGTGGAGTTCACTTCTTTTTTCACCTTACCTCTGCCCATAAATTGGCAGAGGAAAGTCATAATATAAAATGCAATATTCCAGATAGTGCCTGAAAGAGGATGAAGTCATAGTTGCTGTGTTCTGATTGTCTTTTTTAAGTATGAGGTACTGTCTGCTGTGAGAAAGAAGATGTTCTGGAAGGACCTTTGATCTGGTATGGCATAGCTGGTTTTAACCACACTCAGGACTATCCCAAATTTACTCATTTAATCTACTTTCTCTCTGGTGATAACAAAGGGCTTTAGAGGTGATCACAAACCAGCAGCTATGTAAGACAGACTGAATGAAGAAAGTATCTCCAGGAAGGATGGCATGGAACTTCTCTTTACAAGTTACTTTACTGCTACAGCTCATTGCCCTTTAAAACTTCTAGCAATAAATGCAGTTCGGCTAGGTTCCTAAGTTCCCAAAGATAAAAAACATTCTTCATCATTTATACTACTAATGATTTGATTTTTATCCACTAAAGAAGAAAAGGGTACAGCTTTGATCAGGTATCTACTACAGAGTTTGATTCAAGGGAGTCCTTGGGCTGCCTGTAATTCTGCATTACTGGACCACTTTGGAAGTATTAGGTAAAAGTGCTCATGATGGCACATCTGCAGAATAAATAAACACTTGGTACAAGCACTTTCCCAAGAATCATCTATAACACCACAACTGATTTGGAGCTGGAACCTGATTTTTCTTTTTAAAATTTTATTTATNAGTGATTTTTCTGCTCTGTTCTGAATCTGCAAGACTACATCTGGAAAAATGCCTAGTTTTGGCTCACCAAGTAGAAGGGAGATACTGACAAAATGGAGTTAGTTCAGGTGAGGGCCACCAAGTCAGTTAAGGGGCTGAGCATGTAGTAAAAGAGACTAAGTGACTTTTCTTAGAGGTATGCAGGAAAGGACAAGACACACAGACAGAAATCACAGCAAGGGTTATTCCTATTAGATATTAGGAACAAGTCCTTCACTGTGAGAGTGGTCAGGACCTGGGATAGGTTCCCAGAGAGGCTGTGCATTCTCCATCCTTGGAGATACTGAAAACTCCACTGGACACAGCCCTGAGCAACATGACTTAAGTTGGCTTGTCCATGAGCAGGTAGGATCAAAAGACTCACAGAGGTCCCTTCCAACGTGAATAATTGAATGTTTCTGTGATCTTTCCCAAGTCATTCACCTCTTTGCTCCTCCAAAACAAAGAAAAAAAAATCAATTCTGGTTTAGAAAGATTTGAAGAAAAAAGAGACTGCAGTATCAGTTGAGTCTGCAGAAACACATAATGTAACACAATAGCTGAATTCTTAATCTTCTACCATTTGTCTACAGTAAACCACACACAGAAAATTCTAAAAATAAATACACTGGAAGATATATTTATACATCTTGACTGGAAAAAAGTACTGTTGTATTTTTTGGAAGAAGAAGATTCAAGCCCATAATGTCACATTCCTGAATGGCAGCTCTAGACATTGTGAAGCAAGTATTAAAGATTCAAGGAAAGGGGAGAATAAAAACATTCCTGAGCCTATTGGTTAGGACATTTACCTGAAGAAGAACAAACCTAAGTTCTCTGGGCTACACGTGTTTATTTGACTGAATGATTGATTTAAAAGAAGTATAAAGACTTATTTTCATTGCCCAGAATCCACAACCCTGTACCCATGTGAAAAGTGATGAATCTTCCATGAAATGGGAGGAAATAAGATTTGCCTCTCTCACTTTCTCGTAAAGTACTCAAATACTTCTGGTTTTTAACTATTTTTTTTCTTGAACCATGTGATGACTACTTCAAATTCACAAAACCAATGTGTTTGTCTGCTTGTGCAGAACAGAGCAAAATTTTCAGATGGCAGCTAAGAAGAGACTTCTCAAAACTGCAATTTGAGAATTTATGCCAGATGCCATTTTAGATAGCTCTGTCCTGAAATGGGTAAGAATTATATGCATTCTATAGTAGTTTCTCTTTTAGTTAAGATTCTTATTTGCAAAAAAATGATGGGAAAATTAAGCAGCATTAAAAATACCTAATGAAAAATATTTCCATTGCAGTTTCACTTGTCCCTACAGAAAGGAGAGAGAGAGGTCTTGTTGAGTAATCATTTCTATTCCCAGCACTGTGTTGATGTCAGGAAGGACACTGAAGTCAGTAAAGCAATCAATAAGATCACATTGTCTTAGTTCTTTACCCATAAGAACAGCAAAATATACTTGAGTAAACATACAAATGCACAAAAAGAAGCTTCCTAACCATAATTCTTATGCATCAAAGACTTATGCTGGCTTTTAAAGAAGTTCTGAGTGTGCAATTTCTGCACAAAAATATAGTTTCCTAGATTTTTCTGTCAGAGTGCAAAAAATGTCCGAAACCAAACCAGAAATGAAAAGGCAAAAATTAACTAAGTGAAGTTCAGTGTTTACATTCTTGCCACAAAAGTCTTCATATTTATAACACTTCAACACTTTACAACAAAATCAATACTCATTTCTACAGTAATGTATTAAAACATCTGTTCTCAATCATTGTGCTCATTCTAATCTACCAAAACCAAAATATATAAAAAAGCTCTGTTCTAAATCTTCTCTGAAAGAATCCAACAACTGAAGCAAACAACTTCAATTTTCATTTAGCATTAGCCATTACCAGCTGACCCAGGCTTCTGTTTGGGCCAATGCTGTACATGTTTGCATAATTATCTATTAATCAGTACTGTAACTAATCACTGTACCTTGTAAAATCTAGATATTTAAAGCCACCTTTATTTCATTACACTAATCTCTAAATCAGAATGAGCAGCTGTCTCTTACTTGAATGCAAGGTATGCATCTATTTTAGAACTGCAGAAGTCAGTAGTGCATGTTTTTTTTAAACAACTGTAGGCTTAATTTCTTGATTTGGTTTTTACCAACAGCAGGTTAAAGGAGAAACTGCATTTTCTCATCCTCTGTTTGTTTTAGAAATGAGGCCAATGCTGATTAAAAAAAAAAAAACCAACTTATTAAAAATTCAGCCATGTAACATAAACAAATGTGAGAAATTCTAGTACCAAAGAGTACTGAAAACATTACCCTCATGAAGAGTTCCTATGGCAGCTCATATTAGACAGAAATTTTTATTACAATGTTTGAAATTTTTAAACTTTTGGAAGATTCAACACATGCCTAATAAATATACTACATAGCCTTCTGGGCTTTGAACAGCATCAGAGATCCAATAAAATAAGAGGAAATTGTTAAAACCAGAACATGGAAAGACCGCTTTATGACAGGTGTTCTTACACATATTCATACACTTGCTCATGTCCAATATGAAGCCTTTCATTCTGTGGAGACGTTGCAGCAGCTCCAGTTAGCAGACAGGGAGTTACAGTGCCACCTCTACACATGGAGGTAGCCTCTCATACCCAGAACATTGTTTCCCACCTCTAGTTTGATATGAACATCCCCTCCTCCTCGTTAAAACACAGTTCTAATGCTTATGCAGGAGAAAAGAGTTTATGCAGTCTGCATGTAAACCTAATGTCATCTCCCAGAGACACTGCGAAGAGTGACTTCATTGTAGGTACCAAATTAAGAGAGAGCAAGTTTTGCTGCATTCCAGTAAAGAAACAGGAGTTAATATCCTATGGTGATTCATCTTCCCTAACCGTGCACACATGAAAGTGAGGTGCCTGAACGTGAAGCTTTTATCCAGGTCTATTTCCTCTGCTAGAGTTTTATTTTCCCCAGATTAAATGCACTTATATATTCATCAAACATACTCAAATATACTTTTCTCTGGAGACCTCATCTCAGGGTTCATCTCAATTTTCCCTATTTGAGATGAAGTGCTCTAGGAGATACCAATTTGTCTCACAAATACCCTGTGGCAATGAGTGCATTTTGAAAAATCTTAATATAACAGAGGCACAATACAAGCTTGTAAGAGAAGTCCATAGGTTAAGGACCTGAGCACTACACAGATGTGGGATGGATGACTTTCTGAGCCCCTTCATACTTTCATTATGGATTGACTTTTGTAACATACTCTTACCAGACACAGCAGCCAGAAGATGGCTTCAGCATTACAGGTCTGCTTTTTTTTTTTTCCTTTTTTTTTCCTGGCTTGTAATGTGTTATTGCTTGTCAAGAATAGCAGAAAGAGTAAAGTCTGTTTCAATTTTCATCTCATTTTCTTTATTTCATCAATAAATAAAACTGTAACTGATATTAACTCTTGATCTGATGGGGCTTCATTATGAAAATGAGAAACCCTGTACGTTTGGAGAGTACTAGACGTTTTGATTACATATTTGAATTAATAGCTAGAAGAGATGGCAGAAGAATTAAGTGCCTTGCTGTGTTTAGTCTTAGGTTTTAGTTGGAGTAAGTCTTAAGGATTTATGGCCCGTTAGACAGTAAGTGAACACAGTGAGTGCTAAAGACCTGCAGTATGATCTATTATATCTGAAATGGTCTCCAAAACACTATACCTCATCAATGGAAATGTATTTTTACAGTGACTCAGAATGGCATAGGCATGACATGCATTCACAAAGTGGGCGTTTCACTCTCAGCAGAGGATCCCATGATCAGTGCAATATTTAATAGCAATAAGGAGCAGATGGGGGTGGATTTGTTAAGTTCAGATGCACAGTCTACTTAACAAGAGAGCAACTTCATATGTTTAAACAATCCATAACCAAGAAAAATCTTTAATGTTTCACAGACATGAAGTCTTCAGTATTTTTTCAACTTGACCAAGCTATGTAAGATTCCTTCTTTTGCCAATTGTATTCAATACTAAGGCTGTTAGTAATAGATGATAAATTTACATGGCATTTCTAGGAGACACAGATACATAAGGGAGAGACAACATGGGAAACAGACTTTTTCAAATAGGAATATGAAGGAATAACAAAGGACCAAGAAAAAGTACACAGGATGTGCACAGCTATCAAAACATAACTTGTGAGTACGCTTCATACTCCTTTAAAAACTCTTTACATATGATTTGTGTCTGTTACAGACATCCTCCAACTGTTGAAATTTCACTTGATTTCACATTACTTCTTAGAATTTTCTTCCTGAATTTACATTCTGAGACTACTGAATAAGTTACACTTCTCATCAAAAATCAAGGGAATGTGTAAACACCACACACCCACTTTAAAAATCAGCCTGAGGAAAACATCTGTGTAGGAAAAATTTCAAGTCACATCATTACAGTTCCGACATTTTTAGTAAACTTAAACACCTTATATTAAAGCTTATACTTTTCTATACAGTCTTACCTTTCCTTTGTACAAATTCATTATAATAATACAATAGTCCTTCTACTGTACTTTTCAGTAAGATGGTGCAAATGTTAGGAAGATTTATTCAGTAAGTTGATTTTGTGAACAAAGCACAAACTCCTCCCCTATTCAAACCCTAATCCAAAAGTCAGTCAAGTCTTTTTAGAAATGCTCACAGTTTGTGGGTAAGGCCAACACTACCCATGCTGCCTGAGTAAAGCCCGTGAAGAGACGAAGCCCTGGCAGAGATTGCTCTAAGAGTGCTGAGGAAAAATGAAGAACTGCCATTACCCTCCAGGAGTGTCCTAGGAATACAATTAACAGGCTGCTGTGATGTCGCTGTGATGTGGTGGCTGTGCACAAGAGGGCAGGGCTGGGCAGGCAAAGAGAGCCTCCTTATGTATCCTGAGAATGCTCTTTTTGTAAATTCGACTACTTCAATATGAAGTTTTTTTTTTTTGAAAGAGACTTGTGCTAATAACCTATCTCTCTATTCTTAGTTACCTAAATTAGTGAATTAGCAAGCATGGCTTGTACACATTTGAACAAAGCCCATGTGCTTTTGTTAGCATGGCTGGGGCATAGTTAAATGAACAATGGTATCTTGTTTTAAATTATTTACAACAATACTTCATAATGTGTAGGTGGAAACAGGAACGTCCCACTGTCAGTAATAGTGACAACCATTTCAGCCTGCAAAAAGCTTTATTTAACTAGCAAACAAACGTGACAAGTTTCCTAACTATACGGTAAAAATGCTAATTTCGGCTATTTTACATCATGAAGTTTTCTGAAAGGCACGAGCTTAAAATGTCAATATTCAAACAAGGCATTCAATCAATACAAAGTGGATGTGGAAATCTTATTTTTATACAAGTAGAGAATAAAATACAAGTATTATTTTCACCTGAATGTAGATCTGTACCTGGTTGACTAGTCAAGCCAGGGAGAGAGTCCTGTAACTGGTAGGTTGATGATGATGAAGAAGTGCCATCAGCTGTGTTGTTTGAGGTCATATATGCACCATATGTTGATGCTGAGTAATACTGTGCATATTGATTTTGGCCAAAAGCTGTGTATGACGGATAATCCTGAAACAGCAAATGCAGCAGAGCACTTAATTAAATACAGTAATGAATGGGGTCTTTTTTCCATTAAGTATTTCTAAATGTACAATCATATGACTTTTGCAAGCTTTTTTTAAAAAAAATTTGAGAATACTTAATGGTTTTTAATTTAAGGATATTTACTAAAAGACTACATTGCTGAAATATTTAAGGGCCAAAAGATGCAACTAGGTTTCCATTAGGATTTTGATCACTTTCCACAAAAAGCAGCACTGAACCACAGTGAGTGTCATTCACCATAACAGTTTCTAATTAAAATAACATGCTATAATTGGAGTTATATAAGTCCTCTTGTAACTGGCAAACAAAAATGTTAATATTCATACCTGTTGTGAACTACTGAAGTTTGTAGAATTTGAAACAGAATTGTTTGAGTAAATAGTGGATGATGGTGTAAAACTAGAACCTAAAATTAAAAAATAGAATTAACTGTGAGAATTCGCTTGTGAATCAAAACAAAATTCTAAATAGAATATTCCATGTTAAGCTGAACATAAATCAGAAGAAAAAAACAACTCTTATTTACTGTTGAAAGAATAAAATATTCTAATGAAATTTTAGAAAAAAATAAATGCTACTTCCACACATACAAGCATACATTTCTTTTAACACCAAGAAAGGAAGATATTAACAGTAAGCCTAGCACTGATATAGAAAGCGCTTTTCAATTTATTGCAGTGTCTCACCTCTTCCAAAATACTTTTTTTCTCTTTTGCCTTCATTTTTAACACTTTAATGTTACATTCACAAAACAAAAAACTTTTCAAAGACTATTTAATTATATGTGTGTTTTTAATCAATCTGTAATGAGACAGGTCCTTGTTTTCAACACAAATCAGATGATTCATATTGTCATTTGTAATATTCAAAAGATTAGCTGTTGTACAAGAAGTTTAAAAATTATCCAAATGAAACAGGTTGTTGATGATCAAAGGGTAATTAGTGATTTACTAATTGAATAATAAATGAAAGAATAAACATGAATTAAGGAGAAATTCTAAAGAAATTATGTTAATCCAAGTATCAAATTATGTCATACTCAGAAACATGGAAAGAAGAAGAACAGACTTGTATATGTTAGTAAATACAACAAATGCTTCCAGTTCTGCCATGTAATTTCACCCCATTAAAATACCCCAAAGGAGGTGCAAATAGGGATGGCATTGCATGACCAGATCTAAATTAACCTGATCAAAATGAATACACATACACGTAATGGAAAGAAACAGTAAACTTTAAATTTTAGAGGTGGCTACTCACCTGGCATCTGATAAGAGTAGGGTGTTTGGCCTGGCTGTGGGGTGGAAAACCCTGGGCTGTAACTGAGGCACCCGCTCTGCAGCGGTGATTGGGTCTGTGAGAGCCCACTTTCCGTCTTGATGCCTGGCAACATTACACCCAAATCTGTATAAGAAATTAATTTTCAACTGATTCTTTAAAATATTTTCTTACAGTTGGGAAAAACAAAACAGAAAGCAAAAAACATTCAAGTCCACAATGCTTTTTGTTCAACGTAAAGTGAAGTAATAAGAGGTCAAATACCGTAAGTGGGTAAGCTGTAGGGCTGTCCTGTCTGTGAGTAGGCTGTATAGACCGCTGGTTGTTGCATTCCTGAATACTGGGTTTGTCCGGCATAGGCAGACATTGTTTGAGCTGCTGGTGTAGAAAGAATGTGTGGATAGGGCCTAAATATCAGGAAAAATAGCATTACTGTGGCAACAAATACTTTGTATGTTGATTCAAGCAATAAAGTAAAGCAAAAGGTTTAAAGATGTCCAAAGGCAGTTCATTATTCTGCCAACTGCTCCTCTTCTGGGATTTGTTCCATCCCCCACTGAAATAAGCTGAAAAACACTCTGTCTCACATTCCCCAAGGCACAGTGAATATTTTGTGCTGTTCCATCACTACAATTTAATTCTTAAGCTACTGTGTCCACTTTTAGGTGGGCCGTGACACTGATGCACAGCTTTATATAGATTTGAGCCCTTTCAGCCAAAATCAGAATGCTTAAATTAAAAAAGACCCCATGATTTTAATCCAATAGAGGGAAACTTAGACTAGAACAATAAAGGAAATACAGAGGTGAATGCTGAAGCTAGTACATTATGTCATCTTTGTAGGTTCTGCTTCAACAGACATCTAGCCTCTAGCTTCGATGGGAGATGGATCATACACATTGAGAGGGGCACAAAAAATATTGACAGCAGTACTTTGGTAACCAAATGGGCTTTAAATGTTTGGAAAATATAGGTTAGGGAAATAGAATGGAAATAAAAATGGTCTTTATTTATGAATACTGGTGTTTTATAGAGAGATTGAATAAAACCAAGTTTAAAATTTTTGCCCTCTAGAGTTGCAAAAATATACAGAGGAACATTTTTCTTGGATTGTTTTGTAAGTCAAATAAGATTTTATGGACCAAGAATTGAATAAACACACTCTGCAGAATTACGCTAACTGAAACCTGGCCATTAAAAGCCATTACTAAATTTCAGATTCTAATTTTTTTTAATTTTTTTTTTCTTTCTAGTTAGTTCAGTGCAGTTGGCAGCATTTACTATCAGAAAAGGATTACTCACTGATTTAGATGCCAAAAAATTGTAAGAGTAGATTAAAGAATTCTATTAAACCTTGAAATGTATATGGCCAAAAGTATCTAATATAGTTTGCCAAAACCTTTTTTTGAGTGGAATGAGGGGTCTTAGTTCAGGCACCTACTTTCTCTATTAAGAAATTTTGGCTACCATCATACTAATGCAAATTTGTGAAAAAAAACCCCTCCCCTTGAAAGCTCATCAGTTCCCCTCATCAGCTACAATTTCAATGTTTTCTCTGTATCAAAGTCACACAGGTAGCTGTATCCTGTATCAAATACAGGGAAACAAATAGATGGTATACTGGAATAAAGCACCCTTGTGAGCAACATGGACTACAGGACAAGCAAGCTAATAGGTTGCCAAATGTGGCAATTTCATACAACATCTTCAGTGCTTTTTCCTAAAGCTCCCACTCCTGAATTCATGTGATTGCCCAAGGCCCTGTTTTCCTAAAAAAAAACAAAACCAAAGCCCAAACCAAACCAAACAAAAAAAAAACCAAAAGAAATTGCCTATTCCTAACACCTGTTGGCTTTTCAAAATAATGAGATTAAAAACTAATCCAATTTATTTATTTGATTTTTAAATGTTATGATATTGGAGAGGGATGAGGAGAGGGTGGTTCATGACTGTGGAATGTTTGGAAGTATCTGGCAGTGATGGCTCTGGGGGGGTCAGGGACAGTGTTACCCCTCTGTATGCAACTTGTGTATGCAATTGTGATTTTTATATATAAATTCACTTCTTCAAAATATGTCTGTATATATTGCCAGCACCGTTAATATGCTGATGTCTGAGAATATAATAGTCTGATTTTTTCCTTCTGTTGTGTGCAGACATTCAAGGATATTTCTTGTGCAGCAATACTACACAAAGCAGGACCTTACTCCGCAGACACATGAGGAAAAAAACGTTGGAGAGGGAGCCAGTTCTGGAGCCAGCACTGTGGCTTAAGAATTTTCCTTTTTCTCTGTTTCTGCTGCTGCTGAACACTTGTTTGCAACAAACCACAGAACTGCCTACAGCCAAGGTCAATTCCCCATGAAAGACCAGAAGAGGTGCAGACACTAACTTGGAGGGATATATCTGTGGAGAGTACTGGTGCGCTGATCTTGGACTGTAGCCACTACTTGTTATTACTGCAAAACAGAAAACAAAGAGTACCGCAGTTAGAAACACCATGAGACCGATACAGCCGAGCAGTGTGAACACTAACACAGCAACAGTAACAGAGAAGCTTATTGAAATGGACAGCTTTTTAAGGAAGCAGATGTCCCTTAAACTTGCAACATCTTAATATAAAAATTAAAAAACTCCAAATCATTCATCGCTGTGCGAAACTCTCTAGGTAGCATGGGTGTGCCATGCTTTTTCAGCTCCACTGACATGATTCTGAGTATATTGCAGAGCCGTATATTTCATACATCATCTGTGATCCACACACCGTAGATCTTTTAAATGTGCAAGTTGTATTAAAAGGGCTAGTTTAAAAAAAACAACAAACCTTCTGATTTAACATCTGTATTGAATGGGATTGAGACAATGTACATATACCTCTAAAGTCTCATATTAAGTTCAATTTTAAAACTGGATAAGAGAGACATGTTTTATATGGTTGTGGCTAATTTCAGTCAGCCTAGGTGATGGAAGACACTGGACTGAGCATTACAGAGCAAATGCTATTCTTTATAAACAGGCCAATTAGAATACATCCACTAACAGCAATATTTTTACTTCAAAGTACGAACAAACAGTTCTGTTCAGTAGCCATCCAAATTGTGTATGTCTATACTATTCACAGCTGCATTCTTCCAAGAAAGTTAACGGAACAATAGTCATAACTCATTAAAATTTCATTCAGAAGCGATGCTCACACTGGATTAATTCCAAGTGTTTGGAAGTTTCTCTTTCCTTTAGCCATCTGTCTTGACTAAGACAGATGTATTCCAAATATACGTACTCTGAAGTGTTGAACCAATCCCTTCAGAGCAAATCCATACTGGGCAAACATACAGAGTGTCTTTATTAGGCCATCTGCTGTTAATTCACTGTTCAAAAGATTAAAGTAGTACACAACGAAGCACTGGAATTTCTTTAGTCTAATCAATCATAGTTGTACTTCAAAGTGTACCCTCTTCCTGAGTTATTTGTAATGGTAGTAGAAGTGAACATTCAGAATTATATAAGTGACAAATAGGTTTAGGTTCCTAACTATTTTATGAAACATGATATATTTCTACATCCAGGCCTAATTAATGGTTTTCAGATCTATGGCTTTGAACATACACAGAACTTTGTATTTTTAAAGCTAATTTAAATGCATTTAGAATGTGTAGGACTTAAAAAGAAAATACAGTAGAAGAAAAACAATTAACTTCTTTTTCAAATATGCAGTTGAGTATGACTTGAAAGTAGAGAAAAATTGGATAATAACTTTCAAAACACGTGCCATCAGATTTCGCAAAAGAGTTGCTGTTTGAAAAGATATTGAGGGTTTGCCCGTGATGGAACTCTGCTAAATTTCATTTTGTGTGGACATGCTATTTTGGGGGGTTTTTTTGAGAATACCTTTCCATGGTTTAAGCTCAACCCACAGAATGATCCACTATATGTGCAGCTATTTCCAGAGTCAGACAAACCTATAGCTGTATCTATCAACATAATCGGTCCACAGAACTCTAAAGGATGCTATTAGCTATTTAAAGCTCAATGAGTAATTAGTCTTCCCTTTTGTATCTCTATGACCTTTCTAAAGACAAGCAACAGCTAACAGAATGACCTTGGTGATTCTCAGGCCAAGGAACTTTTGGGATCCATTATCAGTTTATCAGATCCTTTTTGCCCATACTGCTCCACTTTTTGTCTGATCATTTGCTGGATGAGAGTTCACTTGATTAATCAGTTTGGTTAAAGCATGTTTTCCATGCCACCATACCTTATGTAAACTACCAAAAAAATTAATTCCTATTCATTTAAATCACTTGAGTTAACAAATACTAATACTTTTCATCAAAACCTGTCCTGCCTACTTTTTATTCTTCCTGCATATGTCTTATTTTATAAATTCAAGCAAGAAAATAAAATACTTCTGGAATATATCTGACTTAAAATTTCCTTTTTTTTTTTTTTTTCAATTTTCCCTGATGATACTAGCAATTGTAAGGAAGAAAAAGAAGCAAGACTAAAAAGTCTATTCTTTTCACTCTTTCTCTGTAGTTTGCCCCCGCAATTTGTGCATTACATTTTAGACTATGAGATGTTTGAGAAACACAGTGTGTAAGGCCTACCATAAAAGAATGTTATGATTGAGTGAATTTACCAGAGGATACTTGAATTTACCAGAGGAATGCTCTTTAGAGCATGCAAAGAACCTTGCTCTCTTCAATACCCCTATGGCCCTGAGGGCATATTCCAGTCCCCACTAACACGGCTTCACAGAGAGGACCAGAAGCTGACAGCCAGGTCTTACCAGTTACTATCTTAGCTCATCTGGCTGTGAAGGATTTAAATGACCAATGATTGTTTTAATAGTATGTGTTGGGTCCAGTATATTAACATGGGGTGGAATTTTGTCTTTTTTCATTGCACATCTGGAAACTTCCATGCAAAAAAGTTAGGTTAAAAGGACCTTGTTTATATAACATCACAATCTCTATGCAAAAGGCAACCAAATGTAGGTTAAACAGCAGTGACATTTCCTAACTTCACCTTTATAGCCTTCAGAAGTTTTTATATCCTTTTTCTCTGTAATAAATATGAAGCAAAAAGGATGATGAGAACCTGAAGTATCTCCCTCTCCACTCCATTAAAATGATAAACAGTTCTCAAGTTAAGCCACTACTGTAAGTAATATATACACAAGAATGCATGTACTCACAGTACAGCAGCTGCAACAAATTCATAGTGTATGAAAATCTCAGTACAAGGCTCTGTACCTCTCCAAATACCATGAACAGTGCCCCAGTGGGAGTCTGCTGAAGAACCACAAAGCTTCCAACCGAGTACACTGATATTAATTACCAACTGTTCTTCTTTGAAGAAAAATGAGGAGGAAGGGTGGTGCACAGCGTGACTCCCCACCTGGCTAACCCATGCTAAGAGGCACCAGTTCTCCTAGGGGCAGGACATGGAACCACAGCCCGGAGCGTGAGATACAACACGCGAGCTGCAGCCTTGAGCAGGAGCTTGCCCAATCCCAATGGCCTGAGCAAGGCCACTAGGGCAACTGTCACTCTGAATTCAAGAGACCTGCATGCTTTATCTTTTCAGCTTTTCAATCAACAGTTCACAGAATGACAGTTTTCTGTGAAGTCTAATCTGTCTCTCCTGCCCTATACCTCACACAATCTGTTTGACCACTGCTTCCTGTTACAGCTGCTCATTACGGACAGAGCTGACTTATTTTCCACGCACAGGGCTTGTTCAGCCTTCTGCTCAGTTTCAGGACAAGCCACAGGTTTTGACTGCCCTTGGAGCATGGAACCAAGTTTAATGGGTAGAGTATTTGAAGGAGAGGATTTCTGTATGGCAGACTGTCAACACCACAAGTTCTCTTTTCATCCATGTCTCGTGTCATGAAATATTTAAGAACACACCTCAATCCTTCGCTACTCAACAAAGAACACTTGAGTGCTTCTGACTTATGCTTGTACAAGACAGAGCAGGTAAGAGTGGACTATGTGTCTAGGCCCGTTTTGTGTCATCCTCATGAACTGAGCGCACAGGTCCTCTGAGAGCTGCAGGAAAGTACCAGCCCTTTCACTTTGTCATAGTTGGGAATAACACACATATATAAAAAAAAACTGTTCAGTGTTGGGCTTTGTTGTGCATTTTTTTCAGTTGTACCTGGCTCATCTGAAATGACATCTGCCTCCTAGTCAGTATTTACTATCTTTCTTTTTCCATTAAACTTCCCAAATAACCAGTTAGGCTAAAAAGTCAAGAGAAATACTCTTTTTGCTGAGTTTGTATTGTTCTTTACTGCTTCTCCCACAAACCTAGAGTCAATCAAATTGTCCAATTTGCAAGTACCAGTAAAAGGGAAGTGTGAAAGTAATCTTTATGAAGGGCTCAGCGCATTATCAAAGCAGATCTGTGTCTCGCTCTGATGATGAAGACTGCACATCACTGAGACAGGCAGACTATTGATTTCCCACTGTGAATGACTGTACTCATTTAATGCTTGAGCTTGTGGACTAAATTGAGAATCAGGTTTATGTTCCTTTTGAATATGAAGGTGGCTAACAGGCAAAAAAGGATTGTGCAAGGCTCGAATTCCTGCCTTTTTTTTTTTCTTTTTTTTGGGGGAGGCACCAACTTTCAAAATATCCAATGTATAGAGATCTCAACACTTCTTTTGAAGTCAGTGGAAGCTGATGGGTGAGTGGCACCTGGGGAAATCAAGCTGTTACTAAACCTGAACCGGAGGCTGAATTTTTTAGCACCCCAATGTTGCCTTAGTCATGTTTTACACATGGAATAGAACTCAGCTGTATTAAATACATGGCAGAAGCTGATAAAATTGCACCCACAATGACAAAGTAATGTATGTGGTTGGACATTTTATAATCTGTAATCATTACTAATAATTGAGTAAAAACAGAGTGAAAACGAAAAGTTAGATTTTAGCCAAGACTATTTAATGCTTTATGGAACTTGTAAGACTTTAGGTTGATGGGGTTCCTTTCAGTATAATTATAATAAGAGAATGTTTTCATTTTTTTCTAATCAGAAATAGTATACGCTTGCTTTAAATCTCACAAAAGACCTTTTCTTCAGGCATTAAATCTGTTACAAATATTTTTCTGAATAATCAACTTTGGAGTATAACTGATGCCTACAAGACAATTCCAGAAACATACACTCAATATTTTAAAAATTTAATTACATAGAAACACTATGATTTCCAAAATATTTTACATATGGCTTGACTACCTAAGCCTACCAAAGTAATAGTACCAAAGTAATAGTAGTATGGAATGGCAGTTTCTGGTGTCAGTGATATTTCAGTCAGGTCATTACTGAGCGGGTGTTTTCCCATGCAAAATTTATTCTCCCTCCTCTCTTTGTTAATATTATTAGCAGGACTCAACATAATTATTAAAAGGCAGATTGTCTGTACTTGTTCACAGTTCATCACATTTTAATAATTTATAGGGATCTACTTAAAAATTGTTGTTTGTTTGAATTTTTTAAGAAGCAATAGAAACTTATGATTATTTAAAGTAAAATATAAACTTTATTTTCATGGAAGGAAAGCTCATTGCAATAAAGAAAGTAACTTATGGTAATCTGGTCAGTTTAACACACTGCTCATATGAGTAAAATGATTAGCACTGAGATATAACCCTTAAGATTTTAAATGTTACAAATTTGTATGGCTATTACAAATACAATAAAATTTTTTCTTAAGATCATACAAGACTAACCCTGAGAAAAAAATCTACAGTACTATAATAACAGCATTATTATAAGATTTTTGCATACAACAATTGACTTAGGAATCATGAAAGCTTCTTTGAGACCACACCTCATGTAAATTGCGAGTTGCACTTACAAAAATGAAAAAGCTATTATTGCTTTTATTATTATTATTAGGTATTAAAATGTTACTTAAAATGTAGCTTTTAAAAAACTGTTTCCATGCAGTGAAATGTTCATTAGTGAAGGTTATTAAATGCTACATTAATGCTCATCTAACAAAACGTGATCTTACTGTGGCTTTACCTGACCCAGTAAAAGTGTCAAGCGATCCATCTCCAGTTGTTGTTGTTGTTTCACTGTTGTTCATGGGTTCTGTTTTGACTGCAAGAAGAGACACTACATAGAAGAATAAGTAGACATGAGATTTTACTTCTAAATTTGTGCTGGAGTCCTCATGCCAGTTGCACCAGTAGTAGCCCAAGTAGAACAAGCATGCACGCAACAGCTTCAACCTTCGCCCTACCACCGTATTGAGACAACCCACACTAGCCCTTGTCTGGAATGGCCATGCATCTACATAGCTTTTAATCTGTTCATTTGTCTAGCTATTGGTTTTAGCAATTGGAATATCTTCTGGGGAGATTTCAACCTAAATCTAATTGATTTTAACAATTCCCTAAGAGCAGCAGAGAGGAAGGAAACATTAGCTGTCAAGGGATGTAGCACATAACAAAAATAGTTTTGCCTGACAAGTAAAGCAATTATAATATAGTTTCATGCTCATATAGAAGAAAATTACTTTCACAGTGCCAGCATGTTGCCTTTCCCCTTCCCCTTTTACAGAGTCTGTGGGGGCCTTTTTGAGCTAGGTTACCACCAAGCAGTTTTCCATAAATGAACAAAGAAGTTTGAAAGAAAAAAAAGCCAAAGAACTACAGTGGGACACGAACAGCAGCCACACAAGTCAGCTTCCAACTCAAAGGTTACCAAACATTTGGCTCCACTCTGAACTCAAACTACTTCTTACAGATCATCATGACGTCTTAATAGCCAAGCTATAACAGAAAGCACCACAGAGGCAATACAGATTTTACAGTTAATATGTTACCTGGACAGAACATTCGACACGGACTTTTGTAATGGAGTTTGGGAACCACCCTTCTAATTGATGTGGTAAGAAGCAGTAGTACAGAATACACTGCAGCTTTTAATAGCTGTCTGACTGACAAATGTGGGAACCCTCAACATATTATCATAATTTCTTTGTGAAGGTCAATCAGGGTTGGGCACCAGTATTCATCTCATATATATCAGCAACATGCTTATAGATATCACAGGACTGGTAGGTGCCCAGGGCACAAGGAGAAGTGGCAGTGAGGACCTGCACAGGCCACTACCACAGTTGTATGCCAGGTATTGAAATTCCGAGGACACAGCCCAGGATTTGTGAAAAAGCATTTGCTGTGACAGCTGGGCAGGCAGAGCCTCTCCAGCAGGTCCAACATATGCCAAGGAAAGGCATTTTCTGTCAGCTGGTCACCTGACACCTTTGAGGGGCATCAGCTAAGCTGACCAAAGCTCTCATCTGTCAACATCACTGCATCAATATTTGACTTTACTGGCAACGGTATAGGAAAGGGGGGAATTTCATGTTCTGAGCTAGCAGTGTATTAAAAAACTATGGCTCAGATTCAACTCACTTAACTTAGCCATATAAAAGGTGTCTACTAATCTCTCTTCATGTTTAGTTGAGGCAGTGAGGTACTTTCAGAGGTTGATTCAGTCCAAGTACAGCCTAAACTGCCCTCAAGTTCACCATCCCTCTAACAGTCTGTAGGCGGAAAGGTAGTGGATGAGCTAAACAAAGCATTTGATTTTCTCATGGTAAAAATGTCCAAAACCCACAGATCCATTCTGCTACTCTTCCCTGTGTCTGTGGGCACAGAGCTGTGTGTTGGGAATTGCAGAGCTACCAATACGGCAGCCTGTGATGAGTCCCATGTGAGTTACGTCTCCTACAAAATCACATCCCATTTCCAGTTACGCTGCTTAGTGGATCTTACTTCAGTAAGTCATATGGGATACTACAGATGTCTACAGCTGTACGACTAACCTACACTGAATTCAAAGGGACACCTGTTTAGATCAAGCAGAGGAATTGGGATGTATCTGTCTCTGTGACAGGGAAAACGGCCTGCAGCACTGCCAGTGCTCCAGTGTCAATCAAATCAAGTAGCACCTTCTCGTTTAAGTTATACAATTGTATCTTCAAAAAATATTTGAATGTGTATCTTTTGAATGTAAACTTCTCATTATTGTTTCTCTTTAGTGAAACTACCACACCCATATGGTCTCCCTGAAAGCACCAGCATATTGATTCAATATGGCATCATCAGGGAAGAACTACGGCCACATTTTTCAAGCTCCTTGTCATTCTGCTAGCTGTTACCTTCGCATTAAAAAAAANTGACAAAAATTACCCAAAATGAACAAAGTAATTCATAAGAGTATTCAACCATTCCCATTCCTATATTTATATGAGAAAGATGTGATTTCATTTTCATCAGATCAATTTAACACACACCAAGAAAAAGCTTAAGTGTCATTTGTTACAAAATTATTGCCTTCACTGAACCTCTCAGCCATGTAGAACACGTATTGTTTGTTGCCTGAAGCATAATTTTCTGACTATTGTATACGGATGTCTTCATGTACTTCTGCAAAGTGTTGACACCTACTTACATAAAAAAGGTACTTTTTAGTACCTTTTTCTATTCAAGATAGTATTGCACTATTGCCCATACCAAGCTATAAATCTATGCTGAGTACTGCAGCCAGAAAGATAGTATGTGCCTCACTGTTATATTTAACAAAAACTTTAGTAATGAATTGAAATGTTTACTTTAGAATTGTGTCTAGTTCTGGTTAATGCTAGCTGCAGTGCACTTCCACCATTACCAAGAGGCACCATCTATTTTCTCTCCCTGTCTAGCAGAAAAGAATCTAAAATAAAAGAAATTCTCTTCTGTACTTAATTCAGGGGAAAACATTATATTGGCACTGTGTTTTGTTGAGAAATACATGTAGAAAGAGTTTTTATATGTGCTTGATTTTAAATAGTTCTACTTTCTTGCATTCAGATTTTATGTAAGGAATTCATCAAGGTCTTTCCTCAGTGCAGCTAGAGATTTTGACTGTTACCTAATTTTCTTTATATTGTATGACATTAAATTAAGAGGGAAAAAAGCACAAAGAAAAATTATTCTAACATAATTTCAAAAAAGTAGGAACAATTAAAGCTGAAATCAAAATAAAAGCTGATACCAAATAAAACACAGGGTCATCCCTATGTTTCCCACATGAGATAAAGCATTGTTCTGATACTAATACAGTAACTGCCCTAGACATAATGCAGAGACTACAAGTTTGAACCAGCATTTTGGATAAATACTTTAAAGACTGTACATTTAATATTCTATTTTTAAAGTGTTGATCAGTTTTAATTTTAGTTTGTGGGGTTTTTAATATATTGAAAGACTGAAAACAAAATTAAAAGCCATCTCTAACTGGAAATATATTTGAGTGCTTCCAACAGTGAAGGTTGCATGTTCTACACACTTTGTGCTCAGGCAGAGTGATTGCCTATGTGGTGCTTAGTTGCCAGCTGTGCTAAAACCATGAAAACACACTGAGTAGAGCTATCATCATCATCAGGTGAAGGGGCATATGATGACACAGGACACAGAAGAAGCTGGGCTTTATCTGTCCTAGGAAGAGGAGGCTGAGGTGAGAGCTGGCTGCAGCTATCTCATGGGAAGGTTCAGAGAAGATGAAGAACAAAGGCACACATCTCAAAAGATGCCCTGGGAAACAACAGGTGGGAATAGACACAAGCTGTACTAAGGGAAAAATCCAATTAGATGTAGGAGGAAAATTATTTGCCATGAGCATAGTCAGGCCATAGGACAGGTGCTGTGGCCCCTGCTTGGAGACATTCAACACTTAACTAGACGCTGCCTTGAGCAACATGATCTAACAGCAATGTTGGCCCTGCTCTGGGCAGGGCTTGGCCCAACTGACCTCGCGGGATTTCATCCAAACTTCATTATTCTTAGGCTAACTCAGAATACAGCTCCCAACAGGCAACAGCTTCTAAAACATATGGTCTTTACTTGATGAAAGGACTTAACAGACTAAAATGACTAATACTTTGATGACCTCTGTTTTTTCCCCAAAGAGTCCCTCAATGTAAAGGACTGAAAATGAATGCAGAGTTTTAGGGGCAAGAGGTGCTACTACTATGCATGAAGCAGGACAAGCAAGCGCAACAGCTGTTACAGCAAACAAATCTGATTAGAAGCTCACATAAAACAATAAATCACACAGTTTGTCATAGCAAGGATTTTCATCTTTCTTTTAGCGTGCCTTAAGGGTATTCCTGGGACTATACTCAACTCGAATCACAATTCCAAACATCCTACTGTCTAAGGGAAATCATATTTAATGCAAGTAATGCAAGGACTTTCACATTATATTTCCTCACTACTAATAATTAGTACTTAAATTATTACCTTCCACATTTATCTGAACACGCTCAACAGTTAACTGAGGTGACAGACTAAATTAGGGCAGTCCTTCCTTAAACTTAAATTCTTGTAGTTGAGCAGAAACATTCACAGGGAATGAGTTATTCTAGTGTAAATGATCTTTTGTGCTCAAGTCAACTTTTTTTTTGGCAAATTTTATGTGGATGTGTTTTACAAAAGGCAAGCTAATTCAGAGGGTTTTTTTAAAAGGAAAGTTTTTGAGACCTTCCTAACTCTAGTTCAAACCTGCACAACTTAAGCACCTTTGTAATGACTTGTAGAGAGACATGGTGATGCATGTTTACACATATGATTAATCCCATATGTACTGCAACAGTGTTGCATGCAGAATTATTATTAATCATTACAGCTCATGACAATTAATAATACATGTCAGGAAACTCATAAATGAAAACAACAGCTTGGAAAATTTGGCCAAATGTTTGCAAAGTGGCAAGTTACATGTAGTAGCACATTAGACATAAGCTTTGATTAATAATTACAGTTGTAGTAGAATAGCAACAATAATGTCAACCTTGATTTATGCTCAAGTAATCATGTAATGCTGTGCTTAAAAACAAAAGAAAAATAAATAGCCATTCTGTGAAAATTCCATTGGTTGACTACTGGCAATTCCCAGCAATGCTGAATACCACGAGACAATCTCAGTCTCAGAGCATGTAGACAACTGAGCTAATTATACATGGGCTAAATTCTCCTTGCTCATCAAGTGACTTTCAAAGCATTGTAAGACAACTATTTATTGCATCTTCCTACAAGTTTTCTTCTAGGAAAAGACTGTGGGAAGAGCCTTTGAGAAGGGGTAATAAAAAAAGGAGTGGGGAAAAAACCACCATAAGAATGTTCAAAGTGCAAAACAAAAGAACAGAGCAAACCAAGAGAGATGTCACACAGCAGACACAGAGACACACCACCACACACATGCACTGTACCAGGATCTCTCATACTTGTTGCAGCGGAAGGAGTACTGCAACTCAGCAACCAGTCTGCAGTATTTAACACAGTCATGTTGTCTCCTGAGAACAGGAATGGTTTAATAGCTCATTCTCCAAACATCTGTTCAGTGTACCTGAAAAGTCCTCAAGGCAAGTGTTTTGGCACTTTAAGCTAAGTCTTTTAAATGCACTGCATTGTTTTTGTGGGTATTATTTTAACTGGTTTATTTATGCATGTATAATACAGAGGCATCTAGTTATTAGAGTTCTTTAATGGTATGCTTAAAGTTTTCTTTTCTCTCTATGCTGGAATAAGGATGCTATTTAAAAATATGGTTCAGCCCTTATTTGCAGAGCTCTGTCACCCCCACAAGCACATACATTTTTTATTCACATTGACAGACTTTTTAAAAATAGGGATAGGTGAATAAAATGCTCTACGTTGTAGCAATACAGAACAAACTAGAAAAATTTTCTTAGTGACAACTATTAAAATAGACAGCAATGTATAAACTCTAAAAAAGAAGGCTGAAACTCTCGCTTGGCTCATATCCATGGTGTTGCTCTCATGGACTGCACCTCAGAATGTGGTACTTCGCCTCCCACTGCTCCAATTCAGCTATGGCAGAATTGCTTATCTGAAACACCTGTGCTGTAGCTGCATGATAGTGCTGTCCCTACAGGAACACCTACAGCAGTAATAACCAGCTACTTCTGAGCAAAATGGAACAATCTCTTTATGACAAACTTTCCATTACCTCCCAAGAAATGGAATTCATCATGAAAAAAATTACCTAAGCCTAATGTACTTCTTTTGACAGTGATTTTAATTTAACCTAAATGTGTGTAGGTCAGAGTATAAGAGTAAATTATTACTTGTCAATAAAATATGACACAGTAAATGCAATTTATTTCAAGTTGCCAACAGATGCAAGCAAACCTTTAATACAGTGTTCAAATCAATCATTCCAAAATTTTCCTTGTTTCACCTTTGCACCTTGTTTCATTTCTGCTTCTTATTTCAATTAGTGCTAATCAAAGAATCGATGTTGGAATTAGAAATTTACGCTTGTATGACTGCCATTTTTTCATAATTCTTGCTGGGTATTTTTAAATGAGCATATGGTCATTATCAAAATTATGTTAAAAATGCACATGACTAAAATCTAAGCAAAACTTTCTGTGTGCCAGCAGTGTCTTACACTCACCTCCTGTTCCATTTGTTGTAACTGATGTGCTACTGAGATTAGTTTTATCCAGTTTGGAACCACCTGATGCATCGCTACTTCCAACAAGATTATGAGGACTGGCTAGATCCTGCATTTCCATAGACCTGTTTAAAAAAAAGGTAACAGTATTATGCATTGTGATACTATTATTACTATAGTATTACTATTATTTACTTCTTCTTTAGTAACTATTTTTTTTTATATGGAGAGTTTGCAATGCAGCCAGATTAATAAATTAATAATGATTCCTTTGATATCTTCTTTGCTTTTTACCAAATGTAGGAAAGTAGCTAATAATTTTATAAGAACAGCAACAACATTGGTATTTTTCACTTTTCCCTTAGGTATTATGAAGTGACACAGACTTACAAAACTGCTCAATGAGTTTGTAAAAGATGTGCATGAGGTAGTGCATATATATATAGATAATGGAGAGATAAGTGGACAAATTCAGGCATATAGGTACTTCTTGGAAGAAAATAGAGAGATTAGCTGAGAAATCAACTATTACACAGGAACTTCAAAATAGGAACTTCTGCCTCCTATTTTCTCTATTCCAATAACCAGCAGTCACTGCATCCACACTAACTCATAGAAACAGACCATACAAGTGAATGAAGAGAAGTTTCACATACATCTGGAAGATTCTTCAGTCTTACAAATGTGTATATTCTTATTATATCACTTGATACTTGTTTTGAGTAATTTCTAGGAAGCTTGCAAAATTTCTAGTGGATTTAGACTGCAATGTCGTCCAGCATCACACTTACGCTGGGGGCCTGTAGATGGCTTTTATGCAGTAACAAAAGATCAGCCTTTCTTGGACAATGCAGACAAGGAACATTTCTTGTCAGACTCGTAACTGTAATCCAATTTGCAGTGTATGTTTGCCTCTTCCTTGCTTCATTTATAAATTAATTACACAGATTTTTTTTGCCTATAGAAACATTTTTCGCTATACATAAGCAAAGTTGCCAGCCCATCTGCAACAGGAGAACCATTTACCATATTATACTCACAAGGCCAACAGAAAAATTGTCTTACAGAGCTGTAAGAGCCCAATTACATTGTAGAAGGCTGAGATGAAAGAGGTGAACAGTTGGGATAGTCAGTAAGAACAATGGCCCCTGTATATTCATATTCTGAGCTGGACAATCAGTGGCAAATTGTTAGGGCAACAACCAGCACCTTAAGTATTTATTCCAAGTTTCACTTTGAAATTGCCTATCTTCTGTGCTCCCATACATCCTTCTCTGTGGGAAAAAACCCCAAACAAAACCTCACTACCTTCCCATCAAATATGAATCTGTTATCTGAATCTATTTTTTTTTTTTTTTGCCTCCAGAGAATGAAATTATCTCCCATTTTGTGCTCCTAATTCTGTCAATCTCCTGGATGCTTTAGCCTCTCTCACATTGTGTTCATTTAACCCAAGATACAGATTTAGAGTTTTCGTGTCCGGAATATGTGTGAGAAAATGTGTGAAAAACTACATCTCAGTTGGGAAAATGAATGAAGGCCTTACCCAAAGGCACAGGAAGTAAAGAATCTCATTTACTCAAGTAAATGCCTATGTCAACCATGAGATGCACCAACACGCCACTGGCAGCACAGCCTCCCCAGCAGCACTCTGGATGAGCAGGGGAAAATTGATATTGCTGGAGACCATGCATCAGCAGGTAAGAATTTTATAGCCATATTCAAGGAAATGCAAAGGCATACACTGAGATTTGAACTGTGTTGAACCCAATTTCTTCATCTAATTGTATACACATTTCTACACATCTGTCAGCAGTGAATTATATTTATTGTCTACTGGAAATGTGATCAGGGTTAGATGAAATAAAATGAACTCAAGTTGTTTACAAGTCTGTCAGTTTTTGTTTAGTAGTTTCTATGCAAAGATAGCAGCTAAAGGTTAAAAGAAGTCTGTGATTTTCCATCTTGTATGTATTTAAGGGAGCAGAAGAATGCTAAACAAAATAAACAGTGCATGTTTCATTGCATATACAGTGTAATGCTCCTCAAGTGTTCACTTAGTTTTAAATGCCATCTTTTCCTGTTGAAAGTATGATCAGCCCACAGATACCTACTGGGCAGTTTCAGCTTAGAAAGTTCACATCTGCTTTTTTCTCTTGGTTAGCACGAAAAAATTATAGTAATTTCTTTTCAAACAGACATGTATCATTGCCACAGATGCAAATACTTCAGCAGTATTTCATAAGCAAAATCACTGGTTTACCCAGCTAGTGTATTGAAGAGGTATCCATCTTAAGCACTTTTCACACTCAAATCAATCAGGTTTTCTTAATCAGAAAACTAACTCCAGTGACTCTCATTTACTTGGCAAAGAATATAAACAGTCAAACTTTGTAAAAGGAATAGTTTTTGTTCCAAGCCAGTATGAAACCTTCTGTGCAGAAAAGTATTTTTATCACCCTAATTTGTTTTCTATAATAAATGGTACCAGAGTCCACAGACATGGCAAGTTAAATTAACTAAAACTATTTTAAAAGTAGTGTATTCACAAACAGACATTTTCTCTGCATGAGTAAATGACATCTTGCACTTATTGGTAGCCTATTAAGAATAAAAAGGATATCCAAACCAATAAAAAGTTTCACAAAACCATGTGTATCCATTCTACTTATCCCGAGTGCTCCATCCTGTGTGAACAAGTACAAGGATTACTTTAATATATCTCTATGTGATTTATTTATTGAAGTGCACACGTTACCTTCTGTGTAACACATGTCATTCAATTCAACTTTCTGGATGCATTTAGTTTACCTTTAGCCTAAAAAATTCTCAGGAAGACGTAACAGACTTACTAAAATCTTACCTTTCAGTGAATGGAAGATTCAGGAAAAATGCCTACTAAAATGGATGAAATAATTCCAACATCTTGAATTCATTTTGTCAAACTAAATGTTTATCAGAGTCCTGCTTTCACTGACTTAATAAGAAGCAGGTTCACGTTCAGTATGTGCTTTCCTGACTAGAAAAAACTTTAAAAGGGACATCTCTGCAGGATCAATTAATACTTCTAAGTCTATGCAGCTATTTATTAAAGAATGCTTTTTAGTAAATGCAGTGTGTTTCAATTTTGACAGACTAAAGTCTATTGTTAAAGCTGCTTAGAAAACTATACTGTACAACTTATTTTACATATTCTGTTTCTCTGCCAGGCAGACAACTGTTTGAGCTTTAGTTTTCCCTCTCCTGCACTGTACTGTATCTCTTTTTAGAATAATTAAGTAAAATACTAAATTCTATAAAAAGATAAATTTTGAGAGGAAATTGATTACTTGGTAAGAAGATGTTTTAATTATCTCTTGACTGTTTGAAGAAGGTTTGCATGATTGCTAGCTCCTGAGCAAAAACTTGAAATCTGTCAAGATTTGTCTTTTGTTCTGCTTTGGCTATGCTCAAAGTCTCTGTAAATCGGTATTTGCACATACTTAGTGGAGCATTTCAAGGGATTACTGGAAAAGTGTCTCAAACATCCAATTTCCCAGTTTTCAGTGGGCTTTAACTTCAACCTGTGGACAACCCTACCGAACTGAAGCAGGTTTGTATTAAAAATATGGCTGTGTGGGAATCCTGCACCTTCCCCACTAAAGCACATTTTGTTCCGTAGCTTGAGGTTACGTCTTTTCAATGGTTAGCCTATGCTCAGAAGCAGATTAAGGAACAGCATCCAAAGAGACAAATCCCCCCCTTTTTTGTCCCACCTTTACAAGGGTGGATGAACAGAACTTGAGCTGCACCCCAGATCACCAAAGCGCACAGCCCAGCACCATAATCCAACCTTGCACTGGAAGGTTTAAGTACAGCTAAATACAATTGACCCATTTGACAACTGCATCTCTGTAATTCTGTATAGCTCTCACTTGTATCGTTTTAAAGGTAAAAAGCTCAAGCCTTTCTTTTACAGTTATATTTTTAAATTCCTCCTTTTTTTTTCTTTTTTTTTTTTCTTTCATTACAATCACGTATCTGTACACTGCTTTTCTTCAACAGAGTTAAAATTTACTTTCAGTAAATCTGGGTTGTTACAAATCTGTTAGCAACTTGCATTTCCAATTTAACTGTTACGAATGTGGACTATGAGCTGGGTCCTTCCACTGTTTGTGGATTATTCATTAATTTTACAAGTAGTTGATATTTAGATAATTTCCTTCTTGAAAGAGATCATGTTTTAAAATGTAAACTTCTTGCTACATAATCTACTTTTACTGCAGCTCATCCTTTTTTACCAATAAGATTGAAAGTATAAAATAATTTGTCAAATACTTCTATAAGAATAAATATTCTACTGTGAAAACTTCACATCCCAGCCTAACCAGAACATTTTACAAATATTAATTTCCAGCAAGTCTAGACTATAGGGGAATTGAAAGAAGGACTGGCTAAAGGCTATTTAAAATTGAATAATTTAATTTAGTTTAGAAATTAATCAGAACAAAATTTAAAAAAAATGATTCTACAGAACTTTTCTTTTTAAAATTTTGATGGGAAATCCACTACCTAGCTTTCTTTAAAAGAACCTCATGGTGGAAAACCCCCACATAACCATTATTATTATTATTATTATTATTATTATGTTTGTTTGATCATTTCCCTCTGCATTTCTTATATCCCTCCTATTGTAACCTGAGTTCTTATATATCCCAAACTTTCTCACTCTCTGGAGTCTTGTACAATTAAGGTGTCAGCTACCTTGGAGCTTCTGAAATTAAACAAACAGGGAATTTCCCTTTATTTAAAATTAACTTTCAGCACAATATAAAGGCTGGGTAACAGAGCTGTTCAAACTCAGCTAAATCTGTTTCCTACTGCTGTCAGCTCAGCTCTCAGACCAACAGTTTTGAACACAACTGGGGTAATTTTTTTCTTCCATTTCCCACATAATTTTTTTAGCCAAATCTTTCAGCCACTTTCTGAACAGGACTACCAAATTTACCTCTCTTTCACATGCAGTCTGGACTAGTTCATATAAGCCTTTCATTCTGACAAAAAAATCGAAACGGATGGGCATACACAAATGTCATCACTCCAATAAAATCGAAATAAAATCTCCAACAAAGTTTAAAACAATCCATAACATAGATACATCATAATTATAAAGATTTTTTTTTTTTTAGCGTTTTGGTTGTTTGGGGGTTTTTAACCATATTTTACACATTATACTGATAGTTAGGCCAGACATTTTTCATTTTTACTTGCACCTGCAGGAACTGTAAATAATGCAATTAAATAGAAGTTACACCAACCCTGTAACAGTCCTCAAAGAATACAGTGGGCAGTAAGAAAGAAGGTGTTGGGAGAGAAATTCTGGATGATGGACAGGTTTCCAGAGAAATATACATATGCATATAAACATATGTATACTAACACACAGCTACATGCAATATTTTAATAATTTTAATAAATATACATACAGACATGAGTCTAAGTGTATAACTACACAACAAAAAACTTTCCAAGATCTTTTCACAAAGACTTCCACAAATAGTGCAACACAACAGACAGTCTAAGAACACTCTTCAAATGAGTAGCATTTCCAATCATTTTACCAGCACCAAATACAGGTTAATGGTATTTTCCTTTCTAGGTGCTTTTACACTGTGTATGGCAACCTTTGTAATTTTTTGTCATTGTAAAAGGTAAGGAAGAAATAGCAAAACAAATGAGATAAATTTATGGCACTGAGATGACTGCTCCTCTTGTTTTCCCCAGCTGATCAACTTCTCCTGTATATCTTCCCAAACTTAATAGATGGCCAAAATAGCAGAACTTTTGCTATTCTAGGCACAATATTGCAAAAGCATTCCCCTCCAGCACTTGAGTTCTGGGAGCTTGCCAGAGTTAAAAACAAATAATACTGCTGGACACTAACAGGACCTCCTTCCCACTTTCCTTGAGGCCTCCTTTTGTGACTTGGAAAGTGACCTGGTACAGTGCTAAGAAGCAGTAAAAGCGGTCATGTTATATTGATAAAACCAGCAAATGCTCCTCAGAGTTTTATTTTACTACCTTTTTAATTTTTTTTTAAACAATACAGAAAACAAGTGCTAAATTTTTTGCAACCATTTGGGGATAAAAGGGTGAATTATAGCTGAGCAATTTCTATTTCTCATGTATTTTTAAGTAGGGTGTTAACATTCATATTAAAAAAGTAATGGAAAGGAGCAAAAGTAATGCCACATTGATATTAAAAAAGACCAAAACAAAATGAAACCAAACAAACAAACAAACAAAACCCCCAAACCAAAACAAAACCAAAAGAACCCCACCAAAAACCAAAACAAACTTATGTCAACCTACAACCAATGTCAGATAGACAGTGTCAAAGAGAAGGAACCTTAGTGAAACAAAGAATTAAAACATCAGTTTTCCTACCCTGGTAAGAAATACCATGCAGGTAATAAAAAAAATAAAAATATAAGGCTCAGATTCGTGGAACTGTAAGTATAGAGTAAGGACTGTAGTAGACTCCTTGTGGATTATTCATTACAAGCTTGAATATCATCGTGCAGCCTCTCAGAGCATAAGTTCAAGCTCACAGGAAAATAACCTCTACCCAGAGACTGCAATAACTGCACTGTGGAGAGGGTCCTTCTAGTACAAAGCAACAATAATTTGAGGAAAATTCAAAACTGCCTGATTTTGTTTAATAGCTTTTTCAATCTCAAATAAACTGCTTGTCTTGTAGAGGATGGGACTCCTTAGGTAATTCTTTGGGGCATAAAGAAGCACTGCTTGTGATTGTATTTTGTGTTTTGCTTTCCTGCCTATTGCCCTTCTCTTGGCTATTCAAGCTCTGTTACCAGGAGAAAAAAACCCCTCATGCAGACATATTAGTTTACAGGAGCTGTCTGACAGGCAGACAGTGTCAGTGCCTCGGATGCACTTGATGCAGAGGGCTCAGCTGAGAACATGGGCAAGCAGGTTCGGTGACAAAGGCCAGCATTGTAGTTTACCTGCTTACACCATTCACAGCTAGAGAAAAAAAGACATTTCTTTTAGCAGCACTGCGGCTTCTTCCCCACCCCCATTCCCATTTCCCCAGTCAGGCTTTTGCTATCACCCTCCCTTTTTGAGGGCACAGCTTCTCTGCACTTCCTAGCAACTAGGTGTTGGATATTTTTTGTCTTTTTATTAAATCTATGCTTCCTTCTTTTCTCACTGCATGAGTAACAGCCAAAGGTCAAAGCTTTTGGTAATCTAGTATATGGCTATTGCCATAGTAATAGGCAGATATTGTTTTACTGAAAGGGTTATATGGATTTGTTATTTGTGGGTCTAGTAAAAAATATGACTAAGTACTGTGAAAAATAATTGCTTAAAAATCCAAGTTTTTTTCTTTTTTTTTTGTTGGGAAAAAAAAACCCTGATTTTTTTTTTCCTGCCTGAGGAAAAAAATGAAGGTGAAAAGTTTAGGTTTGCTCTGGTGATGACTACACACATGAATTTAGATGGCTTGGATTGTCATGTTGTATAATTGCTGAAAACTATTATGTGCTTAAAAGTCAGTAACTGCACAGCTTCCCTGGTTTCTGATTGACTGAGACATTTTATTTCAGTTTGATGTCATTTAATGTGGTTTCCAGAAAACCACAGAAAACTGTCTATTCTAGTGCAGTTCAGCTGGCCACAAATCCACATTACAGTAATTTTTTGCTGCTTTCTGACTTCTATTGGGAAAGAATGCCATTTCCTCAACACAATTAAAAGACAATGTAAAATTAATTTGGATTTCTACACTAGTTGATAAAACATAGAATAATATCTAGGAGCCATATCTGGATTGTCTTGTTGGACATGTAGTCAATTTGCCCAAAGCCAACAAGCATTAGAATAAATAAATAAAAATCAAGGCCAATTAGAGGGAGGGGAACATATTAAGGTATTTATCTCAGCATAAACTTCCAGTTCAACTTCTCTGTGCTCAGGAGATTTTTCAATTACAAAACACAGATTCAGAGTTGTGAAATAGTCAGGCTGTCACTGAAAAAGTAAGTAGTGAGAAGCCCTTTTTTCCATATGACTCTCCTTCCACCTCATCTCTCCACTCTGAAGTGTAAGATTGATTTGATGAAGAAAAATGGCAGTTTTACATGGGAGACTGTTGCATTCTGATTTAATAAGCTGATGCTCACACAAAAAAGCAAAGCTATGCAGAGCAATACATTATGGCTAGCTGGATCTCAGCCTTTGATATCTCCTTTCTGGGCTATCCAAATGTGACAGCCACAGTTTTGATGTGATACAATTTTAGCTCAGCATTTACACTCCAGTCATTGGAGGAAGTATCTGGAAAGAGGTAATGTGGTGTCTGAATAGATAATTCCTGTCTTCTGAAAGAAAAAGGCATCTGGTTGGAGAAAACCACTCCAGAAGCCAGACAGGGAACATCTAAACTAATAAGCATCAAGGACTAGGGAGTGAAGGAATGGCAGACAGAAGCAGAGTGCTCAATTCCCTTAGCCCATGTACAGGCTGGCCTATCCTGAGCCTGGGCTGTACTAGAACATCTACCAGATGGCACACATGAAGGCCCTGCCTGGCACAGCTCCAAGAGCAGCCATGACTCAATGCCACTGCTCAAGCTCAGGCAGGGACACGTTTCACACACTATCACAAGCTCGACCCCACAGCCCACAGTCTGCGTTATGCAATTCTAGTCCCAGTGTGAAGACAAAGCATGTAAAGGGACACAGGCACCTGCTACTTAAAAAATAAAAGGTGACTAAAGTAGGTTTAGAAGTCCTTATGTGAGTATTTAAATAAATCAAAAGTGATAATGACACCACAGTTCCACAAGCTGCTGTCAAGTATCCAACTTACATGAAATACAAACTCCCAGTTTACAGATATGTAAGACCTAAATGCAAATCTTTGGATCACAGGGCCACATTTTCAAAGCGTAGTTCACCCAACTTCTGATCACTTCCAGATGTGACTGGCACTTGCATATACTGTGGTTCTTACAACATGATGTGCTGTGTCATAAACAAAGAACAAACACTTCTGTGGAGATGGCTGGAAGGCAAACAGCAAGCCTGTGGCCTTCCCTCCTACGCCACAAATTCTGCAGAACAACTGCTCAGAGTCACATCTGAAAAATCTACTGGGAATTTCAGAGGCCATTCTGCATCTCTGACAGGTGACCTGGTTGGCCATAAGGGACAGGTAACAAACCCAGTGACTGAAGAATTTCACTAAATCTTTCTTTGGTGTTTTTGAATCTGATTTGAGCAACAAAGACTATTTCTCATATATACAGAGGAATGTGGAGATGATCAGCTCTGCCCATTACTAGTCTGTTGCTAATCTGTCCTTTGTAAGACACAGTTTTCAAAGTCACACTGCTTACCACACAAGATTTCAAAACATCTCTGGGAAAACACAACACAGTATGATGTGACAGTCCGATTTTAAGTGAAACAATGACAGGAGTTTTGAAAAGGCTACTTGAAGACCTGATTTCCTGTGGGCAATAAATAGGGTATGTTCTAGCACTTCCACTCTTTAATGAGAGGAAATGCCCTCTTCCAAACCACATGTTAATGACAGACTGAGATGGAAAGAAGCATCAAAGCACAGGTCTTTCAAGTTCCTGGTCCTTAACCACACATGTGAAAAAGGAATTTCTAGGGATAACTGCATACTATGCTATCTTCCAGTACCTTTTTGGGAGAGAAAGTGAGATAATTCCTCATACATGCCCCTAGAGGGCTTCAGACCTGCTTTTGTGATGATCTGTCATACTTCTGAAGCACCTTCATTCTGGGCTTCTCTGTGCAGTAGCTGGGGGCATATGATCAACAAGGAGGCATATGCTTCCTACCCTTCACCTGCCACATAAACACCACCACCAGTGAGGACAGGACAGCTGGGATCCCTGCATCCAGATACTGGTACCTAATATAAATATGCATTATATTATTATAACATATATCATATATTATATTATTAAGTTATGTAGTGCTAATGTTACTAATTTCAATATAATAATGTCAACTGTATTCATGTCAGACAGTATTTAAGCAAATCTAAAACTGGCAAACCAGGGATGAAAGGCTGGGAATTTTGCTGTTGGCTTCAATTGGGCTTGGACTGCATGGTAAGTGTGAACTCACATTTTCATAAAAAAAAAGAGCAGGGGGTGGGTTGTGACTGGCTCACCTTAAATTGAGATGTCTGTTATATTTCAAACTAGTTACTGAAACACGGTTCTTCTTCATCAAAGAATGCCCATGGGAAAAGAAGCTCTTTCAGGTGTGCTATATTACAGTGACCACAGCTCATTTCAATGTAATTCCTTCAGCCACCAGTACAGGCACCTTGCAAGAACTTTGTCTACTTCCAGAAAGGATGAGTTATGATGATAGACTGGGCAGAATACCAGAGTTTGCAAAAAATTGAAGTTTTCTTGCTCCATTCATATTTTAATGCAAACATTCTGAATCTTCTCTGGGATTTTTTTTTTTTTNTTTTTGGTGTGTGTGTAAATATAAAACACAGAGAGTTACTGGCAAGCATTCCTAACATGGGAACTGTTAACGCATCTCACTTTTAACAGTGAAGTTCCCTTTATAAGTTAAACCTGATCTGAATCTTGGCTCCCAAGACAAATATTCTGTAGTTTACCTCATGTGGAGCACATTATGTTTGGCTCCAAAACAAATTGTGTCAAAAGCAATTATTTCTGTTCTCTAATCGCAGTCCCAACAATGAGTTTGGTTTAGAATATAAAATAAATATATGCAACTTGCTGTCTGCCTGATGGCTTAACTGGTTCAGCATCTGATCATTCCTGTAAGGGTAGCTGGGCATAGCCATTCTGGATGGCAAGGTACACTAGATGCAATAGATGTGCTGCATGCACCCTTTCTCATTTTGCACAGGAGACTTTACTGCCTGTACATCTGAAATAACTTTTCACAAATAATTATATTCAAAACAAAGAGAATGATGCTCTGATAAAGGTACTGATGCTGGCCGCCCTTTACAATTAATACCAAATGTTTAAATTTCAATTTGCTGTTTGATTTCCCCAAGTTATTTTATAAATTGAGACTTAAAGCATACATGTAGTTTTTATGCACTTTTTTCATTTGCGGTGAAGTAGGTGATTTTTCTAAGAGTTAATAAATATGTGTCACTAAGAACTCTGGGGCACAATTCCCCCCTCCCCAGATTATCCCCTTGGGCCACAAGAAGGGGCAGGTAGCAGCTGCAAATCTGTAACACCTCCAGTTCCAGCTCTGTCTGCCTGCTGATAACAGCCACGAAGCTGATAACTGCCTGGCTGGCCAGAGCCACAGGAGCAGGGCACTGGAAAAGCCACAGCTCCAGCCCTTACTGCCCTGGCACACATACAGCAGCACAAGGAACCAGCCTCTCTGGTGGTAACTGCCCTTTATAGCTCCCTCTGCTAAAAACCTGGCTTACACCAAGTAGTGTGATCTTACAAAGACTTCTGACATATCACCCAGCCTTTTAAAATCATTAAATATCCACTTTCATCCAAGTCCTGAGAGAAAAACAGGGTAGAAGGAAACAAGCCCAATAGTGCTGTTGGTTTTTAAGTTCACCCCCATCTGTATTGCAGACATGTCTGTAACTTTACTGCATTTAGCACAGGTCCCCAACAGTTCCCCAAGAACCTGGTTTGTGATACAGGGCACTAGGATACAAGATGTTAATAAGAACATGATTGCTTTTTATAATTCAATTATTCTTGTGTCTCAGCAAATGTTAAAACGTTGTTGTGAAATGTGGTATAATAATGAAATGCTAAGGGAGATGAATATGCTTCTCTGGTACTATTTTGAGAAAGTCATGAAAAGCACTGCATCTTTGAGAGCACAGGGGTTTATTTTCTATTTAATTTAATCTACGTAATTAGAAGGAAAATAAGACATAAGCCTGAAATAACATAGGAATAAAACATGATCTTATGTCTAGTCACCTGCCAATTACTTCTACACTGAAAAGCAAATAAAATCTCAAACCCCTTAAAAATTAAAGTGACAGAGATTTAGTTGTAAATTGAAACAGAACTTAAACAGAATTCACCAAACAGGATGTTCTCCCTCTCTGCCCTCTTCTGCACTCACACCACACAATAAATAATTCTGTTAAAAAGTTGATCCGTGGAATTGCTGTATTTATTTGGGCACTACATCTGCCTTTCTCCACAGCTCTGCCAAACATACCTTCCCACAGACTTGCTGCTTCAGTCCTGGGCCTCTCTTAAATGGCAGACACAAATCCCCTATGAATTAGATTGAGACCATCATGCTCATTTTCACATTTAACCAAATCCAGATTTGAACTTAGGTTTTCAAAGGTGGACGGTGAGTGAAAGGCAAGTATATTTCATGCTTCAAGGGGAGGTAAAGTTACTTCTGCTCTACAAATGACATTAAGAAATTCCCAAAGAAATTTGACAATAATACAGACTCAGATCACAGAAAATTATATCACTTGGCAGCTAAACTGGAGAACTAAGTCTAGAATTGCCAACAAAACTCAGGACACACATTTGGATATATGGAAAGCTTTGCGATTACTAACAGAAAGGAGCCTTCACAGGCATCTTATGAGACCCATAAAGAACCTTATCAGTTGGCAAGATCTGATCCTCAGATGAAAGTTTTTTGCCTCTTTTTTTAAAACTTTTTAAAAAATAAAAGCATTCAAAAAGAGAAGATAGAACAGACAGACCATCTGCAATGTAACCACATAAAAGACCCTTGGGCAAATCCAAACCCATTAGCAGAAGTGCTTGACGAATCTGCCAAAGAGCCAGATGCTGCTTATGGAGGAGTCTCTTTCCCTCCTTGTCATATGGATCCTCTGACTTCTGTTCCCAGAGGAGAACACCAGTGACTGGTGCTAAGACTAAGCCGTGTGTGGAGAGAGCTGAGGTACAGAGCTGCTCTCTGATAAGGCTATCTTAACACGAAGAGGGGACATCAAGCCTGAAATATTATAGCAGGTTTAACACACGTTTTTTTAATGTGTTGGAGATGCAGATGTTAGAGAAAAGCAAGCAAACTTGCAATTAGAGGATTTGCATGTGGCCTTAATTAGCTGATCTGCAAGTTGTCTCTTTTCATATGGGTTTTTTTGTTCATTCTTGTCCTGGTTTTGGCTGGGATAGAGGTTTTGTTTTTTGTTTTTTTTTTTTCAGTAGCTGCTACAGTGCCGTGTTTTGGATTCAGTACGAGAATAATGTTGAAAATGCACTGATGTTTTGTCTTTTGCTAAGCTGTGTTTATCTTAAGTCAAGGACCTTTTCGTGTGTGTGTCTTATGCTCTGCCAGTAAGGAGGGCAAAAAAGACTGGGAGGGAGCATAGCTGGGACAGGTGACTAGAATGGACCAAAGGAATATTCCACACCATAGAATGTCATGACCAGCATATAAACTGGTTACCCCGAAGGGGGTCTTATCTGTTTCTGGGACGGGGTCTAGCATAAATCAGCAGGTGATAAGACATTGTATTGTGCGTAACTTGTTTGTTGTTTTATTCTTTTTCATTATAATTTACTATGTTTTTTATATTTTACTTTGTTTCAATTATTAAACTGTTTTATCTCAACCTACAAGTTCTAACTTTGATGGAAATGGGGGGCAGGTGAACAAGAGGTTGCTTGGTGCTTAGTTGCCAGCTGGGCCCAACCATGACAATTCTATTCCTATTTCCAACATACTTTTTCTCTAATGACTGATCAGAATCTAGCAGGCTGGCAAATAAGTGATTCGTGGTATGTTAAATACTAGCACAGCATACTAATTGCATGGTGTTAGTTAAATGCTTATTGAGTACATAGTATTTAAAATGTGTCTGAGCCGGTTGTGAAACATCTAGCCAAGAAATTACACTTAAAAATATTTGAGGAAAAACATGATTCATTAAAAAGCAACCTGTACCAAACCCCAAATAGGGGATTTGGATCTAAATGGCCATTTTTTTTTTCACTGTCTGCATTCTTCTAGGAATTTTTTTCAACTAGATTTGAATTACAAAGAAGGTGTAATCAAGTACTTTTACTATTCAGGCTCACCAATGGTAAAATATATTTAGAGTATACAAGAGGTCAAAGAGCTTAAACAGAGTCTGAATTAGTTCTCCTGTGTACTGTTGTAATCTGATATGACAAAGCAAAAAATAGACCAAGGGAGAAAGAAACAGAGACACTTCTCATTGTGACTACACATTCTGCACACGTAAGAAAAACCAACACTGTCATTTTATGGCTCAAAATCCAGTTAAATTTTAGGATAAGGTTCAAAGAAACTACTGGATTAAGCAAAATCATTTGCAGGTATAACCTTAGGTTATCTTCTTTCATTCAAAACCAGTATTTACCCTAGCCATGACATTTCTGAAGGTTCAAAAATTATTAAAATTTGATTGATACATTAATTAATGCAGAAATGTTCTCTTGAGCACACTCAAAAAACACAAGGCACTCTGATCTCCAAAATCTCCAAATTACTTCCATTAATACTTCTGTTAAAATCTTGTTTATCCAATTTTTTTTCAACAGGGTGATATAAATTTAAAAAAAAAAATATTCAAAACTTCTTGGGTTTTGATGCTTTCATTTATTCTAAAGTCTGATCCACCATGAACTCAGGTTCAGGACTCAGGGTCTTAACACTGACATGACCTGGCTTGGGATCACATGGAAAAATTATTATTAATATAACAGAAAATATGTTATGCCCAATGTTAACAACAAAACACAGGAATTTGAAACAGACATGAAATATAAAAAATACATTACTTTTATTGTTATAAGCCACAGGGATCTGTTAATATAAACCATTAAAATACTTCCCTGTGATCTCATCAGTTACCATGTATTTGCACTCTAAATATATTATTGTAATTTCTGTAAACACATCATATATATTTTTAGAACTCTTTGGGGGCTTGATCCAGAGCCAACAAAAACTGACGGGCAGACAGTGACCAGCTTTAACAGGCCTTCGGTAATCAGAAGACTGAATTTCTAAGGTTAATGAATGAGAACATCAGTGCTCAGAAGGCAGAGAGATACTACACAGACTGCTCCAAAAATAGGAAAGACTTTCGCTGTGTGAAAACTACATGCCTCAGAATGCAACTCACATAACAAGGCAACGTATTCCTTGTAGCAACTGTTGTGCAATTGTCATGGTTGCTGTATGTCATTCAGTTAGACTTATGTGCATAGTCATCTCCCTAACCATGTTTTTTTGATTGATTCCAACTGCCTAAGTGGCATGCAGACTAAATAAGTGCACCAAACCTTTAATGAGTAACAGATTTGTATAAAACATTCTCTGCAAGCTAAGCTCATGTGTCCCAGAACGTAGCCTTTATGAGAAATCTTATTCCACAATGTAGTTATTTTAAAATTGGAAAATTGTGATATGTTTTTTGCCAGTCACTGTCTTGACTGAGAAGTCTGGGCTCAATCCTGCCAAACATTTCTCTTAGGTGAAGAGTTTATAACTATAGTGGCCTCACTGACATTAATGCTATATTCTGACAGACATTTACTATTCCTCCTGTTAATTTTTTTTTTCTTCCAGTTACTAAAATCACCTGTGGCAATCTTTCAATTTCAACTTTAATTATTCTGTCTTTTCATAGCAAATTTCTTTTGCTGTGTATGTTTCTCCTTATAGTTTGCCCCAAGCCCCAAGAAATACTATCAGCTAGTCACAAAGTGTTTTTTCTTGGCTAAAGATTAATCTTATTTTCGTATGTATATTCCCTTCTGGAACTGAACAGTTTTGCAGAAAAGCTGAATCTCTAAAATGAAAAGAAATGCTTTCACTGACTTTGGTTATACTGTGTATCTAGCCAGTCTTCTTAAAATAAATTAGAAGTGCAACAGGTGATTGCTGGTGGAGTCTGCATGATTACTCAGGAGAAGAGGCATACAGTAAGCTGTTTTCTCAGTCAATAGAAAGATCAGATAAATGGCATTTCAGAATATATATATATATATATATACTTCAGGATGAGATGAATTTCAAAGTCTAAATCAGAGTCTTTCTCAACATCTCCTTTTCTTCAATGAAACTCATTTATCAGGTCATTTGATCTACAGATTAAGTATGAGATACAGTGGAGCTACACTACTCCTGACTCAGGAAAGTATTACTCTCTATCCAAGTTAAGCTACATATGGTTCACAGACAACAAACCCTTACCTTCTAAAAAACTAAAACACAGATGAGAAGAAAATGAGGGAGCACAATTCATTTAAACAACACATATGAATGCTTGGTAAAGTTTTGATCATTTTTACCACACAAGCAATACATTTTATTTTTTCGGTTATAATAGACGAAACTTTAATGACAATTTCCACAGCTATTGCTGGCTTTTCATGCTTAGTAGTTCAATTCTAAGTTCCTCTTCACCATGTAACAATAACGTTGTTCATCTCTTGAACTGTAAATGAATGGTAAGGTACTGCTGGTCTCACTCTGTTAGGAATTGTTATTTTTCTTTTCGTTTTTTGTTAAATATATGAATGGTCATGGAAACACTGTTCAGTAATGCACACATGCAGTATTAGCGAAGCTCAGATACAGTAAGTATAGTGAACATTGTATCCACAACAGTGTGCCCAAACTGCAGAGGAAACAAACTTTGATCAAGTGAACTGAATGTGAGAAATGACATTCAATACCATCTATTTACTTGTGAATGCATTAACAACAATAATTGTCTCTGGACGTGTACATGTGTTCTGTATCCTGACCAATGAAAAACCATGAGGAGGTAACAAAATGAGACCAGTGAGAAAATGTGAATGCCTATTTCTCATTCAGAACTTTTAAGAGAGACTTTTAAGATGAAACAAAACCAGGAATTCATATCTTTTAAATCTTACTATGTGATGCACTTTTAAGCAGTGTGGGTGTTGAAGAACAGAAAGGCAATCATCTGATGAACAGCTGCAATCTATGCTAAGAACCTCACTGAAATTCATGTTAAATTGAAGTACTGGAGAACTTTTTTAAACACATAAAAATCCCTCTGTGGTTTTTTGTATAACTGCTTTATCTGGCCACTGGACCTGTGCTTATGATTCAATATTTACCAGTGACCACCACTGGTAATGGAACAAACTGGCTACCTCGTATTAATGCAATAACTATAATGCCTCTGATTTACACACTTCTTACAGCATCTGATAATGTTTTAAAAGAGAGGATTTGCTTATGAGAAGCTTCTTTTCCATCTCCTTTGCTTTTAGAAAAAAAATTAAGTAAATAAAGGAAAAGTCATTAAGAATGGACATCACTTGAAATATTGGATCCACAAATTTGTAGTAAAAATTACGCAACATGAATGAAGGGCTTCTTGTTCTACAGAACTTAGTTTTAACTTGCTATTACAAAGATCCATTGCCCTTCTGTGAATACACAAGTAATGTCTTTATGACACCACTATGTATTTTCATAAGTTAATTTGTCAGCTAACTTTTATTCCAAGCTTATAAAACTCCTTGTCAAAATCTTGAAGTTTTTCCTTTCTTCCTATCTAATATAAGGACCATAGTCTAAAGAGAGAAAGTACATGAAATACGCAGCCATTTTCCTTTACCATCCCAGGAGAAAAAAGAAATTGTGTCTAAGCTGTCAGAAAAATCTTCTTTCTTCTGCAGAGTCTTCCAGCCTCTTCAGCGGATAAAAAAGCATATTTCCCCCCCCACTCTGTAATCAGTAGACCTTGGGGAAGCAGCAGAAAGCCCTGCTAAACTTCCATTTGCAGGATCTTCCTCTCTCTCATCTCATTTCTCTCCTCCCTGCTTCACTTTATAGTCCAAGAAAGCCAACAGTTGCTGTCATATCTCAATTCCTGATGCGACTTTTGTCTTACAGTGGAATCTCTGGCAGGCCTGGTGGGAAGGGAAGGATGATCTGGGGGTAGCAGAGATGCATTCATCAAGCAGGTTATTGTCTCAAAGAAAGATGCTGCCTCTAGTATGTGTGGCCAATTCAAATATAGTAGCTGAGTGTTAGCAGGAATCTGGGACTTGGTATTTACCATTTTACCAACTTCAGAATCATACCTATTCTAGTGTTTTAACTCATTTGCACAGCCAGGTCTTGTGGCATGAGGTTATAAGTGTAGCTTACAAGTTTTAGGGCAATAAAATGCTCCCTTATTAGAATTAAAATGGCTTTTTTGATTATCTATGTAACTTAGTTACATAGATAAAATTAACTTTCAAGCACTACAGTAGACTTCAGCAATTTTGTATGATATTAAATTTCATTTATGAGCTGTTCAGCATGGTCAGAATTGATACAATTTTAAAGTTACCTATCATATAAGACAATCAAGAGCAATGCATGTTTATAGGCTCTGAACACAGGAACTTCACTTCCTAACTTTTCTAGTGAATTTGAAACAGGGCCAGCATGCCAGAGTTGTCAACCATGCTACTCCTGTCTTGTCTGGGACTTGTAGTACGACAGTTGGCAAGTCCCAACCATTCACTGACTCTGTCTCACACACCAGAAAGATGTAAGCATTTTGCATGACTGGACAGTCACCCAGACTTGCTGGGTGACTTTGGTTTTTACTACAAAACTGTGAAGAAAGAATGCCATAATATGGATACGGACACAATACCACCACAATAAGGTAAAATACCACCACTGAGGTAAAAAAGGAAGTATTCACAAGCACTTCATAGGGATTTGACAAAAATAACTCCCAAGAAACTCAGACAGAATTTGTAAGACAAAGTCATTTGTGAATCAAAACGCCTGTCGATATATTGAGGAGTCATGTATGTTTCCTTTTACATTTAAAACTCACCTATCCACAACTTTAGTTCTTAACTACAGATCCCTCTTCATCTGTGCAGTTTACCTGCCTATTAAGAGAACAACCACTTTCTATAAATAAATGCTGGAAAGTTTGATTTTTACTGCATGCATAGCTGGTTACTTCTGGAAAGCATTTTTTGATATGCTGCACAGGTTAGTACATCCTTGAAAAAAATTTACTAGTCACATCTGCAGTTTGAATGTTTCTTTCTAAAAGACAAACTCAGGCCAAGCAAGACAAAGAATCTGCTGATACACACATGTCACTCCAAGAATTCTCCTGACAAAGTTCCCACACCCAATTTAATTACTTCCCTACTGTAAAAACACTTTCCATCTGCATTTATTGTAATAGTTTCAAATCCAAAACTAACAGACTATAAAGCTAGCTAAATAAATGAATGATATTGGCCTTAGGTCCCAAGCCAGGAGCTATTCTGTAAGGCTGTGTGTCTCCAGCATTCATTTTTATGCTGATGTTTCATTTTATGTGCAGTGTTTTCACTTAAGCCTTGTTTAGAGAAGAATTACCTTGCTCTAGGCTCTGAAGTGTGATGTGCCACACAGAGCCCTCTAGCGCTGCTCCAGCCCAAGGTCTCTCAGAGATTCCAAGACCAAAATCACACCGTGACTAAAAAAATCCCTCTTCAGGCTGTATATGCAGCACTGCACACATTCAAATTTTAACTGCACACACTTAAATTTTAACTGTGTCTGATATATCCTCAAACTGAGGCTGCAGAGTAAAGAATGAAAAGCATTTCTATTTGAAAATACATCTTAAAAAAAAAAAAAAAGAAAAAAAAGAAACTACCAGATTTAGCATCCAAATTGACTGTATGTAACATGAGTTCACTTGGGAGAAAAAAAAGTATCCTATTCCTCAGACTTAGTACAAAGAATTTAACTACAGCTTTTAAGAAATTTCCTGATGTGCAGAGATAATGCCACTACGTTGCATTTTAGGTCCTCAGGTTTGTTGCAATATCATACTCTGATGAAATTACATCAGACTACAGACTTCATAATTTTTAAGGGCTTGAGATAAAGCAGTCTGATTTGGACAAGTATGACACTAAAACTAGGCACATATACTAATGTTATCCTAAGCTGGGATTCTCCATGGTGTCAAAATACTCCAAAAGAGCTTGACCTTTATAATAAATTTTAATCCAAAGCAGCAGCACAGCAGATACATTTTTCATTTGGAAGTTACGAGCACAGAAAGGCAAACCATACTGAAGTCCAGAGCAAAACTGCTACTGACTTCACTGAAAGCATATTGTATGTATTCCCTTACACATTTTCAGTTCTTACCAAATTAAATGAAATGATAACCGACAAGGAAATTCAGATGGTGCACAGTGCAGCATAAAATCACAGAGAATATAATGGCCTTGGATATTGCGGGTGACCCCCAGAGGATCTTGCCGCATCAGGAACATAGTTAATATATAGTTAAGGATGGGTTTGAAGGGCAAAGCTTGAATTATTTAACTTTTCTGAGTTTTAATCAAAATGCTAGTGAAACACCAATTTTATTTTGTGGCTGTCTCCTCACAATTAAAACTTCTGAGTTTCTGTTGAACTGAAATAGGTCTTCTAAACATAAACAAGATAAAAGACAAAAAGCACTGCAAACCACCAAAAATTGAAGAAAACCATCTGCTGTAGCTCAACAGCTTACTAATCAACATGCATGCTCAATGGCACATCTAAAACAATTACTACTTTGTTGCTCAAAATTATCCATACACATACATACATGTGCAAAACATGGAAGTTAAAGCCACTCCCTTTTAAGACTGTGCTTGAAAAGACTGTGCTTTTTAAACAATGTATGGCTTCTTCCCAGCTTATGAACACAGCATGTTTTTCATATGTGAAAACAAAGACATTTTGATAAGGGTGAATTCTCCCAAATAAAGAATTAATTTTCCACACTGGAAATAAACTGTATTTTCAATAAACTTAAAGACTCAGGAATGCAGAAAAGGGATGAATGAAGGAAGTAAGATTTGATTGCACAGATTTCCCTATGCTACTTGATAGCTTGGGGGTTTTAACTGAAGATCACAACTCAGTGATATGGCATCATCTAAACTCAACAACCTGGATTCTAGGCTGCATCTTTGAGTGGGAAAAGGGAAAAAAAAACCTTCCAGAGTGAAAACCATTAAAACTGATCCAACCATTTGTGATTTGCAAAATGCGACTCTGGCGTTCTGATGCTGCACATCCGCAGCTCTGCCTTGCGCTCCACCACCGTGCCAGAGTCAGCCAGCATTTGCCCTCGGGTACCATACCTGGGATTCTGCGGCTCTGAACCATCTGACTCTGTACACGGTTTCTTTACCTGCAAAAGCAAAGGAGTGCCAGTTACTCTCACTTGAAACACAACTTCCTTGCTCATAGTTCATGCACTTACAGCACTTATAGCGGATCCTGCACTGTTCACCATGATCTCTATAAAATACTTCCCGCACTTTACAGCAGCAGTATGCAGTATTAAACAGTGTGTTTCATTATTATCCCATGAACAGCTGCCAACTGCACTTCCCCAGGCTCCATTAGTATGTAAAATGTTCAGCTAAAATAGCTTGGGAGTAGTCTTAACTAGGAACAAAGAAACCAAAGAACCAGGTTCCCCCACTTGGAAATGAGAAAGCCATACTGTTCTCTGCTTGGCCAAGAAATGTTTTCCCAATTGATACTGCTTCTGTTTCCTGCTAAAGCTCACAATAATAAACACTGGGTTCTGGGGCAAAGAGCAACATTAGTTAAACATGAATAAATTCATATGGTAATTTTAATTTTGTGAATCTGCTGTCTGTATGTTAACTATATTTTCTTATTGCATCAATGAACACATACCCTGTTTTCACTCATTTGCAAGATGTAAGTACATAAAAGGTATTTTAACTTTCAATTTGACCTCTACAATACACTGCTGTAGGCCAATTGAAGATGATAAAGTCCATTGCTGTCAAATAAAAATAGAAAACTATACTCTTGCAGACTAGATATCTCTTTGGGATCTTCATGGTTTCCTGTAAAAAATTAATTGTACCTTTTGGTAATCTAAAGCACTTGTATTTACAACAGAGTGAAAAACATTTTGCTCCCTTACATGCTAATGCAGAATCCAGGTCTGTATGGGAGGTTTCAAGGCTTCATTTTTAAAGCTGCTTAGAAACATTATAGTCACTCGGACTCAGTCAATGTGACTGACACAATACAAAAAACAGTCGCGTTACAACAAGCAAGCTCAGTGACAATTCTCAGGAATAGCCTGCATCAAGAGACTCTTCTATACTTTTCTGCTACTTTAAAAGTACTTCAGAGGAAAAAAATAATTGCGTGACTGTGACTCACTTCTACTGAAGTTATTGACAAATGACACTCACCAACTCCAAAAGAAAAAAGGAGTAGGCTAGTGCTTAATATTTTCCCTATATACCTCAACTGATTCCCATGCAACATCACTCATAGATGCCTGAGTACAAGCTTGATTCTACAGGTGGTCATTTCTATTATTCATTTGTGTTGGAGGTACTGAAAAAGACCAATATGTTCCCATACATGGTTATTCACAGAAATCAGTTTTCTGTAGCAGTAATGTAAATTTTCCCATGATGACACTTAAATCCGTGTTTATTATTGTAACAGGTGTGTTCCAAACCACTAAAAAAGTAGGAAACACAGAGGAACTTTTCATTACACTTGGCTTGATTTTTGCTACAACACTCTTTTCAATCTATCCAGTTACTTGGTTTCATCCCTTGGAAGAGAGAAGAGGGATTAGCTGTAGAAGGCAGCACAGATCTGTGACTGTCTGAGCTCTGAGAACTGTTTGCTGTATTTGTATGGACTCTTGCTATGTTAAGGACTGTTTGCAGTTTGAAATCTGTACGAAGTTTGAGGATTTTATCATTCTGTATGTTTTCCCTTTGTTTCACTGTGTGTCCCTGCTGGAAACTTCTATCCCTCATGGCGTGTAACCCACCCCTGATTGGTCCCTGCCTCAGCAGGGTACCATTCCCTTATATTGTATATACCTGCCTCTGTGCTCCCAGTTTTGAAGGGTCTTGCCTTCTATGGCTGGGGCTGGCCCAGACCCTTCCCCAAAACCTTCCCAGGGTGCTCCTGGGGTCAGGACCCAGCCCCCTGACCCTATTTAAGTTGTAGCAATTTGAATAAAGCACTCGCTCTTTGCCCTTGCCTCGGCAGCATGCACCCCGCTCCCGGGTGTGTGTCCCTTCCTTTCTACCTTCCCCCACCTTCCCCTCAGGACCTCAATCCCTACTAATTTTCCTCCCCTTGGATTGTTTTACCGTTCATACCCTGTTACTTTTTGGATTTGGTAGTCACAGTGTGCAATGGAGAGATGAGATGGTGCACTGTCTCAGCTTGAGACACAGTGAAATCCAAACCTCACAGGCACTATTTCATAAACATTCAGATGTGAGCATCATTGTTACAGTGTTATGATCACTACAATGTTACTGAAGTAGCATAAGATCTGAAATACAAATAAATACTTAATGTATAAACACAAGATCAAGTACCATGACAAATGCCTTCAGTGTGTGTTATGTACAAACAAGAGGAATATTTATTCAGATTACTGCACTGAGTGTTAACATCACATGGAACTGTTCAAAAAATATATTAAAAATCATTTAAAGGCACTGAAATTACAACAGCCCTTTCTTGAGAGGAAATGTGTACTCTAAGAAGCAGTTTATCTCAACCACATTACAGAGGATTTGGCCACACAAATAAGATTTTTTGTTTCACAGATAAAATATAATTTAAACCAATTGAAAATATGATTTATTTAGAACTGTATAATATAAAGATATAAAATACAATAACATAATTAAAATGAATTAAAAATATAAATATATCCCTCATAGATATATAGTGCAGAATCTAGAAGATCTCCTTTTCCGCTTCCCCTTAAGCATATACTCACTTCCGGGATATTTTTGCCATCTCTTTGCTGTTAAATGTACTGGCATTTATACATTCTTTTCCCAACTGATTTGTTGTTCTGTGGTTGCCACCAGACACATTGCACCGGGGCACAGATCTCACTCCCCAGGTCAGGAAAGTTCAACCACTGACTTTAACCAGTTGCTGGAGAGTCTGACAGTCACCCAGCACATCCCCACACCCTAAATTTGCAAAGTGATGGCAAGTCCTGTGCTGGCCAAGTACCACGGAAGCCCAAAGAGAGTCCAAACACACACCGACTTTGTCCGAGTGCTTCTAGCATACACAATATATTAAGACGTCTGTTTTTTCTGGGCAGGGATGTGAGGTGCTTCTCCTCTCAGTTAAGCAGTAACTGGGCACTCACAGATGAGGTGTCCTACCCCTGCTCATGCTACTACTGCATTTTGCTTTGACCAATGTTACAAAGCAACTGAAATGGCTGAAAGATCCTTCTTTATCTGTGCTGTAAATATGAAAAAGAAACCAAAACAAAACCCCAGACAAGCAAACAACAACAGCAGCAACAAAAAATCCTGATAAATTTTTTTACACCTTAAAAGAGAGTAGTAGAAAAGCCACTGACCAACTGTATCAAAAAGACTCACCTTCTGTGAGATGTAACAAACTCAGGTGGTGGGGAAGTCAGTATTTTTTATTTAAAAATACTGCAATGCGAGCAAAATACTTTCAAAAATAAGAATATTTCAGGTCTTCAGCTTGCCAAAGAGATTAAACAGTTTATCTATGATCATTATCTGAAGAAATTTGCAGCAGAAGCACAGAGTATAGATGTGACTTTTCCTCTGAGACTAAATGGAAATTTCATTGTGTATCTTTAGGATCCCTCTTTGAGAGAAAAAATTAATAAATAAAAATCTTATTTCTTAAAGGAGGAACAGGCACGTGATTTTCTTTCAAGTGGCCATATGAAATGAACACAATTTCTTTTTAAGGCTACTTTAGTAGCAAAACTCATTTTGCTATTCATAAAATTATGCCACCCTTGAAGGTGAACAGAAAATCACTGTGAAAAATTTTTATCAAAGACTAAATATTGTTTCCTTTGTATTCAGCTTCACTGTTTTACTTCTTAATCTGCCTTGCTGACTGTTTTCAAAATAATTAACTTTCACTAACACCACATTTATTTACCTTCTCATGTGCTAAAATGAGAAAAAGAACATTTTACTTTACTCCTGCTCTGTTTTCCTTTCCTCTTTCTCTGTTTACACAGGTTTTCTCACCGTTTCAGTTACACACATGTTGAGAATCATTCACGAGAGTAAGATACCAGTTTCAGTTTGAACTCTCCTGCTCTGGCTGCCTGCTACAAAATGTTCAAAAAGTTTCACCTAAAAATCCCTACATACAAGTACTTCTGAAAACATACTGTTGTGTTCAAGTTTTAGAAGTCATGCCATTATGCTACTGAGTGGCTTCAGCACCTGAAAGTTTGGAGGCAAAATCCCAAAACTGAAAGGGGACGGGGGAGTTTTAAAGGTGAACCAATACCCAGGAACCATAATTTCTGTGAAATGCTGCCCGAATTTATTTGACTTTTTAAGATTCTAAAAGCCCTGCTGTCACACTGTTAGTGGACTCCTGTTCCAGTATGGCTATTTTATTTCTGAAGACCCTATCTGCATTGAATACTCTCTAACTCAAAGATGCTGGTGCTGCAGCAGCCTTCGGATTACCTCTCATGCCACAAGAACTGCATGCCATCAGGAAATTTGACATTATCAAAACTGTCTCTCTTTGCTTTGTCAGTTCCATCTCCCACTGTTCAGGTACCCAGGAAATACCCTGAAAGAGAAACATCTTGTAGATTCAAATAGAGGGAAGAAGAAATGAAACAAAACAGGGAAAGGGAACAGATATCAGGGCACAAAAGAAGAATTGGCTCTTCATGGAGGCAAAACTAGAGAAGAGCAGGAGGTGGGTGAAAAAAATGTGGCAAATGTAGGGGTGGGGTGTGGACTGGAAGAGTACTGAGCCTGGCTGGGATAGGATAGCACTGCACAGTTTGAGCTCATCTCCTCTACATTTGGGACTAACACCACAAACACAAGCCTGAGCACTTATCAGATACCTGTGAAACTCATTAGAAAATGACCAGTCTGCCCGGAACAATGGACTTGTTCTGCTTCAGCTTCATTAAGGACCTAATTAACAATCCAAGCTGGGAAACTATACCTTGGACTTATAAGATGGTGTATAAATGTTATGTTTATCCAGAAAAAATGAAAGTCTCATTTGACTCAAACTGGAGAAAAAACAGCCAACATTTCTGCCTTCACCTTTGCCTTGGTTCATCAGATTTTAAATATGAACACTGTTAAAAGTGTTTGATACTGTGAGGGCACTGTGAAAAAGAGATGCATTTATTAGTCACAGAAGGACTTCAAAAAAGGTATATGATAAATATTTACATGATGACTTGATTTACATGATTTGATATTAAGTATGGACTTTGGATGCTTCATGCTTCATGTTTAACAAAGACAGACGAAGAACATAAAAAGAAAACTCTAACCATTCACTGAAAAAAGCAGACATCCCCTGGAAAGCCTAGAATGTCAGGTAATAAGATCTACACCATAATGTATAAGAGGCTGGATTTCCACAGACCATATTAATTCTGGCATTTCCTTGCTTCTGATGTTTTTCTTCGCAACATTAACATCTTTTAACATGATTTTATTGGACCTCATTACACTAGATGTTAAGCCATGAAACAGTTCTGCTCTGTGAGGTGTTCTCACACACCCCCACACTGGTGGTATTAAACTCATAATGCAACACAGGTGAGAAATCCCTCCTAAAACTTACAGCTGAAAAATCTTGCCACATCAGCAGTAAATTATTCTGGCAAAGAATCTGCTGAGCTCCCTCATCTACTGCATCAAATATGGCCTTGAGCATCCCTCCCAAATCAGTAGGTTTGCAAGGGTGCTGAGTATTCTGTGATGCTTTGAGCCTGGAAGAAGCAGCTACTCATGGTGGAGCTATGGAGGCTGGGAAGGTTTGGGAAGGGAAGGTTTGGAAAGGTTTGTGGACCCAAGGACATCTGAAAGCACATCTATATGCTTGCTCAGCCTATGTGATTGCTCCGGAGTGTGGGCAGAACAAGTGCACTTCTACAGCCTAGACAACTCCCTGTAGCAAGTTGCTCCAGTGAAACTTCACCTGTCTCTACTCGCTGTCCAGGAAAGGGACTATGTTTGTAGAACGACCCCAGGATAGGAAGGGGAACAATTTGATGGAAATATATGACTCAGAATTGCCTATACAAGGCTTGGCATAACAAAGATTTCCTTTGCTATCATGATAGCATTGCTGCCATAAAACAAATAATGACATTTGCTCGACCAACAGAAACAGGACAAGGGCTAGCTTAAAGGTTCAGTGCTGGGATTTAGTATCCAACTGTAACCATTCAGAAAATCTATATGCTTTCAAACTGAATTAAAAAAACCCAAACAATAAAATAACAAATATCATGGAGAATGAAGCAGATTTTTGATGGTTAAATTCAGGTAGCACTCCAATATGTATGTCCTGTGAAGACAAAATCTCACTGAAGCTTCTGCAAAATCAAATGCTGAAGAGATCTAGAGAAGTATCTGAAAATAACTAAATAATCACAAATTCTGAACTGAATTTTTCACAGTGATTCACTGTTATGCAACACTTCCATAGATCTCATAAGGATTTCACTTACTTAAACCTAGTTATAATAAGAAAATTATATAATATAAAGTTTGTATTAAAATATAATATGAAATGAAATTAAAATGTATATGAAACTATAATACTATATAGTCACAATCAAATTTTAAGTAGGTTTTTGGTTTAATTAAAAACCCAAACATTGGTGAAAGAACCCAAGGTAATAGAAAATTGATTTTTTTGTCCCCTATTTTTCACAGTGTATAGAGTGTACATAGCTGTATTTTAACTGAGTCACAGCCTGAAGTAGGTTTGTTGTATTTCAGCAGACATGGAAATGAGTTCTAATTGCAGTGGAAGAATGAGGAAAAATATGCTACATTAATTAACTTAATTTAAAATTTACTACTAAAGGGTTGGTTTTAAATGTTGTGGGGTTTTTTTTATTTTATTTTTAATTAAAGTATATATGAGCCAGTCCTCAGTGAAAACAATTTTTTTGCTCATCACCTAAACTAGGTTTAGCTATTCAATAGTCTCTTCCATTTTATTAGCAATAAAATTGTTATGCCACCAACTAAAATTGACAACTCTAACCAAAACAGATTGTGGTTTGGATATGCTGGGGTTTTTGGTTTGGGTTTTTTTGGTTTTTTGTTTTTTTGTTTAATTTAATGAAAGTAAAGTGCAGATTAATTTAAAAATTTTGAGTATGGAAGCAAACTAGTGATGCTGACCTTTGTATTTTATGTAACACAGTAGAGGAGACTTCATATTTAAAGACATCAGAAATACTTCCATGCCCTTGAGGAATAAGAACACTGTGGATTCTGTGAGTTGGCTTACAAGATGTAGCACAGCACAGGGGTGAGAGCAAGAGATAGCAACAGGGGAAGTCACTGATGTTCTACATCACTTCCTTCTATTTTCCATGCAAACCTTTCTAAAGATAGATTTGTTCATGATGTGTCCCCTACCTCATCCCAGACTAATATAGTAGTAACTCTGGTCTGAAACACTATGTGGTGTACATCTAAACTTGAAATGAAAAATAATCCAGAGGGGATATATCTGGTATTAAATACCTACAGTTCAGGCATCTAAATTGGTCTTGGCTTGTGACCCCAGGCTTCCTTTATATCTAACAGAAACATACAGGTGTACTTCACCTGACATAGAATTATGTAAATGCTAATTGTGACTAATGGCTTCTACTGAGAAAATGGAATGGTGCTGCCAAAGAGTGAGGGACACAGCTTGCCTGTCTCATGAAATCTGCCATTAAATCCTCTTGGTCAGCAACACTGATTATAACAATGGAGGGAGACGGCTCCCATGAAAGTTTCTTATTTTCAAGCCTTAGCTGCTTTGAACCAGTCACCAACTAATAATTTTAAGGAGGAGCTACCACTTACAAAGCATATAACAACCTGTCAAATGTTTTCACTTTTTGAGATTACACCCTTCATCTTTCTCACAACATTTTGGATTTCCTGTATAAACTGCTGCTGTGAGTACTGTGGATGAACCAGGAACCAGCCTACAGCCAGGCCAAGAAGTTTCAAAGGAGCACTGCATTTCCCTAAGATCTTATTTCAGAAGGCTGGAATGATGAGCAGTGATACACTTGCTGGTGAGCACAGTGCATGTACATTAAAGTTAGCAGGGATTTAATCAATGCAGGCAAGTGCCTTTTCATACTTTCGGTGAGACTATAATGATTGTTTCTTTTGGGCACACTGCACAGACTTATCACTGACACAAGCCTTTGTGCAACATAAATCAGAAGGCTTTATCCGATACAAAACTGTGCATCTACTGAGAAGTTTTAGAGAATGAAGGCATCATTAAGGTATATTTATGACAAGAATTGATAAAATCTGAGATAACTTTAACTTTTCAATTTTCTCATTCATAGCTATCTTTGGGACTAAACATTCCTTCCTTGGTAATTTCTTGCTAGTGGAAGGGTTTCCTACGTGTTTGTTTTTGCAACATGACTAATGGGTTCACACAGTTCAGAGCTCTAAGCTTCTTTAAAGTCTTTTATACCTGCAAACATTTTTAAAACACATTTTAAATTGCCTTTGGCACAAGTGCACTAAAAATATCAGAGGGTGTAACAGTCAAGACATAATTTAAGTGATTGGAACCTGTAAAGTACTAACTTCTACATTTTAAAAAGCATTTATGCATGCTGTGTGGGAAAAATTGGCATTCTTTTTTTCTTTTTGTTTGTTTNTTAGCTCCCCATTCAGCAGTTGCAAAGGTTTGGAAGCTCCACCAGCTCATTTATGACCCGATTCAGAAAAAATACTGAAGCACTAACACTGGTTCTCTCTTACTCTTTTTTTTTTTTTTTCCCTGTTACATTAATTTCTTACCCTTCTCTC
>VXBX01006887.1:1592540-1620339 GCA_013400415.1 Scytalopus superciliaris
CTTCTTCCTCTCCCTCCCCCCCCCCCTTCCTTTCTCTCTTATAAAACCCCCCCCCCCCTTCCTTCCTCCCTTTCTCTCTCTTAAAAAACCCCCACACCAACCTAAAGGCAAACCTTTGCCCTTTTTTTGTCTTTCCAAGTCAGCAGTATGTCACAGTGCAGCTAAATCTGCAAGTATACCCTTGGTGCGCTCCTGGTATCTCCAAAGTGGAAATCAGATAGAAGACACTGTACTGGCAAAATGCTTCCTGTTTTCACTCCAGTTATCTTCCCATGATCTCCTCCAGTTTTGTTGCAATCACACCATTTTTATTTGTTTTAAATGTTTGCTTTTTAAATCTTGGTATTTCCAGATGCCGTTGATCTCTTCAGGAGAAAAAACACACTGAAATGCAGGAAAAGAGCCATGCTGTGCAATGCGTTCTAGATTTAATCTTCTGATTACTCAGCTCTACAGAAATATCATAAGCAAACTAGGCATATCAAAACTGCTTTGGAGTTATCATTTAATATTCAAAGGAATAGCAAGTCATCTCCGTTATATGCATAAAATTCAGTGCCTCCTCAGAAAACCTGACCTTATTTTCTTTCCTTCTCCTTTTCAAAATCAACCAGGGCCAACAAATGCAAAGAAAAAAGAGTAAACTTTGAAGCTGAAATTTAAAGCAATGAAAGTCAGGAAGTTCAAAAGTTAATGTTCCTATGGCTGTGGTAACTTGGCCATGTTGCAAATACATCATGCAAATACTTCAAGCTATTTTGTTAAAGGCATATAGAACCGTGCCATGAAGCATAATAAAGCACACTGTTTTCTTTTCATGTGGAAACCATCTTGTATGAAGAACAGTACAGTGTATTTCTACTGCTAATGCTGACTTCTCCACCACAAGTCAAGTATCTCTGCCTCAAGGCACTTCACTGTTCTGACAATGCTGGTGTCTCATTGGAATCCAAATTTCCCTTAGCTCACCCCAGAGCTTACATACTGACCTCCCCAGGAACAAAGGCCAACTCTCTCCTGACTCATTTGCCTCATCAGAAAATAATCTGGTTTTCCCTTTGAGATCAAAGAACACTTGTCATAGCTTTTCCATCCCTCGCTTAGATGAAATTTAAACAAGTGGCCTTGTCGATCATCTCCTCCTTTCCGCTTTTCACTATCCTGATTTCTACCTAGGAGCATATTGATGCCCAAGTGCAGTACGTAACATGATCACATCTGTCAAATATCCATTCTCACCACAGATGATGAAATACATATATGTAAATTATTCTGATTTACCACAGAAGTTCTTTTGCTCTTCTTGTAGTCTTTTGTTCATCTTCTTTGTTTTTAATATACATATTACTATGAGCTAAGGTTAAAGGAGATCAGCCCTCAGAATTGTGCCTTATTCTTAGTCAACAATAGTCCATTTCTTAGCTCCACTGAGAACTGACCCACGAATGCTGGGTCAGTATTAAGTTAAAAGTGTCTAAAAAACCATCAGTTTCATTATTTTCTTTGTCTCAGAGATGCATCCTCATCGGCTGCATTCTTCATCACGGAGCTAAAGGGACTTTAAAGACAAGAGTTGTGGATTTGGACAATATTCTAAAAGCTCAGGAAAAGAAAAACTAATATAATGTATTCACAATACCCTGACTTGAAGTGACCTTTGTACTACTTAGTTTTCAAGCGCTAAAGTTGTCATAGAAGTACAACTCATTTAAGAATGAATGAATGAATGAATACCTTACTCAGATCATGGTCTGATAGAATGGGATGGAAATATTTTGGGTATACTGAAAGCATTGTAAATGAATTCAGCTACATGACAACTTCATTTACTGGTGAATGAAAAAGGTGCCTAGGTCGATATTTGAATTAGTCAAGACAAAATGATAAGCACAAGTTCTTCAAGTTATGCCACATGTTCACTAATGCAAATTCAGCTCAGATACTTTTTGGCCAAATTTCTTCACTGTTGGTCTTACCCAAGCTTATGTAGCTATGGGTCTATAAGCCACATGTAATGGTAAATTACTGCTCTAAATGTTGATTTTTCTTTTTCAGAAAGAATGCCAGTTATTCACCGGGCTCCTTCAGAACTCTGAAAGGCAAGAGTACCTCTATGTTTGAGTACCTGTAGAGAGACCTGGGAATACAAACAGGCTGTTTGTGACTAACTGCAATGACTGCAGAGTATGATCCAGTTCCATCTAGGTTTGCATGGGCTTCCACTGGTGCCTTCACCTTGCTTCAACAGCAGCAAGGGTAACAGCTACAGCTGTCTGAGGCAATACTGTACTCAGTCCTTCAGCAAAATAATAGCAACCCTGAGCAAAAGGGTTGTCAAGCTTGGGACAAGCCTACAAATAAGCTTAGGTCTAAATACGATCATGGCGGTTAGGTACATTACTGTCGATGAAACAATTCAGAATAACGAAATTAAGCATGTGAATATGCTTTTGTAGGACAGGAGGCTCAATTAATACCAAGAAGCAACAGGTGGACAGAGCAATAAGACAGGTTGGAAGGAGGATGAACAAAGTAATATGAGCACGTAATACGAACGTGATTTTAGCTCAGCACCTGCCTACCTATTAACAGCTGGCAGAGTCCTGTAGGCATTGTGGAAGATGGGAATTATGTTAAAACAGTACTAAAATAAAATAAAACTATAGAAAAAGCCAACCCAAACACCGCAACGACAAAAAACCCTGTTCTGCTATTCTGTGGTAGTTCTTCTGGTAGTAGGTCAAAGATGTTCAGCCATAAATATCTGACTTTTCAACAGATGAACCTGAATATGAACAAATAATTTGGTGTGAAAATATCCCAAGCTGAAGTCATCAGCTAATAACTGTATAACACTAATATTTTTTCCACAATGCACTGAGGCTATTCCAATCAAAATCACCTATTTAAAGTGTATGAAAATGACTATGTTACAAATCATTATAAAAAATGAGTTCAAAAGTGGGAAAAAAAGGTGGAAGGAGAGGGTAATAAACAAATGTACATCACATTGTATTTAGAAAATTACCGAGTAAATCTCCTATACATTTACAGTGAACAGCTGTGCTTTTTCTTAGTTTCATACATTTCTGTCCTTTCTCATTACTGAAGCTGATTTGTTTAGCATTGTAGCAACAATTTCTAGCAGCTGTTGTAACATTAATAACCTACATCAGATAACCAAGAACTTTGGCAACCTACTTCTCTCAGAGTAAGGATGCAAGAAATTATTTGTAGCTTAAACTACTTGCTGGTCAAAATTAAAAAATCGGTTTTTTGTGGCCCAGATGCTCTCCAACTGGTGAAAAAATAATTTGTTAGAGGAAAGATAAAAGGACACACAATGTTGCAGTATAAAATCTCTCAAACAGTAGACATAAATAAAAGACCGATTCACATGCATTCGTATCATCATGGAACCAAATTTAGTTTGTTTCTGGTTAATTTTCAGTGCCTTTGGAACATGTCAGTAAAAGTGAAGAAAATGCTGTTTAAGAAATGAGTCTTTTTTTCAATGGTAGAAGCAAAAGAATGATAATTTAGCAGAGACAAACCAGGGATAAAATGCTTTCTAATAAATACACAGGAAAATACAAAACACGTAATGTACACAATAGTTACTATATTCTAGCATGCATCACAAAAGCAAAATCCTATTTAGTGAGATTACTTTTTATACATATGATTTACATTTGATTATTCAAACAAAAGACAACATTAATTAAAAATCCTACTAATATCATAGGGTTAAAATTTAATTCAGGGAAATTAATCATAAAAGAAGTGATTAATTTTATTTATACACAGGGATAAAATATATGTTTTCTTGTATACTCTAAAAACAACAGCCACAATGAGAAAGGACATTAAAAATACCTTTTTTTCACTTGTTTTAGGCTATAGTTCTTAGCACTAGTCAGAATAGCTGTATTTGCAGTATAAAATACATAAATAAATAAATCTCAAACCATCAGTTAATAACATGTTTTTCATTATTAGTCAATGGAGACAACATCAGAGGCAGGATAGCTTTTAAAATGCCATGAGAAAGAACCACTTGATAGATCATATTTCAGCTCACACATAAGTCAATTTTGCCTCTATTCAGGTTTCAAAATTTGACTGGTTTATCCCACTACTGATTTTTAGTATATCCAAATAGATTTTCATTTTTTATTATTAATGCTTCTATATTAAAATACATAATTTTAAAATAGCTGAAAGTCTGTTTTAATTTTAAAGATGCTTTAGAATCAAAATAGCTGTAATAGCTTTGCAGGAGCAATTAATTGTCTGGTTATTTTGTTTCCAAATTTATAGCATTTTGCTTATATTTGCTGTCCTCCAGTAAATTTTTCATCCAATGGGCAATTACTTGGAATAAGTTCTTCCAATTTATTTTGGATGATTTTATATACCCATCTCAAGCATTAAATGAAAAAAAGCCTCTCTAGTTTAGGAAAATATTAACAACCAAGATTCCCTGAACTGTGAAAGCATTTAAAACAAAAAGAGATAGCTTCATACCGAAGGTTGAATTTCATCTACCAAGATCAATGGTCAGGAATAACAATAAAGTACATTGCAATGCATCTGCAGCAATTTCTCCCACAAGACTCTCTGCATTAGCCCCTATTTCAGATAAATGAGCAAGCGTGCTTTGTCTTCAGCTTAACATGCTAAGCCTCCTGCATCTTTTGACCCTTCTCCCTTTGCTCCAGTCTCCCCAACCTGATCCTGGAATGTTTTGGCCACGAGGTTAAGAAAGATTCCCCCATTTATCACAACCTGCCAAGCACAACAGGGTCACAGTCCCAGCCCCAGTCCTATCGCTTTGCTAATCCAGCCTCAGCACAGGCATAAAACTTCAAAGATAGTTTGCCACAGGCAAAAATTAGTCCTTATTTGCTTTAAAATCCAAGTATCAATCAAGTTAAACTGTGCTTCAGTGCAGCTAACGTTCTGAATGTTCAGAGCAACGTGTACATTTAGTTCTTAGCTGTGACTCTAATTGAATGCAGAGCTCACCTGGAATAGGAGTGCAAATACTTTAAGTACAACAAAAATCTCATCATAAGATAATTGATTTTATCCATGAGAAAATCCTTGATAAAAAGAACTGTTCAAACATTCATGTCAACATACAAAATAACCTTTTTATGTATGTGTGAAAATAAATATATATAATACATACAGGATCTCTGTTCATGTGAAATCACTTCAGGTTTCCAAGGTTTTATTATCACTTATACCAGTCAAGCAGCCACACCTATATGATTGTAAAACTCAGTTAATTGCTTTTAAATATTCCTGAAATTAATTCTGAAGAACAACTACAGATTTAATAAGAGAACAAGCAGAGAACTTTGCTTTAATATTTAGGAAGCAAATCTTCAATTAACTCTAGGTAAAAATAATACATAAATTTTACTATCCTGGGACACTGCCTACCACCTCCAGTTCAATTCAATGCAAACAATAAAATAAATATGCTTTTAAAATCATTCCAGGTTCTTCAATATGTATTTTTAACTGCATCCTCTTGGGGCTAAAGTGGGATTCATCTTAAAAAAAAGCTTTTTAAAAAATCTTCACATTTTTTCTGGTATTTACTTAGAATTGAATGCTGTTTAATAATGCATTAATTCAGGGCAATGATAGAATATTGCACCGGGAAATAAACTATATAGATATTATTTATATTTGTCCAGGAATATAGCTGAAAATAGATTTAACAAAATAAAAAACAAAAAGGAAATAGGTAGCACACTATCTAGAGCATTAAATTCTACAAACTGTTAACATACTTTTCCCCATAAATTTAAAACAGCCATCTCTCCTTTTATTTAAAAATACTGAAATATCGTGTAAATTTTTAATATTTACAAATTCAATTTGTAAATAACAATTAATAATAGTAATTGGACAATTAATAACATTTTAAAATTAAAAGTTTAAAACTGAATCAAGTGGTACTTATTTCCTAATCTCTCCCAAATTAAATTTAAATTCAATAAAAGTTATGTATAGCTATCTGCAAAGAAAACAAGAGAAAAAAGATACAGATGATAGGTAAACATGTGAATGAGACGGCATGTACTGTGGTTCTTCATTTGCTTCCTCTAAACAGTCTATTCAGACATTTTCTCAAACCACATTCTGTTCAATTTTAGAAAATAACCTTGACTTCTAATTTCTGTAACAGATGAATTAGTTCCCCTGTATGCACACTCTGCCATGCATATAGATGCTTGCATGATCACACAAACATGCAGTTATTTTCCAAAACCAAATTCAAGTTCTTTTGTTTGATATCCACATTCACACAAGGCTGCTGCTATTTGACTTGCTGTACCATTTAACAAGTTATACTAAGTACTTTTATAAATCTTAAATTATCTTGGAAAAATGCTTTGGCAAGAACTATATTTTTAATTCAGGAATATAAAATATTACCTGCTTTAGATACCCTTTTCAAATTTACATTTGATTTACTTTAGAAGAAATTATAATAGCACGAAAGGTACTGAGACAGTAAAAAGCTGTTTAAATGGAATGTATTTCAGAAAATAGTAAACGGACCAAGAAAAGAAACATGTAACTGGATCCTGCTGCTTGCTGCTTACCAGATCACAGGCACAAAATTGAAGAACGTACTGGCTGTAATAATTTATCATACCTTCCTTCCAAACAGCTTCCCTACCTACAGTCCCCTATAGCTGCAAATGCCTGTTGGACCAAATTGCACTGCTCCTTCTTCCCCAAGACTTTGCTTGCCGCACTAGGATAATAAAACGGCACTCCCAGACTAAAGCCCTCCCGAGTTTCCCTGAATGAAACAGACATTTAAGAAGCAGCAATGCTTATGCCAGCTCCCACCGCGGCCTCTGCGAGCAGCACGGCAGCAGCACTTGCTGCGCTTGCTGCTGCGTGGACCCCAAGGCAGGGAAGAACACCTGAGTACAACAGCGGGACATGCACATGGGTCCCCTGAAGAACGTTTTAATTAGAATTTATTCTCAAAAAAAATGGTCTTTGCAATTGAAAAATGCATTAGAAAGTCTGAAACAAATCAACAATGAAGTAAGACTCCAATGCAAACTCACAGTGCCAAGTGACAGACAACATTACAAAGACAGACTGGACTTTGAGGAGGTAGGACTGACACTTTAGCATAATTACAGTTCAGCATTATTTGTTCCAAATGAATGTCTAATTAACATGAACTAAATAAATTATTAGTATATTAAATTTATTTTATTGTATCCACATTTTTTGCAGCTTAGGGCTAATTAACTTGAATTCAATTTATGTCTAGACACCTGTCTCAGCATAATGGTCTTTAAGTGTCTCTTACAAAAATGTTATGGAATAACACACCAAGGAGCTGCGCATGGATTTGACAAAATGTGACATTTGCAGCACATTATGGAAGGACGCATTTTATTTCTTACAGTGCTTAACCAGTAATATCTTGTGGTAAGCAAAAGCTGCTCCCAAAAGAACCTGATAGACCTAGTCCTGTGACCAACCTAAACTCCTGTACTCTAGAGCCACCATGAACAAATACCCTGTTCCAAAAATAAGTTTGAAACTGCTACTACAGAAATGAAAATCAGATCTCCTTTTCATGATAGAATCTGACTGGGAATTAATACCCATTTATATGTCTCATTTTATCACTAAACATTTGCGTCAATATCGCAAATTAAAATCCATCATAACCTTACCTCAGTTGTCTCAGAAGAACAGAAACCAACTCCCCATATATGCAAAGTCAGTTTCCAGGATTAAAAAAAAAAAAGAAGAGAATATCTGTTACGTTTTGCACTAATGAACTTCCACTGTAGAGCAGCTAAGGTGTGCAGGCAGATTTTCTTGACCAAAAAACTTTTGCATCAGTCGGCAAGGATTTTTCAGACTCAGGAATACTGAAGACACTTTGTTCTTCTTGAGCTGTCATGCCGAGCCTAGCACAGTCTGGTTACTTAAGTTAACTAGGAGGAGATCTGGATAGTAAACAAGCTTGGCTCTGTCCAATGGCTTTCCACACCCTCCTGTTTATAGTAAGATGACTTGCATTCAGAGGTCACCCCATCAACAGCTCCTGTCTTTCAGTGGGTATCTAATGTGCTGCATTTATCCCAAGGCTCTTTTAGTGAAACCACCTTCCTGGTCCCTGCTCGCCTGCTGTCACTATGACACATCTGCTCCTTATTGTGCAAAACCCTATTAAGTGTTAAAATATACAGAAGAGTCATACCTGGGCATATAATCTACAAGTAATTAGTATATTTATATACTAATATATATATATATATACTAATTATTTATATTTATAAGTGCTTACTCTGTCTATGAATACTAGCAAAATAAAGTATTTTTAAAGATCAAAGAATTTTGGCAACAACATTTATCTTGTGAATAAAAGAAATTCAAGAGGAAGGAAGATGGATGTAATTATTTGATCTGGACCTAAAACTTTTACAAATACGCCCCAAAAGAATAATGCATGTGCCTGTGCCAGATAATATTTACTTGAATATGTTAACATACTGGAAACAAGAGATGAGGAGTGTCCTCGAGCTCTGTTGTAAAATGATACAGAGCCAAGAAAAACAAGGGTCAAGTGCCAGGACCCCAGTGCAAACACCAAGTAATTTCTGGGCTGAAAGAATACACAGAATTGATGGTTCTTACAAAACACAGTAAATACAGAACAGCACATAGTCTCCTGGCTCTCATTGTTTGTGGCATACAATGTGCTACTGGTTACAAGAGGTTTGTGGTCCATCTCACAATTATTGCAAGCCAGAAGGACAAAGTCCCTGGAAATTGCTTATCACAATAGACTGGTCTAAATTAACTATATCTTAAAATGAGGACAAGCAAATGGTGTCAGAAGTACAAAGTCTTATAAAAATAAGAACTGAGAACCATTTCCAAATTTCTACCAGTACTTTTTCCTCATTTCTTAGCCATCAGGGAGCACTAGGTAGTTCAGCCTTGCTTCATGTGGAGATGTGAAACTGAAGATGGCACTCTCTCCCCATGCAAACGAGCCTGACTGCTTCTCAGAAATGCTCTGAGTGAAAGTTGCACCTGTAGCACATTTTCGGCACCATTTTTTGTCACCACTACAGCATTGAAATGACAGATAGCAGCTTGGCTCAGTTAAAGCTAATAAAATATGATTGATGAACTGGGCTAGAAAGCCATGTCAGTTCAGATTAGGATATTTGTGCCATCATTTGACAGGTTCCCCATGCTTTATTATTAGATGGGATTGTCAGAACTGTAAGGGCCACTAATAAATACATCCATTCAGATTCCCTGATGCTTTTTTTTCTTAAACCTACTTACAAAGTTTAAATACAACAGCTTTTTCATGTGAAATCTTGCTTAAGTTTTATAAAATACTTGTGCTTCGAAATACAATATACTTCCTTCAACAGGTGCCTGTCAGCTGCTATTATCTCATGCACTGAAATTCAAGTAATCCTCATTTTACTGCATAATGTGGCATAATAAAGGCCCACCTCTTCAACAATGAAAACCCACTGGAGCATATATAAAGTACCGGGGAGAGCACAGTCAGCTTTCAGATGTTGTTTTTGACATTAGCATTGGGCATAATCTCATTATTAACTGCTGAAACAACTAATACATCAGATGTGGAAGGTTACTAATGCATGATTGCTAATGCAAGCAGTTGTTTTCTTTGCCACCAAAAGAAGGGAAACAAAGGAAAAAGCTACTACAAGAAATGCTGCCAAAGGAAGACTGAAAGCAATGGGATGTAGAAGAACATGGGGCTCCAAGGCTCCAATCTTTAGTCACTCCTCAGTGACTTGCAGAGTCCTCACAGCAGCAGATAAGGAACAACATTTGTCTTTTCTTCTACAAGGCAACAGGTAGAGGAAAACCAGCTGGGGGCTTAGACTCCATTGGCAGTTAAAAGGAGCACAACACCCCTCTCTTTGCACACCTCCTTCTGCAGGAGGTCTTCACTCAGCAGCTTCAAACCAGAGCGGATTGTTTGCCAGCCCCTGACACCACTTCACCTCTTTACTCCCATCTTCTGCCATAGATTAACATGTCTCTGCTTCCAAGAATGCAAGGACCAACAATCATAAGCCTTCCTCTTTTTCCTAGTAAGACAAAACAATTGTACTGTTTCTCAGGGCTGGATGCCTGGAGGCAAGTACAGTCCCACACACTTGTAAAACTGTTTATCCCATAGTGGCAATAACAGATTTCTATGCTATAGTTCAGTGCACACACCAATAGTGACAAGAGATGACCAGAGGAAATTATTACAGCTAGAGCCCATGTTCCTTTCTCAGACTGACTGATAAGGAAACCACTGTCCTAACATCCCTGTGATGGATGAATTGCTCTGTCTGCAAACTGAGATTACTAAGGGGAAGATGTTTTTTATGGATACATAAATCAGAAGCTTCTTCATGTCCTTTATTTACACCACACAGATGTGACAGAAAGGAAAATAGCTGACATTAGCAAATAAAAACTGCACTCATTTGAGAAAGTTTGAAAGCATGAAATGCAAAGTATTTTGAATTTCTCAATTAGTTCTGCAACTGAAAGTGCTTTGTTCAGGGCCACAGTAATGAAAATTGCTTCAGATGTTATTTTTCCTGTTCTAAATTTTGTCCTATATGCTGTTGTTCACTGTCTGCAATACAGAGAATATCAAACCAAAAAGAAAAGCTTACCAGCAAGCCCTTACATATTAAGCAATGTCACAAACTGACATTACCAAGCTGCTAGTTGCTTTTTTTTGCTATTCCTTCAGACTTCATCATATGATGTGAAGTACTTCTTAAGGTACAGTACAGGGCGAAACACAAAGTAGCAGCACATCTGGTTCCACTGAGCAACCTTGTCTGACATGTTCTGAGAACCACCTCACACTTCGAGTCAGCATATTTTCAAGCAATCAAAAGATAAAAATGACAGAAAAGGAAGAATGTATGTAGAGACACTTGGATAAAGGGCTACCTCTGAGATTTTTAGTTGGTCAACTGTTTCATAACTGAAGATCAAATTCAATGAAAAATAAATATTTTAACAGATTCTGATCTTGCATTCAAAGAGGGTTTGAAGGTGCTTTGATCAAGAGGACTGCACCAGCCCCTGACTCTCCCCTCTTCAGGGTCTCTTTACATATCCCTATCCCTAGCTGGCTGACCGAGGCTGGCGAGTCACAGCAGGCCTAGCGGGTGACAAACTTTATCCACAGAACTGATAATGCTGTACTGGTGGCTGAAACACCCAGATTGGTTTAATTAAAAAAACCTCAGCTGCTTTTATCTTTTCTTGTTAGTTTGTATTTTTAGTTTGAAGCTAAATAATAAATTCCCAGATACAAACTACTGTGCTTTTTCAAGAAATTTAAATTGAATTTAAGTTTAAGCTCCCCTCTGGGATGGCTTTGTTTTGTTTGTTTTCTCTGAGCTGTATCTGTGACAATTCATTAGATTTTATGGAAAGAAAAACTATCATTTGGATTTCACTTCATGAATGCCTCATGCCTGCTCCAGGGATTGCCTGAAATATCAAGGGATCAACAAATAAAATCATTACTATTCTTATACTTCTATCAATAAATGAAGCTGTATTTATTAGACTCTCCAGCCACCCCTAAAGCTGTGTTGTGCCTAGGCATTCCCCAGCCTGAAGCTTCTTAGAGCAAGGTCAGCAGTTTCCTCACAGTCCTCACCACCTTCCCTCTCCTCATTCCCCTCAGCCCTGCAGAGAATGTCTTCTCAGGTACAGCAGCTGCTAGATGAATTTCAGGACATGCACACTTGAAACTGCTATCCTAAACTAAAAACTGTTTGATTAACTCTCAAAAACAGGTTAGAAACAGGTGGAAAATTTGGAAAATGATTCTATGATTCTAAATCTCAATAAAATAATTGAAAAACTGATGGAAACTAGCTCAATTCTAAGTTCAAAGAAAAAACAGACATATGAGTATATCCAGTTTTCAGTGATAACTGAAAAAGTTTATAAACAAAAATAAGAATTTCACATTGTGAACATAAATTTGTAACAGCAACAAGCTACATATTTACAAATCACATTCTTGAAGGAGCTTTAAAACATCTTTTTAAAAAAAGTTTTGAGATCTTCTTAATTTTTCTTATGTTTGCTCAGCACCTGCAATTTCCAATTTATTTCAACCTTTAAGTTGAAATATTATATATAATAACTTGAAACATTAATGACAAACATCGTAAAATTCATGCAACTGCAACAAAGTATTTGGTCTCAGCATCTCCATCTCAACTTCTTCCACTGATTTCAATGATTTTTTTTCTAAAAAGTACTCATTTGCATTTCATTTACATTTGCCATTTTAAGTGTCTCTGATACTATTTCTGGTTTAAATAAAATGAATAAATAAAATCCTGAACATTTCACAACATATGTCAAGTTCAAGGTCTAAACTTTCTGAAAAGAATTTTCCTGTAATTTCTCCTAAGAGAAAGTTGGCATATGACACTTTATCTTTCAAAGTCATCCAAGGTAAAAAAAAATAAAATTACAAGAACACTCATGTGTTTTTACTACCACATTTTCTAGGGCTCCAATCAAGATGAGTAATGTGTTCAGTGATCAGTGCTGATCACTGATCAGTTCAGTTATCAGTATGCACAAATATGACCTCAACAGTGAAAGTTTAAAAACTAGGGCTCTAGAATCAACTGTAGTATAATCTTTCAAGTTTATTTTATGATGAAATAAAAAATTTACTTCACAGAATCACAGAACACACTGAGCAGGAAGGGACCCGCAAGAATCATTGAGTCCAACCCTTAGTCCTGCACAGAACCATCCCCAAGAGTCACACCATGTACCTGAGAGCATTCTTGAACTCTGTCAGGCTTGGTGCTGTGACCACTTACATGGGGAGCCTGTTCCAGTGCCCAACCACCTTCTGGGTGAAGAATACTTTTCTAAAATCCAACCTAAACCTCCCCTGACACAACTTCAGGCCATTCCCTCAGATGCTGTCACTGGTCACCACAGAGAAGAGATCAGACCCCTCCTCTTCCCCTCACAAGGGGAACAGACCAAGTGACCTCAGCTGCTCCTCATATGTCTTCCTCTCAAGGCCCTTCATCATCTTTGTGTCCCCCCCCTCCCACCTTTGGACTCTCTCTAACAGCTTAATAGCTTTCTTATATTGCAGTGCCCAAAAACTGCCCACAATATTCAAGGTGAGGCCGCCCCAGCGCAGAGCAGAGCAGGATAATCCCCTCCCTCAGCCAGCTGGCGATGCTCTGCTTGATGCCCCCCAGGACAAGCTTGGCTCTCCTGGCTGCCAGGGCACTGCTGACTCAGATTCAAATTGCCATCAAACAGGACCCCCAGGTCCCTTTCCATGACACTGCTCTCCAGCATCTCATTCCCCAATGTCTACCAACCTCGAGGGTTGCCCCATCCAGGTGCAGAATCTGGCACTTTCCCTTGTTGAACTTCATATGATTGGTGATTGCCCAGGCCTTTAATTTGTCCACGTTTCCCTACAGGGTCTCCCTGCCTTCGAGGGAGTCAACAGCTCCTCCCAGTTTAGTGCCATCTGCAAACTTTGCTCAGTAACCCTTCCAGTCCTGCATCCAAATCATTATGAAGATGTTGAAGAGCACAGGGCCCAGGACGGACCCTTGTGGAACCCCACCTAGTGACAGGTCACCAGTCTGATGTTACCCCACTCACTATTACCCTCTGTGCTCAACCCATGAGACAATTGCTCACCCAACACATGATGTGTTTATCCACCTGTGCTGGTCAGTTTGTCCAGAAAGATCCTCTGAGAGACAGTATTGAAAGCTTTACGGAAATACAAAAAGATTACATCAACTGTCTTCCTTTGATCACCTAGGTGGGTTGCGTTGTCATAAAGGGAAATCAGGTTTGATAAGCACAACTTTCCTCTCATGAAGCTGTGCTGGCTGTGACCAATGGCTGTGTTGACTTTCAGGTGTTTTTCAATACTTCCAAGAATAATCTTCTCCATGATTTTACCAGGTACTGAAGTAAGACTGACAGACCTGTAGTTTCCAGAGTCTTTGTTCTTGCCCTCTTTGAAAACTGGGACAATGCCCACCAGCATCCAGTCATCTGGGACCTCTCTGGATTCCCGAGACCAGTCAAAAATTGAGAGAGGTCATTGACCTCAATGACATTGGCCAGCTCTTTGAGGATTCTGGGATGAATCCCATGAGGCCCCATAGATTTGTAGGAATCAAGCTGGAGCAGCAGATCCTGCACAATTTCAGGGTTGACTGGGAGTTGATCTTTTTTGCAGTCATGGTCCTCCAGCTCAGGGCACTGAGGCCCCCTTGGTCTGTCATCCATGATGAAGACAGAGGCAAAGAAAGCATTAAACACCTCTGTCTCATTTCTGTCCCTGTGTGTCAGGTGACCATCCTCACCCTGTAATTATAACTATTTCTATACTGCTTTTTGCCATTAATATATTTGGAAAAACTTTTTTTATTGTCCCCCGCATTTCTGGCCAGCTTCAACTCCAGTCGAGCTTTGGTCATACGAATTTACTCCCTACAGCATCAAGCAGCATCTCTGAATTCTTCCCATGTCACTTGACCTTGCTTCCACTGGGCGTACACCTTTCTCTTTTGCTTTATTTCCAAAAGAAGATTCACTTTCAGCCAAGACAGCCTTTTGCCTCACCTGCTTGACTTCTGACATCTGGGACTTGGCTGCTCCTGTGCTCTTAGGAGATGACATTTGAAAAGTGACCAGAACTGATGGACCCCACCACCTGCAAAAGCATTTTCCCAGGGGATAGGAGAGAGGAGTTATGTGAAAGTTCAGAAGGAGTTTAAATTTTTGATGTGGACTTTGAAGGCTGCAAGAGAAAGAAGAGATAGAACCATCTGGTGTTTTCGACTTGGACTTCTGATCACCAGACCCCATTTTCAATCATTTTAACCATTATGTGCTCAAAGACACTCAGTAAGACAGAGTATCTGACTGCTCTTAGTCAAGCCTTTTATTCTAGGAGACATCTAGTTTGAGTAAAGAAAGTGTAGTCCATTTGAATCTCTCAATTTTTCGTATGTGTATAATGCTTGTACTGAGTTCTTTCAGCTTTTGTTCTGCTTCTGCAACACAATCAGCTTCCTCCTTCTTCCCCTCTCCTTTCCATACACGTGATTACTATGGTGTGCATACTCAGAAACAACAGTTTGAGGAATGGCATGATAGATTTTTCATATAAAACATGGGATGTATTCTTGCTGTAACTTACTGTTTATTTTGAAAGCAGATTGGCACCTCCATAATTGCCATGGACCTTCACAACAGAAAATTGGAGCAATATCAGGTCAGAGACAACCGAAGTAGGGAATCCTATGCTGTGGTATGCAAGCCACTTCAAGGTGGTACTTTTGTGCTGGGGCAGGCAAAAGTGGGAGGAGTAGAAACAGATCCTGACCTTTCTGGGCACAGTTCTAGGACTCACACTGTTTATTTGTGCCTGGAGCAAAATCCAGTGTGGTAGGGGAAGTGCTTTTTGCATGACGGAAAATAGAGTGTTTAGGTTCTGACCTGGGAAACACAGGAATGAATGAATGGCTGACTTAGTCAGGAAAAGATCGCTCCTATATGACTCTTTCCTAACAAATAAACTCTTTTAGGTCTTCTTCAGTTTAAAGGATTAATAAAGTCATCAGGTTTTACTGAGGATACTTCTCTTGATACATAAGTATGTAAGAAACATTACGTTGTCTTTTTTTTAAAAAACTGTAAGCCTTCAATGTAACGTGATAAAATTAATGCATGCGTTAAAAATAAACTGGTAAAAATAAGAATTTTTTTAAAATAAAAAAAATAAATATTTGCCTGTACAGTAACTCCCTTAAACATAACTAAAGAAAAGCTCTGGTTGTGAGTGAATGAAGCTTATCTTTCATAAATTCAGGGAAGGCAGTCACTTTGTATAAAGAAATGGTTTTCACTGTATAAAAACCTTGAAAGGGAGCCTTAAGTAAGAATTAACAGCAAGCATGAGTTACATGGTGAAAATTATTGGGTTTCTCCATGTGTGCTTATGGCCATTCCACGGAGATATCTAGCTTACTGGTCAGGTAACTTGGCCTTTACTGGAAACCGTTATTCTCAGGCAATTATGAAACACTGTCCTACCACTGCCATTTAACATTTTGAACAAAAGACATATCAAAAATAATAATTTTTTATGCACTCGCTTGCCAATGTAATAAAGAATTCATACTCTGAAAGTCTGGCTGAGCCATACTAACTATCGATGTCTCCATCTTTTCCTCTGAAGAGGCTAAGAACTAATTNCTATTTCTATACTGCTTTTTGCCATTAATATATTTGGAAAAACTTTTTTTATTGTCCCCCGCATTTCTGGCCAGCTTCAACTCCAGTCGAGCTTTGGTCATACGAATTTACTCCCTACAGCATCAAGCAGCATCTCTGAATTCTTCCCATGTCACTTGACCTTGCTTCCACTGGGCGTACACCTTTCTCTTTTGCTTTATTTCCAAAAGAAGATTCACTTTCAGCCAAGACAGCCTTTTGCCTCACCTGCTTGACTTCTGACATCTGGGACTTGGCTGCTCCTGTGCTCTTAGGAGATGACATTTGAAAAGTGACCAGAACTGATGGACCCCACCACCTGCAAAAGCATTTTCCCAGGGGATAGGAGAGAGGAGTTATGTGAAAGTTCAGAAGGAGTTTAAATTTTTGATGTGGACTTTGAAGGCTGCAAGAGAAAGAAGAGATAGAACCATCTGGTGTTTTCGACTTGGACTTCTGATCACCAGACCCCATTTTCAATCATTTTAACCATTATGTGCTCAAAGACACTCAGTAAGACAGAGTATCTGACTGCTCTTAGTCAAGCCTTTTATTCTAGGAGACATCTAGTTTGAGTAAAGAAAGTGTAGTCCATTTGAATCTCTCAATTTTTCGTATGTGTATAATGCTTGTACTGAGTTCTTTCAGCTTTTGTTCTGCTTCTGCAACACAATCAGCTTCCTCCTTCTTCCCCTCTCCTTTCCATACACGTGATTACTATGGTGTGCATACTCAGAAACAACAGTTTGAGGAATGGCATGATAGATTTTTCATATAAAACATGGGATGTATTCTTGCTGTAACTTACTGTTTATTTTGAAAGCAGATTGGCACCTCCATAATTGCCATGGACCTTCACAACAGAAAATTGGAGCAATATCAGGTCAGAGACAACCGAAGTAGGGAATCCTATGCTGTGGTATGCAAGCCACTTCAAGGTGGTACTTTTGTGCTGGGGCAGGCAAAAGTGGGAGGAGTAGAAACAGATCCTGACCTTTCTGGGCACAGTTCTAGGACTCACACTGTTTATTTGTGCCTGGAGCAAAATCCAGTGTGGTAGGGGAAGTGCTTTTTGCATGACGGAAAATAGAGTGTTTAGGTTCTGACCTGGGAAACACAGGAATGAATGAATGGCTGACTTAGTCAGGAAAAGATCGCTCCTATATGACTCTTTCCTAACAAATAAACTCTTTTAGGTCTTCTTCAGTTTAAAGGATTAATAAAGTCATCAGGTTTTACTGAGGATACTTCTCTTGATACATAAGTATGTAAGAAACATTACGTTGTCTTTTTTTTAAAAAACTGTAAGCCTTCAATGTAACGTGATAAAATTAATGCATGCGTTAAAAATAAACTGGTAAAAATAAGAATTTTTTTAAAATAAAAAAAATAAATATTTGCCTGTACAGTAACTCCCTTAAACATAACTAAAGAAAAGCTCTGGTTGTGAGTGAATGAAGCTTATCTTTCATAAATTCAGGGAAGGCAGTCACTTTGTATAAAGAAATGGTTTTCACTGTATAAAAACCTTGAAAGGGAGCCTTAAGTAAGAATTAACAGCAAGCATGAGTTACATGGTGAAAATTCTTGGGTTTCTCCATGTGTGCTTATGGCCATTCCACGGAGATATCTAGCTTACTGGTCAGGTAACTTGGCCTTTACTGGAAACCGTTATTCTCAGGCAATTATGAAACACTGTCCTACCACTGCCATTTAACATTTTGAACAAAAGACATATCAAAAATAATAATTTTTTATGCACTCGCTTGCCAATGTAATAAAGAATTCATACTCTGAAAGTCTGGCTGAGCCATACTAACTATCGATGTCTCCATCTTTTCCTCTGAAGAGGCTAAGAACTAATTAACAAAAATCCTCTTGTATCACACAATCATCTTTCTCCCAGATTACGGATGGCATTGTAACTCTTAGACAAGTTAGTATTCCACATTTTTTAGGCATACATCAGGGACTAAAATAATTTTTTAAAGACATTATTCTAACAATCTTTTACCATAATTAATTAACAATTTTTCTATATGCTTTCTTCATTTGGGTAAGATCTCTATGTTTTTTCCATAATGCTTTCAAAAAGTTTGTTGTATCAAACATGGTGCTGACAAATTTGTTCCCTTGAATGTATATGTTCTTCTAGTTGTCAAAACAGGACTTGGATGGAGGTTTCCATTTTTCCCTTTGTTTGTGTTGGCAGCTTTACCAATGGGAATTACAAAGAATTTCACAGTCTGGCAAAGGGAGGAAGTGACATCTCTATATCCCCAAATTATCGAAGCTTTCAGCAGCTTGGTCCTTTTCTGCTGCACTAAACTGTAGGCTTCTACTCCTTTTTACTCCAGTGACAGCTTACTGCTTAACTAAAATATCATCTCCCTCTTTGCAATTTTATCAAATTCACTCTTTGCTTTAAGCTGTTGTGTGCTGAAGCCTATGTCAATTTTTTATTCCTAGGAAACACAGCAAAACATGGGGGACGTACTTTGGTCTTTAGAGGCATTCGTCATTTTTTGATGGAATGTACCCCAATAATCAAGAACAGAATGTGCTTTTTAGCTTCCACAGATAGTTTTGGCAAAACATCATTGTATTAAACTGATCACTTATTGAACTCTACAAGCTTTTTATATTTGTAAAACACCTAGGAATTCTACATTGCTTCAGTATTTTTTAAACATGTAGATTTACAATTTGAAATACAATGGTATTAATGTCCACTTAACAACACCCTATTTACTACAGTATCCATCTAAAACTATTCATGATACAGTAGCAAAATTTGGCCCTTGCTGTCTTTTTTTTTTGCATAATATTTCTACATATACAGAATTAGTTTTCTTTGTATAAAGAATTAATTTTCTCTGTATAAAGTTTTACTTCACTGCATCCGGTTTTCTTCTCATCACACTTGAAATTCTGGTCCAGTCAGTGGGGTTGCATGTTGTGAGAACAAAATCTGAATCAGGATACAGATTTCAACACCATCCTACTCACAAATATAGTGTTTCAGACTTTTTACTGCAACTTCAAAGGTGGATCATCTTACAAGTGACTAGTGTTGAAGAGCAAACATCCTCCATCATCATAACCAATTTCTCAGCACCAGCACAAGCATTTGGAAGAATTACTTGTTTTACACCATCATCTCTATTTCTGGACACAAGTATAGATATGCAGATAAGTTGCTTTTACCTACTATTTAGATCTTCATATATAAATATGAATAAATAAATAAAGAATGAAATATTAGAAGTCATAGTACTTTGTAACATGATTCAGAAGTTTTAATAAAATCAGGTTTCTGTCACTGTCATGAGACACTACTTATACATTGCTTAAAAATTAAAATTCTACAATGATGGTTTCTTCTTGTATCCCTTTAAATTTGTACTTTCTTAAAACAGACCTCTAAAACTTTTCATTAAGGCCTAAAAAGGGTACTTTGCATTCTGCTTCTCCATCTGGACTTTTCATCATTTCCAATAATCAAATAATACCTTTTCAAGACTGAGAATAAACTATAGAGGCTTCAGGGTTTTTTGTTTGTTTTTTTTTTTTTTTTCCTGTGAGAAAGTGAAGTGAAATACATGCAAAATGAAACAATAAAACTTAGTAACTTGCAAGTAAACAAAATTTCTGCCCAAACTGGGAACCAAGCATCAAACCCAAATGGAATAGACAAAAACCATTAACTGTATTTCCTTGTAGTAAGTCAAAGCAGTTTTTCTCAACTTTGAAAGTAATGTGGTGATTCTTATAATTGGCCCTACAAAGAGAGTATAGATAAACCTTTTTCTTCCCATCCAACAGACACAAATGTATTTGAGTAATTTTTAGCATATAAGGAAGAGTTTTCAAGATACATATTTAAGCAACGTATTTATTTCAAAATATTGGTTTCTATACCAATACAAGTATTCAGTATAACCTATTAAAAAAGCATATGTATGTACTTATTTCTTCACACGTGAATTATCTCACTGGCTTTAATTCACAGTATGCAATTAGGCCTATGTGTAAATCACCACAGGATTGGAATCTGAATTGAAAAAGTGCTGAGTTTCTACTAGGGATTTCAGGTCTATTCTCCTTTCCAGATTTGTAATAATAAATTATTTTCAACAAAAATAGACATCACAATGTAATATGTGCTATTACAAACGAGACTTACTGCTCACACATATTTCTACAAATGTACAAACACACTGAGCTATTGCAAAAAAATTATATAGTGCATGAAAATATTCCTTCAGAGATTCAAAACACACACACACATATATATTAATTCAAAATTAATGCACTATGAATATCTTCAGTTTTAGCAAGAGTTCAAGGGAATATTGGAAAAGACCAAGGAATATTTTAAATGGTTTGAGGTGTACAGCAAAGAGAGTAAATATGCAAACTGGCAACTAAAATATGCAGCTAAAATAAAGTAAGAACTATTTTACTGCAAGAAAAGCAGTATCAGCTATTCAGAGTGAGTGACTGGCAAAGCTACATATGCAAGGTTTATGATCCAAAACTGTCACATCTCAAGAGATCAGGGCCAAACCCCAACTAGTACCCTGTTGCTGAACGTAACTGCAGTTCTGCTTTCTCTCCCTGCTGTGAGCACACAAATGCCGTATTAGAAGGACTGAGAGATAAAAGAAGGTTTGAAACAACCTCCTAAGCTTATTTTAAAAACTTAAATAAATGCCTGGTTGTGCCTGCACAGAAGAGCAGGGTTGAAAGAAAAGCCATGTCACAAGTGAAATCCTTGTGATCAGCGCCTGTGGGAGAAGGGAGCAGTGACCACTTGCAGTAGAAAGGGAGTAGATGAGATGCTTTTCCCCCCAGTGAGTGCAGCACTCCAGAGCTAGCTGAGAGCTCAGTTTAAAAGATATCAACCATGATATCTCTGCCTTCAGTTTCTATTACAAATTAGATTACCAGATTAGATCTTCAGGTTATACAGGATACAATGACATATTTATGAAAGGGGACTTTACTGATGATTTTTAAAGTAGATGCAAGAGTCAGTTCACTGATAGTGAAGTTATGGAACAACCTGCACGGACAGGGAGTTCAAAAGTACCTCTATACTATATGGATGTGCTGTTGTGAAATACAACAAGTATTTTTATCTGACCAAAACAAAACTACTTAATACATGTGGATAGTCTTATTTTTCATGTAATAATTTCAGTCATAAAGTCATCCATGTTCTCTAGTGGCAATGAATTCCAAGTCTTTATTATGTGTTGGTAGAAAAATATTTCTTTTATTAGTTGGAACTATATTTCAATTTATCTTAATACTCCCTATACTGCATCACTTAACCTACAGTCTCTACTGCAGTCATTACTGCATACACATTACTGCACTCATCTGTCAACTATGTTTGTCACAGTCCATAAAGGAGGGTTGGGGGGTTTAATATCTTTATTAATTTTCATTTCCCATATCTGAATTCTGTAATTCTTCCAAATCCATAGCATGTTGAGCAAACAGAACTGAACACAAGCATGTATTTCTCTCCCTCCCTCCATTCCTGTGTGCTTTCCTGTGGCAACACAATAAGATTCCAAGAGGCTCGAAACTTACCACTGGTTAACCTTTCTTTCTATTTTGTGTGAGGTTACTTTTGCTGTCATCTAGAGTACCAACACTCCTACCTACCTAAATATTGTCAGGGAAAGAGGGTGGCAGTGCAGAGGAGTCTATCTACCTTTTAGGGAACTACAATACAACACTACTCTGCTACTTTTTCTGAATAGCAGACTTCTCAGTGCAGTCCTGAGACTCCCTGAGACTCTGTCAGCATAATGCTCTGAAAAACAAATCTCACCATACTGCTGCAGAAGACACATCTCTTCCTCAGCTGACTTCTAACTTGGATTCCTCAATGAGGAGTTACAACTAGGTTGGATGAACTTGAATTTTTATTCGCTACATATCTACATAATGTTAGATGCCTGGAGCAGTTGTATGAATTCTCACCAGATTCAAACAGAGTTTTGTAGTGCCACCAAAAATTTTCCTGTAGTGAAAAAGAAACTCAACACTGATAACAACACTGGTAACCTTGAGTCTGATACTGTAGTTTTTAGTTAAATGAAATCTAAACTTCTGGTTTCTATAATAGGATTTACCATATAGACAAAAAGGCAGTGACAACCACAGATTACTAGGTTACTGTTGCAGGCTCAGGGGACACATTGTCTCAGAGCTGGTTATTGACAAAAGAACACAAACAGGACCTGGAGATGCACCAAGTTTAAGACTAAACTAAGCAGCAGCTTGAAGAGGAATTCGGGGTGGTGGGGGGGGACAAGTAGCTTGGAACAGCTGCCATCTCAATGAAACGCAGTGAATCAAATCAAAAAAGAGCTGAAAGACTGTTTCAAAGAACACATGTGAATGAACAATTAAGCTTGAGCATTTGGAAAACATTAACTAATGCCTTCCATTTGACACTATGTGAAAAGATCATACAGCTCCCGACTGCATACACTGACTCCATGTCTTGCTTTCTCTGAATCTTTATCATATGAATCTACTCAGACCAGATAAAGAGGAAATCAGGGGTCCTTAAAAGTTGAAGATGAAAAATTGAGTTTTTCATTACATCTCTATTTTTCTGATAAACTGTTACACAGATTCTTAGGTTTCAGAGTTCAATAGATCAGATGAGGAGTTCTTCAGCAAATTTCAGTTAAACAGAAATCATTTTCTGAAAGCTGGAGAGCAAATTTAGAAGGCTAAATCAACTCAAAGGGAATAAAAATGAGCATGAATATAAACAGGAGCTGTGCTAACAGTAAAAAGGCAGAAAACTAACATTTCAAAAATGTTAGAGTCTGCAAGATTTTTAACATTTATCTAGGAATTTTAGGCACTAAATCATACAGGTTTGGGTTTTTTTCCCCAGTCACTAAAACATAGTTTTTGTAGTCACTTCTTGGCTGAACAAAGGGACATTAATATAATTTACATGAAAGAATTAGCACTGAAGAGTGACTTCAAAAACCCAAAGATTACATGTTTTGATAAAATATAATTGAAATCCACTAACCTTGATCATAAATCAGGATAATCACTATCAAAGAATCATAGAATGGCTTGGGTTGGAAGGCATCTTAATGACTACTTCCAACCCTGCTGCCATGGGGGGTTGGTATGTGATGGTACACAACAGTTTATAGAGAAATATATTTCAGATTTTGTCTTGATGTTTAAACTGTACAAAGTTTCAAAGTTACCAGATAATGAAGAACTAATTCATGAGCTGATTCACATGCCCTTCCAACTTTACATGAAAGTCTGCCAGGGTACAACTTAAACTTCTGCTGAGGAGGAAAGGAGGCCTGGTATCAGTCATGTAAACTATCTGAAGGTGTGTGGCTGTCTTTCTGCAAGTTTGTCTTGCAAAAGCAACAGTCACTTTCTTTAAAGGGCTATTATAATACCTGGAAAGGTAGCAGAAATAAAGAAAGGTACCAAAAACATTCCAAAAGACTTGTGTCCAACTGTCAGAGAAGCCACATTTCAAAGGACATGTCTTTTCTACCATTACGTATTTTGTATTTGACTTTAAGCATTTTAAATTATATTTGTGATTAAATGATTCTATACCAACACCAAAACTTGTGAGAATTATTGAGTGAATAGGAATTTTTTTTAAAAAAAAGTGTTATTAAATCTATAAGCAAGAACCTCCATTTTGAACTCAGACACAAAAAAACCTCAGTATACCTCAAGACTTAAAAGTAAAGTACAAAATCTAACTATACAGAATAGGTAATCATTTTACAATATATAATGGATATAACTTTGGTAATTACATGTTTTTTTCAGAAAAATATTTTGTTTTCACCTGCACAGAAAAGAGTTTTCCTACACACTTTTAATTTCATTTTAAGAAAACTGAAGGGAAAGCAAGAGTTTTTCTACCTTTAAGGTAAAGGAATTCAATTAAAATATGCAAAAGCAGGAAATTTTCCCTTTTCCAATCCATACAGCAAGCAAAAGATAGGAGTGGAGATTTAGTAGTTAAACTAATTTTTTAAGGTTTCTGGTACACAGAATTTCAAAGGTATCTAAGCAGGAAGAAATCTAATTGTTGATTCAAACTAATTTTTTCAGAGGTCAGCAATTAATTTAATTGGTAATGTATGAAAATCCTCCTTTATTTCTTTCAATACCTTTATGTATCCAGACAGCTTTGAAAACCTCTCCCAATACGACGATTGGTTCACTTAGTGATTAATAATTCTTTCGTGTAATAAATCCTTTAGATTTGCATGATTTTTTTTAAATATATATTCAAACTATTTAAGTCTGGCTTATTTTAATAAAGGAAATTAAATTTTTCTGCATGTGGCTAATATCCTGATTTGCATCCAAACTGCAGGTTCATCCAAATAATTAGTTCCAATTTAAATTTCTACAAAATAACAAATGTGGTATCTTTATTTTTAATAATATTGAAATTCAGATTAGAGGTCAAGTAAGACCACAAAATTACCTCTTTTTCAGCCGTCATGCAAGACAGGTACACATGAATATATTGTCAAATAGAAGGTTTCTAAGAAAAATCCCATTTTAAAATACTCATAATAAGCAAGACAAAGACTTTTTTTTTCTTTCTGATGGGAAGTCCAAGCCACAGTTAGAATTGTTGTTTAAAACACTTTGACTGAAACTGGGCAACCCTACGAAGTAGAATGACTTCAATTAATTCTACGAAATCTTATACAAGAGCAAGACAACTAAAATTTTGAAGGTCTGATCTTGCACCACTGAAGTCAAGAGCAGATCTACCATGGATGTCATAGGTCCTGAATGCTCTGAAGAATCTAGAGCATGTTTCTTCTTGTTAGCTTCATTTTCAGTCTTGACTCTTGGGATGGCAGAACAGACCTCAAGACTCAAATGACTCAATTTAGAATCATAAAATAGGCAAATTCATCTCTATACTTACTCACAAATTGTGGATTAAATCTTTATATGTATTATTTCTGAATTCAGGTTATTAAATATGTTTGAGCTTAAAAGGTGTTGGTAATACAGTGAACGGTCAGGAAAAAAGATAAGTAGGTAATGCAACTAAAAGAAGCACACATTAATAAGTTAGTTATCCATTCCTATAGTAACTTACACCTTCTTCTGGCTCTTTGGTATGTAAATTAAAGTGACTGAAACCAATTTACATTCACATGTATACAGCAGAAACTGGGTGGAAATCTAGATTGGCTGAACTTACAAATTCCAATTTCTTGGCAAGTTAGATATCTCACGTAAAATCTCCTTATCCATTTATACATTAGGAAATGTGGACAAACCAATTATGGAACAGACACAGACCCAATGAGATCGAAAGCAGATCAGTATGCAAGGGTGATAAGCCTAATGAAAACATAGTTTCAAATGGCATATTTTATACTCAGTAGGAGCCAACTGGGACTTCAGAACATGGAAAAAAAGGTATATGGAGACCAGTCCAAATGCAGCGAGTTTACATCCATGTACAAACTGCAGACACATCTCAACAGTTAATGGAGGGCTACGTTAATGGCACGGGGATTACTCTGACTTTAAGCCAAGGCAATTAGGGGACTGCACAGCATTATGTCTGTCCTACCCAAGAACACCAGAATGCTCTACAGAGCTGCACTCTTCCAAGTAGATAGTGTCCCACTGGCCAAGGTTTAATTTTGCAACTTAACAATTGTATTAAACATTTGTCCAGATCTCAGTTTGTGCTTGAAGAAAGAATGGGATGGAGTGTTAAATATATAAAGACTAGGCAGTATTACCCTCAAATCTGTCATCTGTTGAATGTGTCTGGGAGAAGCTGGATAGAAAACTACAACCTTTAAATCACTGAAATCTTGCAATAATTCTCCCTGCACATTAAAACTGAATTGGATCAGAGGACAACTTTGCAAATACATATACACTGGGTGTGGGTGCACACACAGCCTCAAAACCAGACATCTGCCAAGACACCATGCCAGAAGTGAGTTTTCTCTTTTCTGACTGATTAGTATTATTTTTATGTGCAGCCGTTGAACAAAACAGTCTCCACAGCCTTCGGATAATAAATCCTTTGAACAAATCTAAGTTTGTGTGCGCATGTGTGTGTGTGTGTGTGTGTTGTGTGTGTGTGTATGTGAAATTGTGCGTCTTTGAATGTTGCCAGCCTATATTATAATACTCAACTTGTTCCAAACCCTACAGCAGTTACTTGGAAGACTCCCCTAAGCATCAGGGAGCTTTGGATCAGCTCCTGGAGAACAAAGCCAACTTAAAGTTTGATTGCAATGCAGAGATGTATATAGGAATCTACCACATGCAGAATAATAAACCTGGCTGCTAACACACAGTGGTACACCCTGCATTTTAACAGGACACAGTGACATAGAGGCCAGCTGGCCAGTACTGGAGAGGTTACAGCATTGAGCTCAGTGGCTCAAAAACAAGTGAAATGTGCCCCTCTAACAAGGAACATGGTATTCTGCTTGGAGGCACATCCAGATCCCAAATGAACACTCACTGTGCTAGTAGTGTGGGTCATGCAGCATTCCTAGAACGTGTGATCTCCCTGCAGTCAGCCTGGGAGATCATACTATTGCTGCACTATGCTCCACAAGCTTCTCAGACATGATCCAAGTTAATGTAAATTTTTCTGCAGTCAACAACTCTCTGCTTAAGAACATAAGTAAATCTGATCAAGGTATCAAAAAAAAAAAAAAAACTGCATTGAGCCCAACATCACACCTCTAACAGATGCTGAAAATGTGTAAGAACAAGAAAATCACATAATTATGTTTGCCCAGAATATCTTACAACACTCTCATCTTCAAATGTTAAGTATTTAAACTGACATGTCATCCAATATCTTTTGACCATTTCACTCCTTGTTTCCTAATCTTCAAATTTAAACTTTATCCATTTGAGAACCTGCCCTCTCCTCCCAAGCCTGACAAATGTCCTTAGAAAGCAGTTCCACGCAGAACACTTCCACTTCCACTTTGAAATTGCATGAAGAACCGATCATCCAGATCTCCTCTTGAGAGAATTCTAAAACAACAGTAAGGCATGCAAACCCTCTACTCTCTTCCAAACCACTGCATAAAAGACAAACTGGGGGTGGAGGTGGGGGAGGTGACAAGCAGAGCTAAGATTCTTACTGGATGAGAAGTTCATTTTGAATTATGTATATCAAAGCATATGCTGTATGTCATATACTGAGAAATTTGTAAGATTTTAATACAGCAAATTTCAATTTTCTGCTTTTAGCAACAGAAAAAGAAAAAAGAAAGAAAGGAAAAAAGAAAGAAAAGGGAAGGGAAGGGAAGGGAAGGGAAGGGAAGGGAAGGGAAGGGAAGGGCAGGGAGAGGAAGGGATGCTA